>WNWK01000401.1:0-110000 GCA_009830355.1 Cherax destructor | reverse complement strand
TTATCTAAAATGGCTACCTCCAAAAAGTAATAATATTAATACTTAGTGAGGGTGTTTTAGGGTGTGGTGGGTGTGACGAGAAGTGAGGTTGGTGGTTATCACACGTTGGCATCTGAGACTCACAGGTGAGGTCACCTTAGGTTACCCTGTGTGACAACACGAGGCTGGAGAGACACCTACCTTCCCCCAGGTCACAAACAAGTCAGGAAAGTGCTTGCACTCAACTAGCTGTACAGCGTTTGCAGGGACCCTCCCCCTCTCACAGCTCCTGGTCCCTCCTCCCAACTCTTTTCGATCGATTTTACTAATTTCTGGCTTCAACGCCTCTTCATCCAGTGCGTAAGAACATAAAAATTAAAAGAACACTGCAGAAGGCCTACCGACTCATACAGAACAGTCCTCAAATCCAACCATTTTCACCCACAAAATTTTCCAACCTCATCGTAACCCAACCCCCACTCACTCATATATCTGTCTCACTTATTTTTAAAGCTCCCCAAGATTTTAGCTTCTATGACCCAACTTAACAGTTTGTTCCACGCATCAACAACTCTATTCCTTGTACTTTCCTACATCCTTTCTAAATCTAAATTTATCTAATTTAAATCCATCATTTCGAATTCTTTCTTGATTTGATATCCTCAGTACTTTATTTATATCGTCTTTGTTTTTATCTGTCTTCCACTCGTATACTTGCATGATATCTGCCCCTCGCTGTACGCCTCTTAAGAGAGTCTTGGTTCAGAGTTCTCAGTGTATCCTCCTAAGAGAAATTCCATATTCTGAGTTGTGTGTGTACGGGGGTAGAGTGACACCTCCATTCCAGCAGTATTGGTTTCTGGCGTCATGGATCCTCTCAGACATCTTCTTACAACTGGAGGTTTCCTCCACTACCTCCCCATCCACTTCCTTCCACTTGCTCACCATCCTCAAACTTTAACAAGTATTTCCTAACGTGCTTATGACTCAACTTTATTCTTAGCGTCCACGACTGGCTTCTCACCACCGTCTCTCACCACTGTGTCTCTCATCACTGTCTCTCACCAGTGTGCCTCTCATCACTGTGTATCTCACCACTGTGTCTCTCACCATTACGGTGCCCCTTGGCCTGGTGGCAAAAGCTCTCGCTAGTTTTCCGGGTTCGATTCCCGGCGAAGGGGTGGAAACATCGGACGTGTTTCCTTACACCGGTTGTCTATGTTCACCCATCAGTAAAATGAGTGCCTGGGTGTTAGTGGACTGGTGTGGGTCGCATCCTGGGGACAAAACTGACCTAATTTACCCAAAATGCTCAGCATAACAAGGGGCTTTCTGTATAGTAGTATGTCATTGATGTCAGGTAGGACTGTATACCTTGTACATGTACTTGTAGTAAATAAAGATATTATTATTATTATTATTGTCTCTCATCGCTGTTACTACCGTGTCGCTCACCAGTCTCTCACCTGTGTCTCTCAACACTGTGTCTCTCACCTGTGTATCTCAACACTGTGTCTCTCACCTGTGTATCTCAACACTGTGTCTCTCACCTGTGTATCTCAACACTGTGTATCTCAACACTGTGTCTCTCAACACTGTGTCTCTTACCATTGTCTCTCATTTCAAACATTAGGTCATAATCCAATGTAATGATCATTAATATTACTGCAAGCATGGGGGAGCGCTAAAACTATAGGGGGCATACAGCGGGAAAGGCAACAAAAGGAGGGTAGCTCAAATTCCTTGAATCAAGAGCTACTTCAATACACGGACTTAAAGGGTGCGGTGTATTGAATTATCAGAGTATCTCGTACATTGTTACTATGTCTCTCCTGATTTCTTCCTCGTACAAAGCGGAGTGGGCAAGACCTTTGATCTTATATTCACGAACAATAATGATCTGGTACGAGATATAACGGTGTCGAAGACAATAAACTCGACCACAACCTAGTCAAAGATCAGACCTGCATGTACGCGGCTCCTGAGTAACAAAACACAAATAGTCATGAGGGTGCCGGGTCACCATCTGGAAAAGACCCGGGCCGGAACAACACCGGTGAACCTACTACAGGTCATGAGGGTATTGTCACTAAATTCAACTTTAACAACAAGAACATAACTGGGATAAAATAAATCAAATAAGGTGCCCCGTGGCCTGGTGGCTAAAGCTCTCGCTTCACACGGCGATGTCTGGGTTCGATTCCCTGCGAGGGTAGAAACATTGGGCGTGTTTCCTTACACCGGTTGTCTATGTTCCCCATCAGTAAAATGGGTACCTGGGTGTTAGTCGACTGGTGTGGGTCGCATCCTGGGACAAAATTGACCTAATTTGCCCGAAATGCTCTGCATAACAAGTGGCTTTCTATATAGTAGTATGTCATTGATGTCAGCTAGGCCTGTATACCTTGTACATGTACTTGTAGTAAATAAAGATGTAATATAATATCTTTAATGAAACATGCTGTGAAGATATATTGAATATCATGGATGATCAGAACCAGTCTAGAGAAGATCAACTCTGTGGCTCTAGAAGAATACTTAGGCCACATACCACTAAAGAAAAAGAAGAGATGATGTAAGCTAGGAAGAGAAAGACGCTTCCTCTGGTTGCGTCCTCAGCTCACACACTGAGGGACCGGTGATCGACACTGGCACAGGTGATACGTTGTACATGTTTCTTTAACACCTACTGTCCCTGTTCACCTAGCAGAAAGTAAGTACCTGAGTGTTGGTCGACTGGTGTGGGTCGCATCCTGGAGAAGATTAAAGGACTCCAATGGAAATAAGACAGTCCTCGATAAGGCACTGACTTTACTGGTTTATCCTGGGTGGCTAACCCTCCCCAGGTTAAAAATTCCATCAAATCTTATCTTATCTTACATGTGTTACTATGTAAGACAAAACTGTGGGAAGTTGTACCTCAGTAAACGTACATACTAGCGTTTGGCAGGCCAAGCATAGTTACCGCAGTGACCCAAGAAAGGAAAGTGCTCCCATTTTCTACCATTCCCTAAGTTTTAGAGAAAACGTAATATAGAGCCTTAGGAGGGCAAACAGTGAAAATTTTCCCGTCATAATCTCTGTATCACTGAACGTGTCTTATTATAATAAAGACCCGTAATATACATATGATTTTTCTGATTATCAAACCAACAACAAACAAGCATCAATCCCAGACGGGAGAAGTGTGGGTACCTGGAGACAGGGTAACCAGATCTTCCACTCTCCCTCTCACTTCTCTCAGACGGGTGGGGAAAGCTTGGATTATTATAATAAAAAAGAAGCGCTAAGGAAAGCTTGGATATCTGAGCACCATATACATCTCGCGATTAGTGGATGGAGGATCAAGCCTCTTCCATAGAAAACAGATCTTAAGTAAGTTTATTTACGTACAGGTACACATAACTACAGTTATACAAATTATCATACAAGGAACTCAATCAATTTCTCTAGTATTAAGTACATAGTCTATAAGCCATTAGATTAAGCTGCCCTTAATGCCATGGCATGTTAGTGGCTCTCCTTGCACTTCAGTTCATGATTGTAATTACAAAATCTCGATGTAAACTTGCAATGAAATAAAAATTCTCATTCTCATTCTCATGTGTAAATTACCTAGGATACCCCAAAAAAGTCACAGTGATTTATTTCCATTGGGTTCTTATAATACCTTATTTAAACCATAAAAGTTAAAATACCTAAGTAACTCAACTGTGTGAAAATTATTTAAAATAAAAGGAGATATACTAGGAATAAGGTTAATTTACATTAACATTAGAGAGAGGATCAGCTTACAATAATAGGTATACATGAATGTTAGCTATACAAGAAATCACTCTCCTCCCTTTCTGTCGCTTCATTTATTAGGTACCTTTTAGCTTTCTTTCTGAACTGGCTCATACTAGGACAGGCTCTGACATGTGCAGGAAGTCCGTTCCACTTCTTTATTGCTGCACAATAAAAGATGTATGAAGTATGATCACCTACTGTGGGTACTACAAAATTGTGTTTACCTCCTCTAGTACCATATTCTTGTTTTGGTTCCCAACCTTGACAAACTGTTCAACTGCCTCCCAGCATACATAAGGGGGATTACCAAGAGACCCCTGGCTGTCTTCAAGCAGGCACTGGACAGGAACATAAAGTCGGTACCTGACCAGCTAGGCTGTGGTTCGTACGTTGGACTGCGTGCGGCCAGCAGTAACAGCCTGGTTAATCAGGCCCTGATCCACCATGAGGCCTGGTCACAGACCGGGCGGCGGGGGCGTTGACCCCCGGAACTCTCTCCAGGTAAACTTTCTCACTAAAATGTTTTTAATCATATCAAGTAACTCAGTCCTTTAATCTGTTAGCTAAGTTAATTGTTATTTTAACTATGATCTAGAAATAGAAACATGCTGTATACGTAATGTTTTTCCTACGTGCTTGTAGGATCCGCAACCTGTGCTTCATCAAAGAAGATAAGGTGACAGACCCAAGGTCTGGGCATAATGTGGGTTATAATAGACGCAGGAAGCAGAGTCCACTCCACTTCTGCTGTTTATTGTGCAAGTGCTAGAGTACACGTCTTTATCTGCAGGGATCAGAATGAGTATGACCTGGCCCCCAGGCGTCCTGACACAGTCCAGCAACAATGAATCATACTCAGGCCCTGTAAGATCGATTACTGCATACACACTCTTAATATAATAATATAATAATAATATCTTTATTTACTACAAGTACATGTACAAGGTATACAGGCCTAGCTGACATCAATGACATACTACTATATAGAAAGCCCCTTGTAATGCAGAGCATTTCGGGCAAATTAGGTCAGTTTTGTCCCAGGATGCGACCCACACCAGTCCACTAACACCCAGGTACCCATTTTACTGATGGGTGAGGTACGATAAAATTCAAGAAGTCAGAAATAGATTAGATGTACGCAAGGAGTAACAGACGCTGAATCTCAACCAATATAAACATAACTAGATTTAGATTTAAAGTCTGTCATCAGCAACTGAAGGTGTACCTAATGTTCATCCTGTGTACGGTAATTATTAGATGGATGGAAAAAAAGACCTAGGAGCCAGGCCCTAAAAGGAAACTCACTGCCACAGAGGAAACACTAGGATGACGGAAACACCAGAACGAAGGAAACACCAGGACGAAGGAAACACCATGGGTGATGAAGCCCGGAGAGGTAGCCACCCATGACAACCCAATAAAGTCAGTGAGTCAACGCGGACGGTCTGTCTTGTTTCCACTGGGGTCTTTAATGTGTTCGCTCAGGGTGCGACCCACAATAGTCGACTAATACCCAGGTACCTTCATACTGGTAGGTGAAAGGGGGAACTGAACCCCGGTCCCTCAGTGTGTGAGATGAGGACACTATCAACTGAGCCAGGAGGGGGAAGGCCTTCTCTTAAAGAGAGAGGGAAAGAAAGGGCGTAGGAGGACCTACTCAAGGCGAGAGGAGGGAGGGAAGGAGTGAAGGATTACCTAAGGATCAGCGTTCAAACAATCAGAACTGACTGGGATTCAACTTGTACACACACGCGTAATGGCTGGCCGAGCCCAGGCCGTCCATGACGCCCGGGGCGCTGCTACCACGGATGATGGCACACACTGAGGTTGTGGTGGTGGATGATGGGATACAGGTTGTGGTGGTGGATGATGGGATACTGGTTGTGGTGGTGGATGATGGGACACATACAGGTTGTGGTGGTGGATGATGGGACACATGTTGTGGTGGTGGATGATGGGACACACTGAGGTTGTGGTGGTGGATGATGGGACACACTGAGGTTGTGGTGGTGGATGATGGGACACACAGGTTGTGGTGGTGGATGATGGGAACACACAGGTTGTGATGGTGGATGATGGGACACAGGTTGTGGTGGTGGATGATGGGACACACAGGTTGTGGTGGTGGATGATGGGACACACAGGTTGTGGTGGTGGATGATGGCACACACTGAGGTTGTGGTGGTGGATGATGGGATACAGGTTGTGGTGGTGGATGATGGGACACATACAGGTTGTGGTGGTGGATGATGGGACACATACAGGTTGTGGTGGTGGATGATGGGACACATGTTGTGGTGGTGGATGATGGGACACACTGAGGTTGTGGTGGTGGATGATGGGATACAGGTTGTCGTGGTGGATGATGGGACACACACAGGTTGTGGTGGTGGATGATGGGACACAGGTTGTGGTGGTGGATGATGGGACACACAGGTTGTGGTGGTGGATGATGGGACACACACAGGTTGTGATGGTGGATGATGGGACACACATCAAATACAGCTGTTAGCTACTGGTGGCACTCTCAAGGAAGGAGAGAGATGGTTAGGTTAGGAACTTTAGCTAATGTTTGAACAGTTCCGGTAAAGTAACTTGGAAGAAATACACACACACACACACACACACACACACACACACACACACACACACTCAGAAGTGTCCCTGTTCGCAGATGATGTGAAGTTAATGAGGAGAATTAAATCAGATGAGGATCAGGCAGGACTACAAAGAGACCTGGACAGGCTACAAACCTGGTCCAGCAACTGGCTCCTCGAATTTAACCCCACCAAATGCAAAGTCATGAAGATCGGGGAAGAGCAAAGAGGACCGTAGACTGAGTATAGGCTAGGCGGCCAAAGACTGCAAACCTCGCTCAAGAAAAAAGAGTATAGTACCGAGCACATCTCCTGAAGCGCACATCAACCAGATAACTGCTGCAGCATATGGGCGCCTGGCAAACCTGAGAATAGCGTTCCGATACCTCAGTAAGGAATCGTTCAAGACTCTGTACACCGTGTACGTCAGGCCCATACTGGAGTATGCAGCACCAGTTTGGAACTCACACCTGGTCAAGTACGTCAAGAAATTAGAGAAAGTGCAAAGGTTTGCAACAAGGCTAGTTCCAGAGGTAAGGGAAATGTCCTACGAAGAAAGGTTAAAGGAAATCGGCCTGACAACACTGGAGGACAGGAGGGTTAGGGAAGACATGATAACGACATACAAAATACTGAGAGGAATAGATAAGGTGGACAGAGACAGGATGTTCCAGAGATAGGACACAGCAACAAGGGGTCACAGTTGGAAGTTGAAGACTCAGATGAGCCAAAGAGATGTTAGGAAGTATTTCTTTAGTCATAGAGTTGTCAGGAAGTGGAATAGTCTGGCAAGTGATGTAGTGGAGGCAGGAACCATACATAGGAGCAGGGAGAGAGAGGACCTAGTAGCGATCAGTGAAGAGGCGGGGCCAGGAGCTATGTATCGACCCCTGCAACCACAAATAGGTGAGTACACACACACACTATCGACAGGGAACACTACAGAAGGATCTTAGAGGAGATACAAGACGCTGGAAACCAACTATATGACATACTAAAAATTGAAGAGAGGACAACACGAGCATAGCGATGATTTGTAGCTACAAAATGGGTAACTGCAAACTATTATAGACCCTCTGAACCTCTCCCTCCTAACCTCCGGCACTTTCCCTCACCTTCTGACAAAATACGTTCTGTTTCCTACTTAAAACTTTGTTTTTTTAATTAACACATCGGCCGTTTCCCACCAAGGCAGGGTGGCCCTACAAAGAAAAACTTTCATCATCACTCACTCCATCACTGTCTTGCCAGAGGCGAGCTACAAAACTGCAACATTAACACTCCTCCTTCAGAGTGCCGGCACTGTACTTCCCATCTCCAGGACTCAAGTCCGGCCTGCCGGTTTCCCTGAAACCCTTCATAAATGTTACTTTGCTCACACTCCAACAGCAAGTATCGTAAATAACCCGGAGAATGTAAACAATGTCACCTGCCATGTCTCTCGTCACCCTAGGCTGCACATTACCACATAAGATACAAACAAATAAGTTAATATTAGGAAGATCCTCAGAACATTGACACAGAAAACAGATACAACAAAAGAAACATCGTTCAATAAAACAATACGTAGGATAAAAGTTACAATAATGATCACACGAAATTGCGCCAAGACAGCGAGGTAAGTGAAAGATCCGCCGAATGTAAACACAGGGTGGCCTTCATGATGTTTACACTGACTTGATGGAGCCGGGACTATCTTGACAAGTCGATGAAAATCTTCTGAAAAATGTTTTAAGTAGAGAACATCTTTTTTTAAAATATCAGTGTAGCTCTGAAGCTGAACTGATCTCACTGGCTTTGTGAGGATCTTAGTCAAACATACCAGAGACGTATCTTCTTGGATTTCTTAAAGAAAACTTGCCAAAACATTCCGAAAAAATTGCAATAACCATAATTTACCCCAGCGCTCTTCATCAGTTTGAGGAAGATTGCTGGGGTAAATTAAGGTTATTGCCAATTTTTCGGAATGTTTTGGCAAGTTTTCTTTAAGAAATCCAAGAAGATACGTCTCTGGTATGTTTGACTAAGGTTCTCACAATGCCAGTGAGATCAGTTCAGCTTCAGAGTCACCTTACGGAGGTTTGTGTATTCGTCCTACCAGTGGAGACATTTCTGGGTTCCCCATGTTCTCCTTGCACCTGGGTTCTACTGCAAGGGAAGCCTTTGAAGCTCCCGCCTAGCTGATGAACCCTTAATGGAATATTTGAAGATATCCTCATGGCCCTACTGAGGCTTCCCAGCTCAAGCTGACACATTTCAACACTATGTATGAATCCCATCCTGCGTGATGGACTATAACAAGGAAATATTGCTGTTCCCACTGTGTAACTATTATATAGAATAGGGTTGCAGCACACTGCTGATGTATCCAATTTTGCTTAAAAAAAAGTCTTCACCCTGACAAGCCCCATCACTCAGCCCTTTTTTTTTTAAGGATCTCCCATTTCCCTACTCTCCCTGAAGACCCATCACTACCCTTTTTGAAGGATCCCCCTCTCCCTACTCTCTCTGAAGGGTCTCATACCCTTCCCTCCTCAAGAAGACTCCCTTCCCTCCCCTGACACCCAGTATGTAAGGTGGCAGATGAACTTACCTTTCTCTCTGGAGGGTGTGTCAACGGAGGAGGCTCGTCGCTGCTGGAGGCGACGTAGTACAGGACTCTCGCTCACTACGCCTGCCAAACACAACACAAACACGCGTTAAAACACCAAACACACGTTAAAACACCAAACACTCGTTAAAACACCAAACACGCGTTAAAACACCTTTAATTATATCACTGGAGTGATATAATTAAAGGTGATATATTACTCGTATATACGAAATAAAACACTCGCTAATTTAGTATTGCTATGGTAACAATTTTATATCAGTACAACACAGCAAAGTGACCATAAGAAATACAGAAGGTGGGCAGGTTGACACAAGACTGAGCCTTCTCATACTCAACTATTTTCACTCTGTGTCTCTCCAACTTTTAAAGTCAGCCAGGGTAATCATATCCACCACACTTAGTGTAAGTTTGTTTCACAAGTCTGCACCTCTGCTGTCACACTAACACAGTACTCTCATATTATTTACAAATCACGGATTTGTTTAATCTGGAGCCACCGTTGCGAACCCTCTCGTGGTGGGATATTCTCACCACAGTATTGATGACTTTCTTCCCTTTGGCCAAATCAATCCTATTTTTTCTATTCTCTTCTTTCATTTGTAACCTTCAACCACATTTCTCTATGGCTACACTTAATCCGGATTATTATTTGATTCGCAAACAAGGGTTAAGCCTGTAATGGGTCGTATAGCATCTGTCCTGAGAGCGGAGGTTGTGTTAGAAGACTAATATTCGGTGGAGAGATTCCTGACACGAGAGACTGTAGTAACTTTGTCGTCTTTGTGTTTTGTAGCGCAGTGATGTACGTTCTGCGAGGGAGAGGACGCACCCTGTGAAAAATTAGTAGAACACAAATATATAAACGCTTTTTAGATGTGTGTGTAAATGCAGGCAAGATATGCATGCCCCTACTTTTCACTGGGGTTATGTTGCATCGCCTGCCAAGTCTTTTGCCTTCGTAGGGAGTGATTTCTGTGTGCAGATTAGGGACCAGTCCCTATAAGATTTTCCAGGTGTAGATTTATGATGTATCTCTCTCGCCTGCGCTCCAGTGAGTACAAGTCAAGTGCTTGCAAGCGTTCCTAGTGGTTAAGGTGTTTGATGGAACTTATATGTGCAATTTCACCTGCCTTGAATGGAGATGTTAATGTACAGCAGTACTCCAGCCTAGAGAGAACAAGTGATTTAAAAGGGATCATCATTGGCTTGGCATCTCTTGTCTTGAATGTTCTCATTATCCATCCTATCAGTTTCCTCGCAGATATGATAGTGGCATTGTTGTGATCCTTGAAGGTGAGGTCTTCAGACATTACCACTCCCAGGTCCTTCATATTACTTTTCCGCTCTATTGTGTGATTAGAGTTTGTAGTATACTCAGTCCTAGCTATTATTTCCTCCAGTTTTCCATAACGAAGTAGTTGGAATTTGTCTTCATTGAACATTATATTGTTTCCCGTTGCCGATTGGAAAACTTGGTTTATATCTTCTTGGAGATTTGCCGTGTCCTTAATTTAATAGATGACACTCATGCAGATCCTTGTATCGTCTGCAAAGGATGATACGGTGCTATGGTTTACATCTCTGTCTATGTCTGATATGAGGACGAGAAACAGGATAGAGGCGAATACTGTGCCTTGTGGGACAGAGCTCTTCACTATGGCAGAATCCGATTTAACTCTGTTTACCACTACTCTTTGTGTTCGATTGGTTAGAAAGTTGAAGATCCATCTGCCTACTTTGCCAGTTATCCCTTTAGCACGCATTTTGTGTGCTATTACACCATGATCGCACTTGTCAAAGGCTTTTGCAAAATCTGTGAATACTACATCTGCATTCTCTTTGTTTTCCAGAGCATCTAAGACCATATCATAGTGATCTAGCAGTTGCGAGAGGCAGGAGCGACCTGCTCTGAACTCATTTTGCCCTGGATTGTGCAATTGTTGTGAGTCCAAGTGGTTTGCAATCCTGTGGGACGTTAAAGCTATTTGTCTATAGTTCTTGCTATTGCTTTGCAGCCAACTTTATGGAGTGGCGCTATATCCGTTGTTTTTAGTGACTGTGGATTCTCACCTGTGTCTATGCTCCTTGTCCATAGCATACTTAGGGCCCGTGAGTGAGTGCATGGGCATTTTGTCAACGGCTTTCTCAAAGTCTAGTGGAGTCAGGGTTATGTCAGAAATTTGACATACATTGACAGGGTTTTGAGGCTCATTCATGAAAGAAAATGGATTGTCTATCTTTAGAGTGATTAGTGGCTCACTGAACACAAAGTCATATTGAGATTTCAGTATCTCACTCATTTCTTTGTTGTCATCTGTGTATGATCTTGTCTGAGCAGGGGCCCTATACTAGAAGTGGTTTTTGCCTTGTTTATGGCATATGAAAATAAATATTTCGAATTTCTTTCAATTTCACTAATCGCTTTTAGCTCCTCTTGTCTCTCCTGGATCCTGTGTGAGTCCTTTAACTTAACCTCAATATTTTCCACTTCCCTGGTTAGCGCTTCCTTCCGTGTTTCAGATAATCTAGCATTCTTGAGGAGCTCAGTGATCCTTCGCCTTCTCCTGTAGAGGAAGCGTCTGTTTCTTTCCAGTTTACTTCTTTTCTCTTTTCTTAGGGGAATATGCCTTGAACATATTTCAGAATGAAAGGTCTGTAAACACACGAAAGACGCGTGTAAACACATGAAAGACGCGTGTAAACACATGAAAGACGCGTGTAAACACACGAAAGACGCGCGTAAACACATGAAACCCCTCACGTGCTTCACTCCTGTTATCTTTTTGAAACATTTAATCATGCTAGTACTCAGACACCTGTCTTGTCTTCAGATTTCTAGTAACCAAACTTTTAAGACGTTTTCATATCCAGCTAGACCCGGGGTAACATATCCTAGATTTAGGAAGTGAAGGATGAAGAGGGGTGGCTGATTCTATCTAATTCATCCTGAAAGGGATCTTTTAGTTAGAGGGAACAGGATACGGGTGGAGGGATGAAAAGGGAAGAGGGATTGAGTGGCAGGAAGTAGCTAAGATGTATGTGGTACTGACCAGTGTGTGTGCGGTAGTAGTGGTGGTGATGGTGGTGATGGTGGTGGTGATGGTGGTTGTTGGGGGAGAGGGTGCCTGGACCCACACTCTGACGTAAGGGAGAGAGCCTTAAGAGTGTGGGGGGTGCCTCGGTGCTGGAGGATCGCCGGAAGAGACCCATGGCACCTGGCACCTGTCACCTGGTACCTGTCACCTGGTACTAGGGGTGACCTGCGGGTGAGAAAGAAGACACATGTAATACACAGAGAGAAAATAATAAATATGATAACTAAAAAAAAAAAATGTCAGGATAGATGGCGGAGTGGATAAGGTGACATGTACATTGTTACATTGTGTGGTCTCGTGAGGCAGGACAATGTCTCGTGGGGTCGAACCCTGGCCTGCCGCCGTTTGGTAAATGATTAAATGATAACTAAAAATATCAGTAAAATTAATAAAAATTATTTCTGGAATAAAACAGAATAATGATAATTATTATCAATCAAATAAATATTTACTGGGGAGTAATTCTTGTGGAGCCGCACTGTATATACATCACCATCCAGATACTGTTACACATCACTATCCTGATATCACCATCCTGATACTGTTCCTCAAGGTACTGTACTCGCCACACTTCTGGTTCTCAGTATTATATCCGACACTGACAATGACACCAGAATCTCTAAGTGACGTCCGTCGAAGACAGTGAATCAATCTTTAAGCAGATATAAATCAAGCCTTCCAGTGCGCCTCAGACAACAATATGATGTTCAGTGAGGGAAAATAGCTGTTTCGCTACGGAAGAATAGAGGAAATAAAGACTGACACTTAGGGAAAGTTCCATGTGCGAGACTTGGGAGTAATGATGTCAGGAAATCTCACGTTCAAGAACCACAATAATGTTGTTGTTGCTACCGCAAGGAAAATGATAGGCTGGATAACTAGGACGTTAAAGACAAGCGATGCTGAGCCACTGATGATACTGCTGTATACTGACGGCTCCTTCAAGAAAGGCGAAACTGCTGAACTAGAAAACATACAGAGAACTCTCACTGCCTATGTACATTCAATCAGACATCTGAAGTACTGGGAATGCTTGAAGTCCCTTCAACTGTACTCCTTGGAACGTAGGTGAGAAAGATACATCATAACTTACACCTGGAAAATCCTGGAAGGACTGGTCCCAAACTTGAACACTTAAATCACTCCGCATGACAAGAGACTTGGAAGACGGTGCAGATTACGTTCAATTTTTAAAAAGTAGGGGCGAGATGAATACAGAGAGAGAACTCGATGAGTGTCAGAGGTCCCCGACTCTTCAACGCCTTCCCTCCATGCATAAGGGGGAATAACCAATAAACCTCTGGCTGTCTTCTAGAGGGAACTTGACAAGTTCCTCAAATCAGCTCTTGACCAACCAGGCTGTGGTTCGTACACTGGACTGCGGGTGGCTGGCACAAATAGCTTGATCGATCAAGCCAGCAACCAGGAGGCCTGGTCTGGGACCGGGCAGCGGGAGCGGGGGGAAAGTGACCTCCGGAAGCGACTCCAGGTAAACTCCAGGTCCAAACAGACCATCACCCGTTTCCTCCTTTCCCATAAATATTCCAGGATACATTATGTCTTTCCCGTTTTCCCCCGGCTGTTATCTTGTTCGTTCCTCTAGTTACTGGATCAGTCTCTATGGTAGTGTCAAATACATTCTTGCAGTTCAGTAATACGCAGCCCACCCATCATTCTGCTTCCTGGTGATTACTTTTTAGGTTTGCGGGAGAGTGGGCTACAGCTCTCGGTCCAGTCTTAATTATCGACTGACTGACGTGATTAGGCTCCTCTGTCACGTCTATTTTTAAGCGTCTGTGTGAGGCTCACCTCAGTATGTCACTGAGAAGTGACCAACCACATTCCACCATCATGCTGGTACATGTACGTCACTAGGAGTGACCAACCACATTCCACCACTGATATGTCTTCCCCTGTCCATAGACCATTGTCTCCGGTTTGGTAGGTATGGGAACAACTGGAGGAGGGGAGGAGGGGGGAAAGAGGGGGAGGGGGAGGAGGAGGGTACCCCTCTTAGTCACTGGTCAGGTAACACAATAACCCCTCCCAATACACCTGGATTTGCCCTCATATCTTCCCTACCACCATTACCACCCCCACCACTACCACCAATATTACCACTACCACCCCAACCACCACCAAAATTGCTTTCTTTCACTGAGAAAATACAAGAAACACACATAGTATATAGTTTTAAGACGAGGTTTGATAAAGCTCATGGAGCAGGGATAGAGACGACCTAGTAGCGATCAGTGAAGAGACGGGGCCAGGAGCTATGAATCGACCCCTGCAACCACAAATAGGTGAGTACAAATAGGTGAGTACACACACACACACACACACACACACACACACACACGACCAACCTCTCGTACCTCTCTACACCACACAAACATCCTGCTCACTCACACTCCACACATCTACCTTCTCGAGTTGCTGGGCTAGGTCATCTTAGGTACTCTAATTCCCAAGTAACATTCACTCCAGTACTGCTGGAAACACGTTGAAAGTTACTGTCGTCCAGTACCTGACGATATCCTCACCGCCCTACTGAGGTCTTCCAGATCAGGCTGACATTACCGCTCTACTGAGGTCTCCCAAATCAGACTGACATCATCGCCCTACTGAAGTCTTCCAGCTCAGGCTGACATCTTTTCTTCCCGCTATCTTACTCTCCTATATAATATAGCAGCACGCTGCGGTTGTTCCTAAGTGGTAGCTTACATCTGAAAGACACGGGTTCGATCCCCGGCATGTTAAGCATGTTTCCTTAAACCTGTTGTTCACCTAGCAGTAAGTAGGTGCCTGGGTGTTAGCCGACTGGTGTGGGTCGCATCCTAGGGGTAGGGGGGTGGAGGGTCAAAGGACCTTAATGGAAATTTACCACAGTGGCTTTCTTGGGTTACCCTGGGTTACTAACCCTCTCAGAGGCCGGGGAAGCCACTCTTGTGATCCCCAAGACTTTTCAGAGGTCGAGGAAGCCACTCTCGTGACCACCAAGACCTCTCAAGAGGTCGAAGAAGCCACTCTCGTGACCACTGACAAGCCCCTGACAAGACCTCTAGACAAATGATATAACCTCCAGCCCAGCTGGGAGATAACAGGTACTTGTTGCCCGCACACCTCACGATTGAGGTGACCTTGGACAGGTTTAAATTGTCGACACTTGTCGATGGTTGAGTAAGATTGTGGGTTAGTGGGTGAGGTTGTGGGTTAGTGGGTAAAGTTGTGGGTTAGAGAGTGAAGTTGTGGGTTAGTGGGTGAAGTTGTGGGTTAGTGGGTGAAGTTGTGGGTTAGTGGGTAAAGTTGTGGGTTAGAGAGTGAAGTTGTGGGTTAGTGGGTGAAGTTGTGGGTTAGTGTGTGAGGTTGTAGGTTAGAGGGCGAGGTCGTGGGTTAGTGGATGAGGTCGTGGGTTATTGCCTGTAGGTTGGTGGGAGAGTAACTTTCTCGTCTCTTCTGCCCCACACTGAGTGACACATCACGTAAGAGGCGCTGCTTCAGGGCCTTCATGCAGGAGATATATGGTCTGGTACTGGTGGTGGTGGTGGTGGTGGTGGTGGTACCGGTGGTGGTGGTGGTACTGGTGGTACTGGTAGTGATGTTCACAGTGATAATGGTGGTGATGCAATAACTCTTGGTAATCTTAGGCAATTATAGTAACAACAGTATTTAGAATTTCCAACAACAACCAAAAAAGCTTCAACTAAAGCAAACACATTACGTAGAGCAGTCATTACAGCAAGAACAACACTGACAGTATTGACATCTTCGTCCCCTGTCCTCTAGTCACGAAGGTAAACAAATAGACTCGTTGCACCATCACCGCTCCCACCTCCCATTGCCTAAGAGACAAAGAGACCTACCGTGTGAGCCTAAAATGGTGCGCCAATATTCTACTTTTAATGAGGCCATAAAAGTATATTACTTTTGCAGTGATGAAGTATGAAGCCGTCCAGTAATTGATATAGATTACCTTCCTACCTGAAGGTTACCTGAAGACACTTTCGAGGGTCACCGCCCCCGCGGCCCACTCTCAGGCCAGGCCACCTGGTTGATTGCCTGATCAACTAGGCTATTGGTGCTAATTGCACGCACTCCAACGTATGTAATACAGCTCGACTATTTAGGAACTGACTTGAGGAATTCATCATTATTGGCTTCACTTGTTTTGAAGGTTCTAGTTGTCCAGCCCATCATTATCCATATGGCTGTGATCCCTGTGATCGTCTGACATTATCACTCCTAAGTCTCTCACATTACTCTTCTGCTTTCTTGTGAGATCAGAGCTTGTTTAGTACTCCGTTCCAGTTTTTATATCCTTATTTTTTTTCCGGATAGATCACAGTAACAGAAATTTGTCTTCATTGAACATTATATACTGTCTTGTAGTTGAACGAAAAACTAGTAATTTAAATTTATATTTATATATATATATATATATATATATATATATATATATATATATATATATATATATATATATATATATATATATATTACAAGCCACAAGCGTAAGGATTCGAACCCAGAGTACTCAAGCCCCGTTCTGGTACTTCACTCTCTCTCTGCCATCGATACAAGAGGGAGAGAGAAAGAAAGAGAGAGAGAGAGACTCTCAGCTTACCACCACATGTTAATCTGCAACATTGCATGTAGCAACACAAGAGCACCACCACAAGTCCACAAAGCAGCCGTGAGAATGACACACATCTTGGCCATGAAAATCTGCAACCTTCAGCCCTTACTGTATTTTTGAGTTCAACTCTGGGGAAACTATTAAAAGAACTATTCAGACTATCATGTAATTTAAGGTTGTGGCTTCCTGTGAGTATTATTGACGTCAGTCAAGGTGGAGGCTTCTGTACACCACCAGATCTTTATTTTATAATACATATATTGTTTATGTACATACATACATACATACAAGCATGCATGCATACTCACACACTACACACACACATACACACACACACACACACACACACACACATACACACACACACACACACATACACACACACACACACACACACACACATATATATATATATATATATATATATATATATATATATATATATATATATATATATAACTACAATCGCAGACAGGCGATCTTAACAAGACAAGCCACAGCCACAGGGAATGGATTTTTTTAGCTCAAGATCTTTCACGTCTCCTTATCTCAAGAGTCCTGGTGAGACGAGGATCACTTCCAGCACTGTGTTCCTGTCCAGAGTAGGACAGCTGATTCTTTCATCCCAGGACTGATTCCTAGCAAGGGATAATTCTAGTAAAGTGTTCACTTCTTGGCAAGGATGGATTCCGGTAAGAGACACTTGTGCCAGCAAGAGTTCAATTTGATGGCTCTAACACAAACCAAGTGAAAAGTGAAAGTGTACAAGGTGAGTAAGATGTTTGAGTGAGATTTCTAAGCATCCATCAATTACCAGAGCCAGGCGTGTGAGTGACCCTGCATGCTAATCCTATTACACTGCTCTGCTCTCTCTCCCTCCCTCCCTCCCTCTCTCTCTCTCTTCTCTCTCCCTCCCCTCTCTCTCTCTCTCTCTCTCTCTCTCACGAGACATTAAACAACTTGGCCGACAATGCGTCTGTTTATTTATATGTGTCTTGCTTAACGTGGGGTTCCAGTGACCAGAGCTGACACTCCTAAAGCACGTCACAACCTCCAGACTATTTACCTCCACTCACTCCAATCTAACACACACGTGCCTGTTGGATCATCAAGCCCTTACCAAAACCTTATTCAATCTGTAGACGATTCAGCTGCCAGAAATCTAGAAAATAAGTAACATTGTTACCTTATATCCAAGTATGAGAAGAGGGAAGAGGCACTACATTGCAACCCGGGATTACTGATACGTATACTAGCTAGGTTTTGGAGTAGAGCGTAAGAGGTGCGTGAAGTGTATAGATAAGGAGGAGTTTCTCAGAAAAAAAATGTCAATACGGATTTAGAGACGGGAAATCCTGTCTCAAGAACCTTCGGAAGTTTTACGACAGAATTACAGAGGTAAAACAGGAAAAGCAAGGCTGGGTGGATTGTATTTTTTAGAACTGCAGTATAACATGATACAATCCAACAAGAGACTAATCAAGCTAGAAAAACTAGCAGGCATAAAGAAGAAATAAAGAGAGGTGTGGGAGTATGAAGCGAGTGGGATCTCTCAGAGATAGCAGGAGTGGGGATCCCTCAGAGATAGCAGGAGTGGGGATCCCTCAGAGATAGCAGGAGTGGGGATCCCTCAGAGATAGCAGGAGTGGGGATCCCTCAGAGATAGCAGGAGTGGGGATCCCTCAGAGATAGCAGGAGTGGGGATCCCTCAGAGATAGCAGGAGTGGGGATCCCTCAGAGATAGCAGGAGTGGGGGTCCCTCAGAGATAGCAGGAGTGGGGGTCCCTCAGAGATAGCAGGAGTGGGGATCCTCAGAGATAGCAGGAGTGGGGATCCTCAGAGATAGCAGGAGTGGGGATCCCTTAGAGATAGCAGGAGTGGGGGTCCTCAGAGATAGCAGGAGTGGGGATCCCTCAGAGATAGCAGGAGTGGGGATCCCTCAGAGATAGCAGGAGTGGGGTCCCTCAGAGATAGCAGGAGTGGGGATCCCTCAGAGATAGCAGGAGTGGGGGTCCCTCAGAGATAGCAGGAGTGGGGGTCCCTCAGAGATAGCAGGAGTGGGGGTCCCTCAGAGATAGCAGGAGTGGGGGTCCCTCAGAGATAGCAGGAGTGGGGGTCCCTCAAGAATCAGTACAGGGGATACAGTTGTTCCTAATGAACATTAATGAGTTTTCAGACAATATCTCAAGTCTTCCGCATCTGTCTTTCCTGATGATGCAAAAGTGATGAGGAAGACAAAAACTGAGAAGGAAGAAGGCAGATCTGAGACGGCACAAGTTAACTGATAAACAACAGAAGCTGGGAGTTAGCATCACGTGTAGATGACTGGCTGATAAATCAGACATTTGTGGAACACCTGAGTATCTTTACTCTGGAAACGTTTCGCCAACCAGTGGTTTCATCAGTCTGATATAAAGAAGAACGGTTGAAGATCAGGTGTTTGAGGTAATCAAACTCCTTCTGATCTTCAACTCCTTCTTCTGGCGGAGTCTGATTCTTCGTAAAGAAATCATGACCAGCACATCTTCCACACATCCTTTCTCAGATGTCCCCTACACATTCCATCCTTTCCAAGTTGTATACATCATTCTTAACCTGTCTTACTCCATCCATTCATCATGACCAAACCATGTCTTCAATCCTTCATCCACTCTTCAAATCATATCTTTCTTACCATCAAACTCTCTTCTAATGTCTTCACTTCGTATTCCCTGCATAATATTCAGACCACACACTGACCTCAACACATCTGACTGCAACACACAAACACCTGTTAAAGTGTTGCCGCCACTACTTTCTGATACATTCCCATTTTTGCAATCACTAAGAGACGTGTTTCTTCCCATAGATTCCTAACCACTCCTGCCACCATCTTTCCCTCTCATCTATTCCGCAATTCACCTCATTTTTCATATGCTACAAGTCTGCTGGTACATCTACTCCAAAAAAGCACACTGTCTATTTTGACTTTAAGCTTGATATCAATTATCTAAGAATACTGTACTACCAAGTATCTAAATATATTCAAATGATTCATCTTCTTTCTTACAATCTACCTGCCACTCATTTATCTTTATATTTCTACTTAAGCTCATCACCTTGCTCTTGTGTTCACTTTCAACAACCTTCTGTTGCAATCTCTAACACTGGTTTAACATTCATTCTCAGACGACGAGAAGGCTTCATTTATCGTTCAGATAGCCAGGTGTGTCAAGACAGGTGTGTGTACGCCTCATCCAGCTGAATAACTGATACGCCTGACGGTTCTGAGTTTATTCACACCCAGACACGTTACTCACCATGCTGAGTGCTCTGTCGTCCCTGGGAGGTCTGTTTACTCTTATGGCACGCTGCTCACCCTGCTGAGTGCTCTGTTGTCCCTGGGGGTCTGTTTACTCTTATGGCACGCTGCTCACCCTGCTGAGTGCTCTGTCGTCCCTGGGGGTCTGTTTACTCTTATGGCACGCTGCTCACCCTGCTGAGTGCTCTGTCGTCCCTGGGGTCTGTTTACTCTTATGGCACGCTGCTCACCCTGCTGAGTGCTCTGTCGTCCCTGGGGTCTGTTTACTCTTATGGCACGCTGCTCACCCTGCTGAGTGCTCTGTCGTCCCTGGGGGTCTGTTTACTCTTATGGCACGCTGCTCACCCTGCTGAGTGCTCTGTCGTCCCTGGGGGTCTGTTTACTCTTATGGCACGCTGCTCACCCTGCTGAGTGCTCTGTCGTCCCTGGGGGTCTGTTTACTCTTATGGCACGCTGCTCACCCTGCTGAGTGCTCTGTCGTCACTGGGGGGAATGTCTGTCTACCCTACGATACGTTACTCACCCTGCTGAGGGCTCTGTTTGTCCTCCCTGGGGGGTCTGTCTACTCTATGGCATGCTCTCACCCTGCTGAGGGTGTACGCATACATACTCGTATACATACGCACAAATTCTTATACACACATATATGCATAGGTATACATCAGCACACGCATACATACAAAAAATTTACATATGTAAATACACACGATGTTCACTCTACTGAGGGCTCCGTATCTACCACCAGGACACACTGCTTGCCCTACTGAGGGCTCTGTAGTGCGTCTTTGGGGACGCACTATAGCGCTCAAAACACGCTCCTCTCCCTGGGAATGGACGATAAAGCTGATTCACTCTCTTGTCTCGGATGATGGATGGATTAGATGGTCATCCTTCACGTTGCTGTACCTGTGGGCGGGTGTCGGCCAATTTCTCGCCGTTTATCCATTCCCAAATGCGTTTTCAGGACCTGCCGACGAGCTGGTGCGTGTGGTCGCTAATAGCTAGCTTCGCCGATGCAAATTCGTCCCTGTCCACTTGTTACTAGCTATTCTCGGCTATCTCTTCACAGATTCATCCTCTTTCTATCCTCGAGGACTGCAGTTAACCTTGGTTACTTGTCCTAGGATAGGTTCTTCATCCTGAAAGCTAGATATTGTGATTCCTCTTAGCGTACGTCTTCGACAAATCCTGATCTTGTATTCGGCACCTTGAGTGGCTGTCTCAGGATTTGCGACAATTCCTATTTAAAGGAGCTTCTGGCACTTGGTGACCCTCCAGACCATCCTCGTCCTTGGTGACCCTCCAGACCATCCTCGTCCTTGGTGACCCTCCAGACCATCCTCGTCCTTGCCCCACACACCTGATGGAGATACTCCCTCCCGTCTTGACGAGACAGTGAAGAAGTGGAGAACCCTACCGTCCACACCATTCTCCACCCCCTCTCCATCCCAATGTTCCATTCTTCTGTGCTATTTGTTACCAGTATAGCACACTGGACCCCACCGTACAAATACAACACCTCCCCTCCCTCTCTACCTATCCTTACCTACCATTTCACCCCTCCCAACTCTCCACATCCAAACCACGCGCCAGTCTAAATCTTTGCCATGACTTCCCTCCTCTCCCGAGATAAAGGATCACACCCACCCCCGGGCACACTCACACCCCCGGGCACACCCACACCCCCGGGCACACCCACACCCCCGGGCACACACACATACAAGTGAGAGTCACATCCAGACAATGGGTTGTATTGAACTCCCTAGATTGATTTACATCCAGTGACCTTCCAACCTCAGTGGACTGGAAAATGCAATGATGATTATATATATATATATATATATATATATATATTTTTTAATCATTAACAGAACTGCGGCTTGGCCAGGATTCGATCCTGCGTTCCCATGCCCAACCCTGGGTGAACTAAACACAGTACGCATCACTCTATCCACGATATATTGACTGCTCGTGAGGGTTGGTACGCCAAACAGGACAAGCTTGAAATTAGTCTCTGAGGCTCCATGACAGCGAGGTTAAGAACTAAGTTGAAGACTTAGACAAGATATTAGTAACAGTTCCCTGTCCTCTCTCTATCATGTCTTCGCCTCTGCCATATAACTTTCTGTCACTCTAATGACTTACAGCTTTCCTTTACTACAACAACAACAATAATAATAATAATAATAATAATAATAATCGTTTTGACGGACACAAATTTTCAAAGAAAGAGTGAATCTGCACTGATGACCTCATATATTGTCTTTCCAAAATGCGAAAAAAGTTCATCACAGGCTCGCTATGGAGTCGCCAGAGTGTCTGATACCTGGATCACTTTCCAGCCAGTAAGTACACATCAACAACTTGTAGATAACGCCATTCACTAGAGTTAAAAATGGAATAGAAACTGCTTGACTTGGTGTGTTTACAACAACGAAGAAGTGTAGCCGATATTGCTGGTTTTGTGCCCCATACATAACCAAAAGGGATTTTAAAGACAATCATTTCCTGTGGAAGACCTTCGAAACATCTGCCACGGCGCGAGACACCTTGGACCAAATCGACTAATGAACAAAAAGGAACAATACCGTGACTGCAACAACACAGAAATAACCCGCACATGGGAGGAGCTTACGACGACGTTTCGGTCCGACTTGGACCATTTACCAAGTCACACTGTGTAACTTTGTAAATGGTCCAAGTCGTACCGAAACGTCGTGGTAACCTCCTCTCTCCCATGTGTTGGTTATTTGTGTGAAATCGATTAATTTCTGGAGGAACTTGAGATGAAGTCGAAGAATGTAAGTTAGGTTTGTACAGATGGTGCAGCAGGCGTGACAGACCATCCACCTGGGTTTTAATAGATGGTAAACTATGTTTCTCTACAAACTCTTGAGAGTTCATTGTATAATCCATAATAAGTTTCAACCTTCAAAGACATTACATGCAACTATTCAGGCAACTTGCAGGTGGTTAGTATTAACGCCATAAAAACAAGTACAGTCATTTGTTTACCAAATTGTGCTAAGAAACGGAAGTCAAATATAAAGTTCCTCCACTACACACATGACTTACGAACGCTGTGTTTACACTACGAAATGATCCGAACGAATTTCTTTTCCCAGCAAGGTCGAACGAATCTTGCTGGAATTTTATATGATGACAAATATATATTAAGAATTGTGTGCTTGACGGATTTCTTTTAATTCTGAACTCGGTTTTATGTCTCACTTAGGAGAGAACAATTTATCATATCTTCACCCCTTTTTATCTCCTCATTCGCTATCTCTTTCACTGCATCCTCTTTCTCTACGTCTTCAACCCTTCCTTCGACTCATTTCCTTCCCATCTACACCTTTCTTGACTATTTCTTCCTCCTCCTCCTCCTCTTCTCTTGCTGTTGACGCACCAGGTCCTTCCTTACTCACCATCACCACCACTCGTGGGCCTCACCTCTCACTCTCACCTTCACTTCATCTTCACTGCCCGTGTCACTCTCACCTTCACTGCCCGTGTCACTCTCACCTTCACTGCCCGTGTCACTCTCACCTTCACATCATCACTGCCACGGCAGGCGCTGCGCACGTGTCCACAGTGGTTGTCGTCAGAGCGCGTCCATCTAGTTTCTCAAACGTTAATCATCGCCAGTGATGTTAAATCTATTGTTTGTGGCTTCACCAAAGCAAATCTTAGCAACTTAACTTATACTTGCCAATCTTAACGTAGTATAACTTAACCTCAATGAAATGTATAGATTACGATCGTTGCTTTACAAGCCAAGACAGTAGATTCCGCTTAAAAAGCAGAATATATGTATATACACGGTAAGACTGTACTGAAGCTCACTATTAATCTGTGTACACTGTCAGATACCTCAAGAAACACACATACCACAGCTTAGGAGACAATACTATACGTATAATATAAAGATGTACAAGGTGTTTCACTCGTAGGAGGCCCTGAGTTGGTACTCCCGTAGTTGGTACTCCCGTAGTTGCAACAGTCTTGTTTGTATATTATGTCTGTAGTAAACAATAACTCGGGGCCTCCCACGAGTGAAACACTGTGTATTACCCTATGTTGAAAATGGTATAAAGTACCGACAAGTTGATGAATAAGACACATGTGCAACACTTGAGTATCTTTAACTGTGGAAACGTTTCGCCACACAGTGGCTTCATCAGTCCAATACACAGAAGAATGGTTGAAGATCAGATGGAGTTTGAGGTACGCAGTCCTTCAGCCTATGTAATCAGTCCATCAATCTTGACTGACTGGACTAATGAAGCCACTGTGTGGCAAAGCGTTTCTAAGATAAAGATACTCAACTGCTACACACGTGTCTCCCTCATATATTACCATAGAGTCTAGGAAATGGGTGGTACTCAGGTGTGACACTATGCTATACACTAGAACTATAAAGCGCTAAGGTGAAAAAAAAGGGGAGACACCTGGTGCACACACAATGTACTCTAATGATAATACTACAAACAAAAAACTGAGATGGTCAGAATGTCAACACAGCCATAAAGACAGTAAACGCACAGGGCGCGCCTCAGCCGCGTCCTCCCTCTCCCGTCTACACCCCTTCAAGCACCTCTGCCTACACCCCTTCAACCACCTTTGCCTACACCCTTTCAAGCTCCCCTTCAAGCACCTCTGCCTACACCCCTTCAAGCACCTCTGCCTATACCCCTTCAAGCACCTCTGTCTACACCCCTTCAAGCACCTCTGCCTACACCCCTTCAAGCACCTCTGCCTACACTCCTTCAAGCACCTCTGTCTACACCCCTTCAAGCACCTCTGCCTACACTCCTTCAAGCACCTCTGTCTACACCCCTTCAAGCACCTCTGCCTACACCCCTTCAAGCACCTCTGTCTACACCCCTTCAAGCACCTCTGCCTACACCCCTTCAAGCACCTCTGTCTACACCCTTCAAGCACCTCTGTCTGCACCCCTTAGCACCCTCACCCCTTCAAGCACCTCTGCCTACACTCCTTCAAGCACCTCTGTCTACACCCTTCAAGCACCTCTGCCTACACCCTTCAAGCACCTTGTCTACACCCTTCAAGCACCTCTGTCTACACCCCTTCAAGCACCTCTGTCTACACCCCTTCAAGCACCTCTGCCTACACCCCTTCAAGCACCTATGTCTACACCCTTCAAGCACCTCTGCCTACACCCCTTCAAGCACCTGTCTACACCCCTTCAAGCACCTGTCTACACCCCTTCAAGCACCTCTGTCTACACCCCTTCAAGCACCTCTGTCTACACCCCTTCAAGCACCTCTGTCTACACCCCTTCAAGCACCTCTGTCTACACCCCTTCAAGCACCTCTGCCTACATCCCTTCAAGCTCCCCTTCAAGCACCTCTGCCTACACCCCTTCAAGCTCCCCTTCAAGCACCTCTGCCTACACCCCTTCAAGCTCCCCTTCAAGCACCTCTGCCTACACCCCTTCAAGCCTGGTTTCTATTCTAAGGTGGAAGCTCCAGAAGGTGCTTATTTATAGTCCTGCTGCGAAATTGTTTTGCGATGTTCCTTGTATGGTCTTCAACCCACTGATTTGGAAGACTGCTGCTTCAGATTACCATCGCCGGAGGAAGCCGTGGGTGATGTGTAAGTATATATACGTCACCAGGTGTACATATATGTCGACAGGTGTATATATGCATCGCCAGTTATACATATATGTTGCCAGGTGCACATATGAGTCGCAAGGGGTATGTGTACATCGACAGGCTTTACCTGTGATCTGTTTCAGGAGTTATCCTACTCCCTCGGCCCGTACCTGGGCTATACTCCCCTTTTGATTGCTTGGTCAACCAGGCTGTTGCTGTTGGGGGGCCTGCCAACCCACATATCCATCATAACCTGGTTGATCGGGCACACCACGGAGGTAGTAACATAGTTTCCTCTTGTAGACTTCTACGCTAGTTCCAGTAATATTTCCGATATTTGCTGGCGGCGGGTTGATGAGTCTAAGAGCACGGATGTTGATACAGTGCATGTGTACTGTGTCCATAGCTCTGATTTTCACCGTGTTTATTTTACACTTCCACATTTATCACTCCAGTGCGTTGTTAGGATAGTGCGTAGAATTAGGACTAGTCCCTCCAGTATCTTCCACGTGTATATTATCGTGTATCTCTTTTATCGTATATCTCTTTCTCCTTCTAGTTTCCTGAGGCATTCCCAGTAGTTTAAATGCTTTACTGATTTTATCTCACCTGCTCTGAACTAAACACCGCTGTAAACACTGAGCAGTACTCCAGGTGAGACACTGAGCAGTGCTCCAGGTGAGACACTGAGCAGTGCTCCAGGTGAGACACTGAACAGTACTCCAGGTGAGAGAGCACAAGTGATCTGAATTATGTTACCCTATCATTTTACTGGCCTCGGCATCTGCTTTACTGTGTTTTTTAAAAGAGATGTAAGTTCACATTATTATACCCAGGCGTGGAGAAAGCAGCGAGAAGAATATATAATGGGTGTGAGGAAACTATAATCTCCAGTCTTTGCTTTATTTGTATAATAATAATAATAATAATAATAATAATAATAATAATAATAATAATAATCGTAGAGAAAAGAAAGATCCTATCACAGGTGAAGAAACAAAATAATCCTCAGGTGGGTCACATGAGGTCCCCTGGTTGTGGGCGGACAGGTGGTTTATCGCAGGTGGCACGAGGGCGGTGAGGACAGTGTGGGCGTGAAGGACAAGGAAGGCGTGGAGAAAGCAGCGTGGACAACATGAGGGAGCTATAATCTGCAGTCTTTGCTTTCTTCTAATTTCTCACTGCTTCCTTCCTTCTCCCTCTTACTCCTCACTGCCTCACTCCTCTTCCTCCTCTCCTCTTACTCGTCACTGCCTCACTCCTCTTCCTTCTCTCGTTTTCCCTTTAATTACGACCCACAAGTGCCTACCCAGGTACCTATTAACCGCTACTGAAAAGGGGACAACAGGTGCAAGGGAGACCTGCTCATACATCGCACCTGGCACTGGAATCGAACTCAGGTCCCCTCGGTTGTGAGCCGACTGCTCTACTGTTGTTGTATAGTGTATTCAGGGCACGCAGTGAATGTTTCAACAAGGGGTAACAAATACAGTTGAACACACAGCACTTTTTAAATACATTCATAGGTTGTTATCAGTAATCATGGAACACTCAAGCAGAACTGTGTACATCAGACGTTGAACACTCAAGCAGAACTGTGTACATCAGACGTTGAACACTCAAGCAGAACTGTGTACATCAGACGTTGAACACTCAAGCAGAACTGTATACATCAGACGTTGAACACTCAAGCAGAACTGTGTACATCAGACGTTGAACACTCAAGCAGAACTGTGTACATCAGACGTTGAACACTCAAGCAGAACTGTATACATCAGACGATGAACACTCAAGCAGAACTGCGTAGATCAGACGTTGAACACTCAAGCAGAACTGTGTACATCAGACGTTGAACACTCAAGCAGAACTGTGTAGATCAGACGTTGAACACTCAAGCAGAACTGTGTACATCAGACGTTGAACACTCAAGCAGAACTGTGTACATCAGACGTTGAACACTCAAGCAGAACTGTGTAGCATCAGACGTTGAACACTCAAGCAGAACTGTTAATCAGACGTTGAACACTCAAGCAGAACTGTGTACATCAGACGTTGAACACTCAAGCAGAACTGTGTACATCAGACGTGAACACTCAAGCAGAACTGTTACATCAGACGTTGAACACTCAAGCAGAACTGCGTAATCAGACGTTGAACACTCAAGCAGAACTGTGTACATCAGACGTTGTACACTCAAGCAGAACTGTGTAATCAGACGTTGAACACTCAAGCAGAACTGTGTACATCAGACGATTTAACACTCAAGCAGAACTGTGTACATCAGACGTTGAACACTCAAGCAGAACTGTGTACATCAGACGATGAACACTCAAGCAGAACTGTGTACATCAGACGTTGACACTCAAGCAGAACTGTGTACATCAGACGATGAACACTCAAGCAGAACTGTGTACATCAGACGTTGAACACTCAAGCAGAACTGTGTACATCAGACGTTGAACACTCAAGCAGAACTGGTAGATCAGACGTTGAACACTCAAGCAGAACTGTGTACATCAGACGTTGAACACTCAAGCAGAACTGTGTAATCAGACGTTGACACTCAAGCAGAACTGTGTACATCAGACGTTGAACACTCAAGCAGAACTGTGTACATCAGACGTTGAACACTCAAGCAGAACTGTGTGTACATCAGACGTTGAACACTCAAGCAGAACTGTGTAGATCAGACGTTGTACACTCAAGCAGAACTGTGTACATCAGACGTTGAACACTCAAGCAGAACTGTGTACATCAGACGTTGAACACTCAAGCAGAACTGTGTACATCAGACGTTGAACACTCAAGCAGAACTGTGTAGATCAGACGTGGAACACTCAAGCAGAACTGTGTACATCAGACGTTGAACACTCAAGCAGAACTGTGTAGATCAGACGTTGAGCACTCAAGCAGAACTGTGTAGATCAGACGTTGAACACTCAAGCAGAACTGTGTAGATCAGACGTTGAGCACTCAAGCAGAACTGTGTAGATCAGACGTTGAACACTCAAGCAGAACTGTTGTGTACATCAGACGTTGAACACTCAAGCAGAACTGTGTAGATCAGACGTTGAACACTCAAGCAGAACTGTGTACATCAGACGTTGAACACTCAAGCAGAACTGTGTACATCAGACGTTGAACACTCAAGCAGAACTGTGTACATCAGACGTTGAACACTCAAGCAGAACTGTTGTGTACATCAGACGTTGAACACTCAAGCAGAACTGTGTAGATCAGACGTTGAACACTCAAGCAGAACTGTGTACATCAGACGTTGAACACTCAAGCAGAACTGTGTAGATCAGACGTTGAACACTCAAGGAGAACTGCGTAGATCAGACGTTGAACACTCAAGCAGAACTGTGTACATCAGACGTGGAACACTCAAGCAGAACTGTGTAGATCAGATATGATCAAGGTTCTCCTGCCTCTATCATTGCTCCTACTACCCACCCTTTATTAGGCTGCCGTTACACACTACTTGTTCTTGGCTGCCTTTATCACTGCTTCTGCTGCCTACGCTATACACCACTGGTGGCGTGCGCCGAGTGCGTCTCTATATTCGACCTGCAACCCACGCAACCACACATACTGTATTGCATCAATAATCAACTAAAAGTCCGGTAGCTTCTTCGCGGTGTGAGTGAAGGCCCTGGCTCGCATTAATGAATAAATACTATTTGTAAATATCAAGGGGCTCCGAGATACCCTTTCCTGTGACTAAAATTCACATTGCAGGCCAGTCCCTCGACTGCTTTCAGCTGATTAACATACATTAGAGTTCTGCCCTCTGTATGGGTGTACAAGCTGTAGCCAGTGAGAGCACTCTTCTTGTTCCTGATTGTTAAACTAACAACACGATAGTATCAGCTAAAATCTCGTGTATTATGCAATAATCGCAAACAAGCTATACAAAATGCAAAACAACCATGGGGAGAGTTGAATTGGAATTCCTCTTTTTTTCTGCAACATTGCAAGCTCCTGATGATGTGTTGATTGCAACACGAAAGACCTAGAGCTATCATTCAACTCTCCCCCCCCCGTGGTTGTTTTACATCTCGTGTATATACTGTAAATAAAATTTTTGGGTGAGAATATACGGAGACTCAAGTAACACCCTCTGGTGTGTGTTACTGTCCATAACATTTCTCGATTGCTTTATTGTTTCCTTGCTGGTACTCTGTCTTTACTGTCAGGTACAACAGCTCGTGTATGAGTACCTGCTTGTGTTACCACTTGGTCTGTGCTGCCTCCATCACTGTTTGTGCTGCCTACCTCGAAGCACCCGGGCTCGATCCTAGGGGTGAACATAGACGTTGGGCAGTAAGTGGTAGGTACGTGGGTACTAGGTACATGGTTGATAGGTACCTGAGTACTAGGTACATGGTTGGTAAGTACCTGGGTGTTAAGATACCTGAGTACTAAAATACCTGGGTGCCAGGTACATGGATGCCAGATACCTGCGTACTAAGTACCTGGGTGCCAAGTACCTCGTGCTGGATACCTGGATGTTTGCCAACTAATGTGGGTCGCATGCCGGGGGAAGAGGAATACATGACGATAATGTAAAGAAGCCACAATGACTGGCTTTCTTGAGTTATCCTGGGTTACTAACCCTCTGAGTTAATATTAATCCCAGTAAAGCCTCTTCTTTTTTCTTCTTCTTCTTCTTGGAGAATGAAGATGGTGACTGAAGGAGTTTTTAAAACATGATAAATTACGAACGACGCAAAATTTAAATAAAGACGAAGAATAAGAAACAATGAAAGGTGTGAAGTGTAAATGTGTCAAAAATTTAATAAGATAAATTTGTAAAAAAAAAAACGTAAACAAGAAAAAAAATTGTAAACATGGTGTCAGGTATGTAAATGAGACAAAGGAAGGTGTCAGGTATGTAAATGAGGCAAAGGAAGGTGTCAGGTATGTATATAAGGGAGGAACTATAAACGTCAGGAAGTAAAGATACGACACAAGATAATTTACATGAAGTATATGTGTAAAAAACTGTAAAAAGAAGTAAATGGAAAAGAGGCAACAGTGTTCAAGGCCGCGGCAACGGTATACCCCACACACGACCCCATCTTCATCACTGTTGTTGTTGTGGTGGTGGTGGTAGTGGTGGTGGTAGTGGTGGTGGTCGTGGTAGTGGTGGTGGTGGTAGTGGTGGTGGTCGTGGTGGTGGTAGTGGTAGTGGTAGTGGTAGTGATGAGTTTCTTGAGTTTTCCTACTATCGCAGCCCGGCTCTGGGCCAGGCTTGTCTGGTGCTTGCCTGGTCAAACAGGCTGCTGCTGACGGCGGCCCGCTGGCCCACATATCCCTCACAGCCTGGTTGATGTGGCACTTGGCACCGGGGTCTTGTCCAGTGTCCTCTTGAAGACTTCTACACGTGTCCCGGCAGTGTTTCTGATATCATCTGGCAAGATGATAAAGTCTGGGACCACGGATGTTGATACAATGTTCTCTTATTGTGCCCAAGGTGCCCCTGCCCCTGCCACAGATTAGTGACCCTAGTTACTCACTTTCAAATACAGTTTACTGCCAAGGTAACGAGGCTGTTCGAGTGTCGTTAAGCCATACAAGTAATTACTGAGTCATAAGCTAGTGAGTGCAAGCAAGTCCTTGAAGTGTCTCGTGTGAACGTTGTTACAAGAGATAACATGGTGTACCTGGTTCCTGTTGTGTGTATAATGTAATCAAGAGTGCCTCCTGTCTTACAATAACAAAACAGTACCAAAACAAATGCATTTATAAAAAACACATGAAGAGCAACATCAAAATCAAATGATGGTGGCCTTGCACCCGGGGTCATCTCTCTCTCTCTCTCTCTCTCTCTCTCTCTCTCTCTCTCTCTCTCTCTCTCCCTCTTCTGATGCGTCAGGTGCGTACTCTGCTAGTTTTACAGATCTACGTTCACTGTAGCAGTAGCTATGCTAGGTGGCGGAAGAGAGTTACAGTAGTAGTTGTAAACTTAGCTATGTTTCTCCTTCCCATAAAATGCTCATACTTTATATTTTTCTATGTAAATTTGTGTTTCTTAGTTTATTTTAACGTGCAGTGTGCTGGAAGGAGTAGGAAGAGTGCCTTCTGCTATTTTATCCTTACATCATATGTCGTAATAATACTTACAGCACTGTCATGATTTCTAATTTTAATCTATTCAAAAGATAACCTTACCTGGATATGTCGTGTCAGTGTTATGTATACACTTGTGTAGTGTATTAGAATCATCATAGCTTTACATAGCCGGTCCCTTTGCGTGTGACGTCAGACGCTTGCGCGCATGTGCGTGCCCAGAGGCAGGCGTCGGTCTCACAACCGCCTTAGACCTATCCTAGAACAGACGTGGCCTGGTATCTCTCCTCACAGACTCCGTAAATATACCAGTAACCAGCCTACAGTGTGTGTCCTTTGACAACCTATATATCTCTCGAACCCTTCCCGATAAATGGTGACAGAAATAGTTAACTCTATAACAGAGAAAGTGAAAAACAAAACACACCCATTCATGAGTTCTTCACAGGTAGTAAGTCAAAGCTATGAAATATCGACAACCTGGAATGAACCTCAAGAGATTTCCTCGTCTTCAGTATTTTCATATTCTTCTCACAGTCCTGACTCGTCCCAGGGACTCGTCCCAGGGACTACCGCCTACGTTCCGGGTCACGAGTCAACACTTCAACTTTGATTAAACCTGCGGTTACACTCTGTGTTTCTCTCCTCCCCGTTTATCTCCCGTTGAGAATAATTTTCTGAAAGAACATCGGATTGGAGCAGAGAAGAGGAGGAGGAGGAGGAGGAGGAGGAGGAGGAGAGCAGACTCGGGTCAAGGGACACAAGCACAAGGTTCAACAAGTGTCACAAGAATGAAGTGTAAAAACAATGAGAATCGTGAGAGTATGATTTGCCAGAGTTCGCAGCTTCAAGGAAGTAACAGAGGTAAACAATGTTCATAATTGTTTCAATGTTTTTACTCACGATTACCGAGTAGCAGTCCTTTATAACGAGTGTTGTGTTTGTGGGTATATAACAAGAGTGATTAAGACACATGTGAAACACTTGGGTATCTTTATTGGTGAAACGTTTCGCCTACACAGTAGACTTCTTCAGTCAAATACAGAGGGGACACCAGTAGTGAAACAAAGATGACGTAATCAATGATTTGGAACGATATTGTTCCAGATCACGGAGCTGAACTCTTCTCCAGGCCGAGGGACTGACCACCTTGTTCCAGACCATGGAGCTGAACTCTTCTCCAGGCCGAGGGACTGACCACCTTGTTCCAGACCATGGAGCTGAACTCTTCTCCAGGCCGAGGGACTGACCACCTTGTTCCAGACCTTGGAGCTGAACTCTTCTCCAGGCTGAGGGACTGACCACCTTGTTCCAGATCATGGAGCTGAACTCTTCTCCAGGCTGAGGGACTCACCACCTTGTTCCAGACCATGGTGCTGAACTCTTCTCCAGGCTGAGGGACTCACCACCTTGTTCCAGACCATGGAGCTGAACTCTTCTCCAGGCCGAGGGACTGACCACCTTGTTCCAGACCTTGGAGCTGAACTCTTCTCCAGGCTGAGGGACTCACCACCTTGTTCCAGACCATGGAGCTGAACTCTTCTCCAGGCTGAGGGACTCACCACCTTGTTCCAGACCATGGAGCTGAACTCTTCTCCAGGCCGAGGGACTGACCACCTTGTTCCAGATCATGGAGCTGAACTCTTCTCCAGGCTGAGGGACTCACCACCTTGTTCCAGATCATGGAGCTGAACTCTTCTCCAGGCTGAGGGACTCACCACCTTGTTCCAGACCATGGAGCTGAACTCTTCTCCAGGCTGAGGGACTCACCACCTTGTTCCAGACCATGGAGCTGAACTCTTCTCCAGGCTGAGGGACTCACCACCTTGTTCCAGATCATGGAGCTGAACTCTTCTCCAGGCTGAGGGACTGACCACCTTGTTCCAGACCATGAAGCTGAACTCTTCTCCAGGCTGAGGGACTCACCACCTTGTTCCAGACCATGGAGCTGAACTCTTCTCCAGGCTGAGGGACTCACCACCTTGTTCCAGATCATGGAGCTGAACTCTTCTCCAGGCTGAGGGACTCACCACCTTGTTCCAGATCATGGAGCTGAACTCTTCTCCAGGCTGAGGGACTCACCACCTTGTTCCAGACCATGGTGCTGAAGTCTTCTCAGGCTGAGGGACTCACCACCTTGTTCCAGACCATGGAGCTGAACTCTTCTCCAGGCTGAGGGACTCACCACCTTGTTCCAGATCATGGAGCTGAACTCTTCTCCAGGCTGAGGGACTCACCACCTTGTTCCAGACCATGAAGCTGAACTCTTCTCCAGGCTGAGGGACTCACCACCTTGTTCCAGACCATGGAGCTGAACTCTTCTCCAGGCTGAGGGACTCACCACCTTGTTCCAGATCATGGAGCTGAACTCTTCTCCAGGCTGAGGGACTCACCACCTTGTTCCAGATCATGGAGCTGAACTCTTCTCCAGGCTGAGGGACTCACCACCTTGTTCCAGACCATGGTGCTGAAGTCTTCTCCAGGCTGAGGGACTCACCACCTTGTTCCAGACCTTGGAGCTGAACTCTTCTCCAGGCCGAGGGACTGACCACCTTGTTCCAGACCATGGAGCTGAACTCTTCTCCAGGCTGAGGGACTGACCACCTTGTTCCAGACCATGGTGCTGAACTCTTCTCCAGGCTGAGGGACTGACCACCTTGTTCCAGACCATGGTGCTGAACTCTTCTCCAGGCTGAGGGACTGACCACCTTGTTCCAGACCATGGGCTGAACTCTTCTCCAGGCCGAGGGACTGACCACCTTGTTCCAGACCATGGAGCTGAACTCTTCTCCAGGCTGAGGGACTACCACCTTGTTCCAGACCTGGAGCTGAACTCTTCTCCAGGCCGAGGGACTGACCACCTTGTTCCAGACCATGGGCTGAACTCTTCTCCAGGCTGAGGGACTGACCACCTTGTTCCAGACCATGGTGCTGAACTCTTCTCCAGGCTGAGGGACTGACCACCTTGTTCCAGACCATGGTGCTGAACTCTTCTCCAGGCTGAGGGACTGACCACCTTGTTCCAGACCATGGTGCTGAACTCTTCTCCAGGCCGAGGGACTGACCACCTTGTTCCAGACCATGGAGCTGAACTCTTCTCCAGGCTGAGGGACTCACCACCTTGTTCCAGACCATGGTGCTGAACTCTTCTCCAGGCTGAGGGACTGACCACCTTGTTCCAGACCATGGTGCTGAACTCTTCTCCAGGCTGAGGGACTGACCACCTTGTTCCAGACCTTGGTTCTGAACTCTTCTCCAGGCTGAGGGACTGACCACCTTGTTCCAGACCATGGTGCTGAACTCTTATCCAGGCTGAGGGACTGACCACCTTGTTCCAGACCTTGGTGCTGAACTCTTCTCCAGGCTGAGGGACTGACCACCTTGTTCCAGACCATGGGCTGAACTCTTCTCCAGGCTGAGGGACTGACCACCTTGTTCCAGACCATGGTGCTGAACTCTTCTCCAGGCTGAGGGACTGACCACCTTGTTCCAGACCATGGTGCTGAACTCTTCTCCAGGCCGAGGGACTCACCACCTTGTTCCAGACCATGGTGCTGAACTCTTCTCCAGGCTGAGGGACTGACCACCTTGTTCCAGACCATGGTGCTGAACTCTTCTCCAGGCTGAGGGACTGACCACCTTGTTCCAGACCATGGTGCTGAACTCTTCTCCAGGCTGAGGACTGACCACCTTGTTCCAGACCATGGTGCTGAACTCTTCTCCAGGCTGAGGACTGACCACCTTGTTCCAGACCATGGTGCTGAACTCTTCTCCAGGCTGAGGGACTGACCACCTTGTTCCAGACCATGGTGCTGAACTCTTCTCCAGGCTGAGGGACTGACCACCTTGTTCCAGACCATGGTGCTGAACTCTTCTCCAGGCCGAGGGACTGACCACCTTGTTCCAGACCATGGTGCTGAACTCTTCTCCAGGCTGAGGGACTCACCACCTCAAACACCTCTTCTCCAAGGTTGATGGACTGATTACATCATCTTTATTTCACTACTACTGATCCTCTGTATATGACTGAAGAAGCCTACTGTGTAGGCGAAACGTTTCATCAATAAAGAGACCCAACTGTTGCATATGTGTCTTAATCATCAACTTGTCGGTATTTTATACCATTTTCAACATATAACAAAAGTGTTATGTTAATGGAAATACAAAAAACGTTGTTTTTTTGATATATAATGAAAAGGTTGTGTTTATGGGTATATAACAAGTGTGTAGTGTTAATGGGTATAGAGACACAACATACAGTGCTCGTCACGGCATTATGCCGGGTGAGCGCTCCGGCATAATGCCGTGACGAGATGACATCAATGTTACCCCCCCACCCACAGTGGCTTACGCGACGGTCTGGAGTTCTGAGACTCTCTGACCGCGGGTTCGAACCCCACCCGTGGTATGGTTTGGTTAGCTTCATCTAGTCAGTGAGGGAAAGTTAGTCGCAATAAGAGCTTATTCTGTATACTGCGTGTTTAGACGGACACCTGTGTACACTACGCCTCTACGCCCAGTTATTACGATTAATTGTTGGAATCATAACTATGATTTTTAAAGAGGTGGACCCGGTAAGCCAGCGGAAGTCCTCGGCCAGATGACCAAAACCTCCGGTTGTGGGTCATCGTATGACTAAGACCCGCGTCAGGAAATACTTGTCCTGTTTCCTGACGAACATTTTACGAACATTGTGTTAATATCAACATTAGTGGGAGTTATTCTTGCTATTCGTGTAATGTTTTAGTGATTCTCACAAAAGCTGTGTCAACATCGTCCACGTACCTCAAACGGCCGAAAAACTTTGCACTCGGGCTATTTATTTTACAAGCGCCATGTAAATACAACGAAGTGTCGAATCATCGTCAAAAACTCTCCGTAACAGTAAGAAATTTTAGGGGAATCCGTGAAATTTATGAAGGAAGAATGAAAAGGTACAACAATACCGTGACTGGAACAATACCTGGAGAGGTTTTCGGGGGTCAACGCCCCCGCGGCCCGGTCTGAGACCAGGCCTCAAATAACCTGCACACAGGAGAGAGAAAAGCTTATAACGACGTTTCGGTCCGTCTTGGACCATTCACAAGTCACACAGGTCCAAGACGAACCGAAACGCCTTCAAAAGCTTTTTTTTTCTCTCTCCCATGAAGGAAAATCAAAGATCACCAGTGATTACACCGTCATCAACACACATTAATGTAAGTTTTATGAGCGAGCCTGGTGGAGGTCACACAATACTGACACCTGTGTAACATTTGGGTATCATTCTGGAAGCGTTTCGCCAGCCAGCGGCTTCCTCGGTCCAATGCTGAGAAAGGTGCGAGAAACCTCTAGCTGACGAAGCGTTTCTAGAATAAAGATACCCAAATGTTACACAAGTGTCTCATCAATTTGGTTTTCTAAGTCATTTATTCACGCCACAATACTGTATAGGAGGCCATGTTAAGTGCTGCCCTTCCATAAACCATTTCCCCGCGCGCGCCACCAACCCTTTTCCAGCGCGCGCCACCAACCCTTTCCCCGCGCGCCAGCAATTAACTTGAAAAATTGGGCACTTACACCGCAATTACCTGCACAACGATTCTTTATGAGAGAGGGTAAACAACCCGCACTTTCTGTTTAGGACAGAAACATCGCACCACGAGGTGAGAAAGATGCGATGTGAAATATACACAATACAGTAGGAGAACCATCGTGCCTTCACTACTAAGGCAGACACCTGTGTCTCAAGTCTGAAATGTGACTGCGCGAAAGTTTCGACAAGTGCGACCACCATGACGTAACAGCGCACAAAATGTGTACACAAAGGAATAGATGAAAAAGTGGGAGGATGGAAACATAACTTGCTAACAAACAGAACTCGAAGAGTAACAATAGAGTGAAATACGAAATTGTTCCCGGAGGCAGAGTGCTCAACCCACTTCTCTTTTTCATTCTCGTATCTGACACAGACATAAACCACAATACTGTACCATCCTTTGCAGACAATACTAGAATCTGTATGAGTGTGTCATCCATAGAAGACACAGCCTCCAAGCTGATATAAATCAAGTCTTCCAGTGAGCCACTGACAGCACTATGATGTTCCAGGAGGACACATTTTAATTACTACAGAGTGGAAAAACTGAGGACATAAAGACTGGAACAGTTAGAAGATCTTACGTTCAAGGAGCACAACAATGTCATCCTCGCAACTGCAATGATCGGATGGATAACTAGAACTTTCAAAGCAAGAGATGGCAAGCCAGTGATGACACTCTTCAGGCCACTCGTTCTCTCTAGGTTGGGTATTGCTGTGTACTAACAGGCCTCTTCAAGGCAGGCAAAACTGCAAAACTGCAAATTGTACAGAGAACCTTCACTGCTCGTATAAATTCAGTCAAGCACCTAAATTACTGGGAGTACTTAAAGTCCCTTGAATTGTACTCCTTAGAACGTAGGCGAGAAAGATACAACATAATCTACAATTGGAAAATTATGGAGACTGATCCCAAGCCTGCATACACTGCAATATACCTCAAATGAAAAGCAGGGAAGCGATAAATACAGTAAGAGAAATCTCAATAAGTGTAAAGGGAACAAGGCTCTTCAACACTCCCTCTTCATGCATATGAGGAGTTACCATACGATCCCTGGCTGTTTTCAAAAGGGAACTTGATAAGTTCCTCAAGGCACTTCCTGATCAGCTAGGCTGTAGTGAATACGTTGGTGAGCATGTGGGTGGCACCAACAGCCTGGCTGATGAGGCCAATATCCTTTCTAAATCTAAATTTCTCTAACTAAAGTCCATTGCTGTGAGTCCTCTTTTGATTAGATATTTTCAACACGCTATTTATATCCCTTTTATTTATTTATATTTTCCATTTATACACGTCAATCATATCTTCCGTAATTCTCCGCCTTTACAGGGAGTGCAGATTCAGGGTCTTCAATCTTCGTAGGAACCGTTTCTGGTACATGGAATCAACATCGTCATCCATCTCTGTATGTTTCAGTGCATTTATATCCATCCTGTAATATGGAGACCAGAAGTGAACAGCATAATCTAAATGAGGCTTAAGTAAAGATATATAAAGTTGAAGTATAATCTTAGGACTTCTATTATTTACACTTCTTAATGTGAAACAAAGAGTTCTATTAGCTTTACTGCGAACACTTATGCTTATAAGTGCCATACATATTTTCTTACAATTGTTTGGAAATGAACTGCATCTGGCACATCTCTGTCCACAACATCAACCTCTCCAGGTCATCCTGTAGCCTTCTAGTCCCCACATCACAAATTATCTGACAGCCAATTTTAATGTTATTTCTCTCTATGTTTTCTCGTCATCTATGTCATCTATACCACACATGTGCCGCTACTTTATCCATCAGTCGCCAGTATGGAACTTTATCGAAGGTCTTACACAATGTACACAATATCTTACTCTTTATGAACATTGTAATCTCTTACAATACCAACAAAACACATGTACAACAGTTAGGTATCTTTATTCCGGAATAAAGATAGTACCTAACTGTTGCACCTGTGTCTTACTTACCATGTTACTCTTTGTTTTTTCTACCGCCTCAAATACCTTAGTTAAAAAAAGTTAGTACATACGTAAGGAAGTACACAATGGGACACCCGATACAAATAAAATTCCTCGCTCAGCAGAAATGGAAAGAACTAAAAAAGAAGAACGAAAGAAGGAATTAAAAAACTAAGTAAAATAAGACAACAAAGACTGTGGAAGAAAGAGGTGGGGAAAAAAATTCCTACTCAAACCTCCTTTTCATCTTCCATGTCGGAAATTTTCGCCACAGTTGGCCCGGGTTGCTATTTACACGTGATTACCCAGCCTGCCCTTCGCCTAATTACCCCGAGAAACGCCAAAGGATGAACGCAAAAGACTTGGACCCAATTTCCGAGACGAACAGCGGACAAAAGGAAGCAGAGGCTGATAGTGTTTGTACTCAACACATCACCCACACAACACTAACGAAGAGGTGTAGGAAGCAGAGGTTGAGTGTTTGTACTCAACATCACATCAGCCCCCCCACAAAAACTAACGAGGAGAGGGGTGTAGAGAACGCAGAGGAGCTGAGTGTTTGTACTCGCCACATCACCCACACAACACTGACGAAGAGGTGTAGGAAGCAGAGGTTGAGTGTTTGTACTCACCACATCACCCACACAACACTAACGAAGAGGTGTAGGAAGCAGAGGTTGAGTGTTTGTACTCACCACATCACCCACACAACACTAACGAAGAGGTGTAGGAAGCAGAGGTTGAGTGTTTGTACTCGCCACATCACCCACACAACACTGACGAAGAGGTGTAGGAAGCAGAGGTTGAGTGTTTGCTCACCATCCCACAACACTAACGAAGAGGAGGACAGAGGTTATGTTGTACTACATCACCCACACAACACTGACGAAGAGGTGTAGGAAGCAGAGGTTGAGTGTTTGTACTCAACACATCACCCACACAACACTACGAAGAGGTGTAGGAAGCAGAGGTGAGTTTTTGTATAACATCACCACACTGACGGTGTGGAAGCAGGGTTGGTGTTTGTACTCAACACATCACCCACACAACACTAACGAAGAGGTGTAGGAAGCAGAGGTTGAGTGTTTGTACTCGTCACATCACCCACACAACACTGACGAAGAGGTGTAGGAAGCAGAGGTTGAGTGTTTGTACTCGTCACATCACCCACACAACACTGACGAAGAGCTGTGACTGTCTTGTTTCCTACCCACAAAGATAAGGAGGGTTGTTTGAGGGAAGAAACACTCTTACCCCCTACCAAAAAAAAAGTGTACCACCCTTCTACACCACAGTGTACCTGTCATATGTCAGTATGCCTGTCATACTCCACATAGTGTACCTGTCATATGTCAGTATGCCTGTCATACTCCACATAGTGTACCTGTCATATGTCAGTATGCCTGTCATACTCCACATAGTGTACCTGTCATATGTCAGTATGCCTGTCATACTCCACATAGTGTACCTGTCATATGTCAGTATGCCTGTCATACTCCACAGTGTATCTGCCATACGTCACAGTATCAGTGTTACATGTCAGAGTCTCTCAAGATCATTGGGGAAACTGGAGAATGTTAGATCTGACTTACCCTCAGTCTAGTCCATTACTAGATCTGACAACAGTAACCCTCGTAGAGGCTTACAGAGATGAGAGAAATCTCACATATAAGCGCGGTATGTGTACGCTCTTGCCTGTACTGCTTCACGTCCAATATGGCCGACAAATAGCCTGTGACGTCACATGAAAAATCCTCAGTAATGGTCATAAGACTTGGACAAGAAGAGGGAAGACCGGAGGCGGAGTACGGTTTAAGAAGAGAGCAGCTATAAATGTAAGGTAAACAATATACTGGATGATAAGTGAGACACTTGTGCAACATTTGGGTATATTCTGGAAACGTTTCGCCCCACAGTGTTTCTTCAGTACAATGTAGAGTAAGGTAGAAGACGAGGAGGAGTTGAAGGGGCAAGTAAGTACACCTGTTTTCTAATAACATGTTCATTTTTTTTCACTATAATTTACCTTGTCCATAATTACTATCGCATTTGCTTTGTCTGTTTCGTGAGGTGAAGTCCAGGATCTTTCCTTAATTCATGGTATAACTTAACAAATCTTTGAGAACAATTGTTGTTGCAGAGGTCTGAGCTCAGACCTCTCCCACACACTCCACCACAGCAGCCCCCACACACTCCACCACAGCAGCCCCCACACACTCCATCATAACACCTAGCCCAGCACACAGTACACACAAGCAACAACACAAGTAATACTTTCCTCTTCCTTCCAACTGAAAGTGTAAGAACATCAACCTGAGCCTCGTAAACACACCACACACACACACACACACACACATACACACACACACACACACTCACACACACACAAACACACACACACACACACACACACACACCCTCAAACAATACACTGTTTGTTTAGAATCTTTTCATCGTCTTAAAGTCTAATTGGAAAACAAACGAAGGCTATTACAGCGCAGAGACACAATTAAGGTATTATAAGCACTTCAATGGGCAAAGTTGCAGAACTGAAACAAAAACAAACAATGGAATGTAAGTATAATTAAAACCCGCTTATCCCCAGTTTATACAACAAAAACAACTCTTCTCAACAACAACACAAAAAAAGCGAGAGTTAGTTGCTATGATTTGTAGATAAATGGTCCTGAGAACCGACAAGTTGATAAATTAAGACACATGTGAAACACTTGGGTATCTTTATTGTGGTGACACTCCGCCCAGCACTGGCTTCATTACACTCATTACATGGACTCCAGCCTCACCGATTGATTACCTCAAGCTTCTCATCTTCACCATTCTTCTCTGTATTGGACTGATGAAGCCACTGTCTGGCGAAACGTTTACACATTAAAGATACCCAAATGTTGCACATGTGTCTAAGTTACTATGTAGGATTTCCTTGTCACGGATGCCACGAAAAATAAAGAAGGAAATTATAAATTCGTCTTCGCACACACGTAAGGTCATCTTAACCAGCATCTTGAAGGAAGGAACCTGGTTATTACTCTCTTCGTTACATACTTGATAATACGAGTCTTAAGGTTATAAATCAAATTTATATATCCTTGGTAAAGCCTCATTTAGATTATGCTGCTCAGTTCTGGTCTCCACATTACTGGGTAGACCACTTTACCACATACTATGAGTTACTATCGCAGATAAGAGTGCCGAGACAGGAGCTAGATTATGCAGGGATACAGTAGTATCCATGCATAATCTGCAGGGATACTACTGTAAGTCCCTAGTGATAGATAATATGAGTTAATTCAGTGTATCAGAAACTCTTCCTACCAAGACAGGCTGAGGACACTGAACCTACACTCTCCTTAAAGACACAGAGTAGGGAAGATTAGAAGTGTATATACAGACCTGCTGGAAAGTGTTGAAGTGTATATGATGATTACAGAAGCAGACTTGTTACAAGAGACCACCTTCACTATATTACAGCACTCACCCGAGGACCATCCAGAGGCAATAACAACCTCACAAATAATCACACGTCAGTTCGTGTGAAATCACTAAATTTGGAGTCAATTTAGCCTTTTATTGACGCGCAATGGCTGGTGATTGACAACAATCTCCGTGTAGTGAAAGGTAACACCAGAACAACCCTAGTGTCGTGGCCAACAATATTTTTTAATAACATTATGCGAGTTTCGTAAGGGTTATTATCCAGCATGTACTTAGAGAGTGTCACTTAAAAGTGAACTGTGAACCCAATTACAGAAAATGGGTAAACCCGCCCAGGCGGGTAACTAACTACCCTCTCTACTTATCACCACGTAGATAAATGCTTCACAGAACCGACACGTTGATAAATTAAACACATATGCAACACTTGGGTATCTTTGTTGGGGAAACGTTTCGCCCCACAGTGGCTTCGTCAGTCCAAGAAGAATGGTTGAAGATCAGAAGGCGTTTGAGGTAATCAGTCCCTCAGTCTTATTAAACTCCTTGTGATCTTCAACCCTTCTTTGTACTGGACTGATGAAGCCACTGTAAACAGACCTAAGTGTAGCCACTGTAAAGAGACCTAAGTGTAGCACTTGCGTCTAATTTATCAAGTTGACACCAGCACAACATGTTACACCGGTGCCTCGTGTCAACACTGACACATCCATCACTCGCTGCCTCTCAACTCTGCTAAATGTTAACACTATCTTTGTTCACTTCCTCTCCTCTTGTTTTGTTTTTACACGATCACAAAAAAAGTGTGTGCAAGAGTAAGTTAACAGCTTGATAAACTTAAAGTTTAATTGAATTTATTAGCAGTTCATTAGCTTTAGAGATAAAATTATTATTTTGAAGAGTGAAGCTTAATACAAATGTGTACTCACTTAAATCATCTAGTTGTGGTTGCAGGGGTCGAGTCATAGCTCCTGGCTCCGCCGCTTCACTGGTCGCTACTAGGTCCACTCTCTCCCTGCTCCATGAGCTTTATTATACTCTCTTCTTAAAATTATGTATTGATCCTGCCTCCACTACATCACTTTCCAGACTGTTCAACTTCCTGACAACTGTATGACTGAAGAAATACTTCCTAACATCCCTGTGACTCATCTGAGTCTTCAGCTTTCAACTGTGTGTGTGTGTGTGTGTGTGTGTGTGTGTGTTAAACTGGAGTTGAAAGCTGAACTCTGAACTAAGCAGTTAAAAGCTATCCTAGTAACAGGTGATTCGTCGTAGCCTAACTTAGTCATAAGCAGCAACTTAAGCCAGTGTCAGCCACACAGGTAAACCCACCGACGTGACCAGTAAGAAGAGACATTCTAAGCCAGTTTAGGTAACACAGGTAAAGCCACCGGCGTAATTTACTCAACAGAGACTAACCCCGAGGCTCCATCCGTCTGTGAAGACACTGACTTCAAAATAAATAAATAAATATATATATATATATATATATATATATATATATATATATATATATATATATATATATATATATATATATATTATTGTAACCACGAACGAGTGGTATTGATCAATAACTACACTGCACTAGCCAGGGATCGAACCCATACTGCTTGTTGAGCTAGTACACCAAACAGGGAAGAGAATGAAATTAGCTTAGAGGCGTCTACACCACCGTATGTCCTTGGGTAGCGAGTACAAAATTCAGTGCTACTGGATGCGCTACTCTTAAGGATTGTGTGGTTCAGTGGACTAGAGCGTCATGTGTTTTCGCTCACCAAGAAGTGGGCCAAAGCATCATGGGTTCGACCCCTGGCTAGTGCAGTGTAGTTATTGATATATATATATATATATATATATATATATATATATATATATATATATATATATATATATACATAGAGGTAGGTTACTATTGTACGTACTGACAACACTAGTAGTTATACAGGTAGGTCATAATAGTACGGACTAACAAGTATTACTGATACAGTAGTATAAACATAGTTACCCACGAGACTGAGCAAAGTTATGTCTCCTCTCTCTCTCTCTCTCTCTCTCTCTCTCTCTCTCTCTCTCTCTCTCTCTCTCTCTCACACTTTCTGTCTGTCTCTTTCTGTGTGATTGTTTATGGTTAAGCCTGATGGGCGTGTGACCATGTGACTGGGCTCGTGGGAGTGTACCCTGGGCGTGTGGGCGTGGGCGTGGTCCCTGGCCGCTGGTGAGTGGTGTGTAACATAAAGATAACACACACACGAACGCACGCATATACAACAGGCCTAGTGTCTAATCGACATGTGCCTAGGACAAAATGGTAACTAACACACGTTGCCCCAAAAAGGTGAAAAATAAAGGAAATGAAGCCCCCAGGACTGACTCTAGTGGACAAACAGCTGTAGGTGAACTATATACTTGTGTCCCCTGACAATAATACCACTGATCAAGGTGCTGAAACACAAGTGTTTTGGTGAACGATAAGCAGCACGCATTTAAAGGGGCCAAAGCCTGTCTCACGAACGTAGATCGATGACAGAACCGAATACAAGGTGGACTGCATGTTCTTGGACTGTATGAAGGCACTTGACACTGTATGGCTCGGTAAACTTGATCCGTAAATTAGAGAAGCAGAAGAGAGGGACAACGGGAAAGTAATTACAGTGGAATAAAATGACTGGAAGGCAAAATGATGACAATTATAAGAGAAAGACGCTCAAGGTAGAGCAAGTTTTAGTTAGAGAAACCTTCGCTCATTAACTTGAAAAGAGCGCAGCCATGAGCGAAACGTGTAATATAGTCCTCCCCCCCGGTGCTCTGTGTTTGTATCACCCTAGTTACGTCACTTGTGACCAGTGGGGCCCCACAAGGATCCACCCACCCATAATAATAATAATAATTTCTTATACATAAATGTAGTGGAGTAATGTGTTGAGTGTAGATATGACATGAGGCTGAGGGATGACATGAGGCTGAGGGATGACATGAGGCTGAGGGATGAAATGAGGCTGAGGGATGACATGAGGCTGAGGGATGACATGAGGCTGAGGGATGACATGAGGCTGAGGTATGACATGAGGCTGAGGGATGACATGAGGCTGAGGGATGACATGAGGCTGAGGGATGACATGAGGCTGAGGTATGACATGAGGCTGAGGGATGACATGAGGCTGAGGGATGACATGAGGCTGAGGGATGACATGAGGCTGAGGGATGACATGAGGCTGAGGGATGACATGAGGCTGAGGGATGACATGAGGCTGAGGATGACATGAAGCTGAGGGATGACATAAGGCTGAGGTATGACATGAGGCTGAGGGATGACATGAGGCTGAGGTATGACATGAGGCTGAGGGATGACATGAGGCTGAGGTATGACATGAGGCTGAGGGATGACATGAGGCTTAGGTATGACATGAGGCTGAGGGATGACATGAGGCTGAGGGATGACATGAGGCTGAGGTATGACATGAGGCTGAGGTATGACATGAGGCTGAGGGATGACATGAGGCTGAGGGATGACATGAAGCTGAGGGATGACATAAGGCTGGTTGACGAGGCTGAGATGACATGAGCTGGATGACATGAGGAGGATGACATGAGGCTGAGGTATGACATGAGGCTGAGGGATGACATGGCTTAGGTGCTGAGGCTAGATGACATGAGGCTGAGGGATGACATGAGGCTTGAGGATGACATGAGGCTGAGGGATGACATGAGGCTGAGGGATGACATGAGGCTGAGGTATGACATGAGGCTGAGGGATGACATGAGGCTGAGGGATGACATGAGGCTGAGGGATGACATGAGGCTGAGGTATGACATGAGGCTGAAGTATGACATGAGGCTGAGGGATGAGATGAGGCTGAGGGATGACATGAGGCTGAGTAGACATGAGGCTGAGGGATGACATGAGGCTGAGATGACATGAGGCTGAGGGATGACATGAGGCTGAGGATGAATGAGGCATGAGGCTGAGGGATGACATGAGGCTGAGGGATGACATGAGGCTGAGGGATGACATGAGGCTGAGGGATGACATGAGGCTGAGGGATGACATGAGGCTGAGGGATGACAGACAACCACCTCAACACAACACAGTGAATAAAAGTAAGTGTAACGGCGCCCCGGTCCCAGACCAGGCCTCCTAGTACCTGGCCTGATCTATGAAGCTGTTAGTGCCCGCCGCCCGCAATCCAACGTATGCACCACAACCTGGCTAATCAGGAACTGATTTGCGGAATCTGTGGAGTTCCCTCTTGAAGAGAGCTAGGGGTTTGTTGGTGATCCCCCCTTATGTATGTTGGGAGGGTGTTGAATAGTCGTGGTCCCTTTACACTTACTGAGTTCTCTCTCAGTTTACTCATAGCTCACCTGCTCTTCACCTGAGCGATCCTACACTGTTTGTCAAGCCTCTTGTGTTCGTAAGTAGTAATTTAAATGCGCAGGTTTGGGACCAATCCCTCCAGTACCTTCCAGGTGTACATTATGTAGATGAATGGTTCTGAGAACCGACAAGTTGATAAATTAGACACATATGCAACACTTGGGTATCTTTATTGAGGAAACGTTTCGCCACACAGTGGCTTCATCAGTCCATACAAAGGAGAATCGTGAAGAACAGAAGTTTGAGGTAATCTTTTCAAGATTGATAGACTGACTACATCGACTCAAGAATGACGGACTGATTACCTCAAACTCCTCCTGTTCTTCACGATTCTCCTTTGTATGGACTGATGAAGCCACTGTGTGGCGAAACGTTTCCTCAATAAAGATACCCAAGTGTTGCATATGTGTCTAATTTATCAATGTGTAGATTATCATGCACCTTTCTTGCCTACGTTCTAATTAGTAAAGTTCTAGGGATTTAAAGCACTCCAAGTACTTCAGGTGTGAAGATGTGAAGATTCTCTGTACAGTTTCTAGTTCTGCAATTTCTCCTGTCTTGAATGAGGTTGTTAGTACCCAACAATATTCCAGTTTATTGAGAACAAGTGACCTGAAGAGCGTCATAATTGTCTTGACATCTCTTGTTTGAAAGTTCTCGTTATACAACCTGTCATTTTCCTTACAGTTGTGATAATAACTCCCAGGTCTCTCACATTAGACTTGCGCTCTACTGAGTGATATGAGTTTGTCTTGTTTTCATTTCCTCAATCCTTCCGTGACGTAGCTACTGAAAGTTGTCCTCAGTGAACACATTGCTGTCAGTGGTCCTTTAGTTGGTGTCACCTTGGAGGGTCGTCGTGTTTACTCTGGATGTCACTCTCACAAATTCCAGTATCGTCTGCAAAAGATGATACAGTGCTATGATTTATGTTCTGTGTGTAGAGGAACAGATTGTTTCTCACTGTAGCAGCCCCTGATTTCCCGCTGTGTTCAATTAGTCAGGAAGTTGAATATCCATCTACCCACCTTTCCAACTATTCCTTTCGAACGTGTTTTGTGAACAATTACCTCATGGTTGCAATTGTCAAAGCCCTTTGCAACGTCTAAGTTCACAATATCTGCATTTTGCCTGTCTCCCTGTGTATCCAAGACCATGTCGTAATGGTTCTGCAATTGCGAGGCAGAAACGACCTGTTCTGAACCCAAGTTGACCCGAGTTCTGTAATTACTGTGAGTCCCTGTGACTGGCAACCTTGCTTCTTAAAACCCTTTCAAAAATTTTGATTAATGAGGGACGTCAGCGCTATCGGTCTATAGTTTTCTGCAATTGTTTTATCGCCACCTTTTTGGAGTGGGGCAATATATACCCTCTGTATCTTTGTATTGCTTGTAACGATTCAACAAAGCTCCTGGAGAGCGAAACGTTGCCACAGTAAAATGTCACATTAGTTGCATCTGTGTCCTCTTACCTAACAATAACAGTATTTTTGTAAAGACTGTGGGATGACTCAAGTGTCCAGGCTCCTTCTCCATAGAATATTTAAGGCACCTAATAAAGGCTTCTTGCAGTTCTTGATGAATAAGAAATTTCACGAGTGAGGGCATGGGGCAGAGTGGGCATGGGGCAGAGTGCATGGTCATGCAGACAGTGGCTTCTTGGAAGTCAAGTGGGGTCAGAGTTATATCAGGGATTATAAAGACATCTGTAAGCGTTTTGAGTCTCGTTTATGAAGGTGATTAACATCATACACAGCTTCAAGAGCAAGTACGGCTGGGATCCGGAGGCTAAGAATCAGTAACAACAGTCGTTAGTGGTTGATAGGCAGGGCCAGGGGTAGAGGTTTGACCCCCTACAAGCACAACTAGGTGAGTACAACTAAATACAACTAGGTGAGTAAAGCCCCTGTTTTCCTGCCCCCTCACCTACCCCTTCTATTCCCCCTCTCAACTACCTTTCCCCCCACCCTCTTCTACTTTCCTTACCCCTTCCCTCCTTACACTCTCCTCTGCACCACCTACACTGCTGCCCACTACCCTAGGTGTCCAAGGTGAGGCACTTTTCACCTGATTATCACCTTGCCCTCTCTTCCTTCTCCTCCTCTCTATATTCTCTTCTATCTTATTTCCCGCTCCTTTCTCTTCCTTTCTTGGGCATCCGTTATTTCCATCCTGTTCAACCTACTTCTCATTTTCCCCCAGCATCTCTCTCTCTCTCTCTCTCTCTCTCTCTCTCTCTCTCTCTCTCTCTCTCTCTCTCTCTCTCTCTCTCTCTCTCTTCACTCATCTTTTTTCCTCCTTGTACGCCTCATCACATTCTCTTCCCTGACCGTCCTTCTCCATGTTTCTTTCCCTTTCTCTTTCTGATTGCCTCACTCCCTCCTCAACGCTCCCTCCTACCTCCCTTCCTCTTCTCTGTCATATATATATATATATATATATATATATATATATATATATATATATATATATATATATATATATATATATATATATATATATATATATATATATTCTGTTGTTGGAACTAATCTATGCTACTGCTGTTGCTGCTGATGTTGCTGCTGTACTGTTGTTGCTGTTGTTGTTGCTCACAGTCTGAAGTTGTTGTAGACAGCAGTACAGTTTCTAGGTTATATATAAAAAGAATAACATCCCTTCAAAGTCCTGTCATTGTTTCTTCCCAGCCAGCCAGCCAGCCAGCCAGCCAGGCAGCCAGCCACCCAGCCAGCGAGGCAGGCAGCCAGCCAGCCAGCCAGCCAGGCAGGCAGCCAGCCAGGCAGCCAGCCAGCCAGCCAGCCAGCCAGCCAGCCAGGCAGCCAGCCACCCAGCCAGGCAGGCAGGCAGGCAGGCAGGCAGGCAGCCAGTCAAGCAGGCAGCCAGCCAGGCAGGCAGATAGGCAGGCAGGCAGGCAGGTAGGCAGCCAGCCAGGCAGGCAGGCAGCCAGGCACTCACATAAGTCATTCATTTACTCATTTCACTCGGTTATTCACTCGTTATTTCATTCTCTTGTTTATTCACTCTCCCATTCCTGTATTTAATAGTGCACTTCCTTCATTTATTTATTCATTCACTCACTCCTATATTCATTCACTGAATCATTTCCTCGTTAACACATAATTTAACCTTGCTTATCTCTAAGCAATTTCTCTCTCTCTCTCTCTCTCTCTCTCTCTCTCTCTCTCTCTCTCTCTCTCTCTCTCTCTCTCTCTCTCTCTCTCTCTCTCTCTCTCTCTCTCTCTCTCTCTCTTGAACCGGTTTTAAGGGCAGGTTCAGAGCCTCACTGGGCAAGGGCAAGAAAACCTTACTCAACTATCTTGTAAATAACAATAATGGGTAGTAAGGGCACTCATACCTACTGATACCCTTACCTGGACGTTACCTGTGATATGGTTCACGGGTCTTCCACACACTAACTGAGTCTCGATAAAAGAAAAACATTGTCCGAAATGTGTTTACGAAAAGTATTCGTGTCGCTCTGATATGTTTTGTTTTGTTTTATTAGTTGTGAAACGTCACACACACACACACACACACACACACACACACACACACACACACACACACACCTGGTCCAACACGTCAAGAAATTAGAGAAAGTGCAAAGGTTTGCAACAAGACTAGTCCCGGAGCTAAGGGGTATGTCCTACGAGGAGAGGTTAAGGGAAATCGACCTGACGACACTGGAGGACAGGAGAGATAGGAGGGACATGATAACGACATATAAAATACTGAGAGGAATTGACGAGGTGGACAGAGACAGAATGTTCCAGAGATGGGACACAGCAACAAGGGGACACAGTTGGAAGTTGAAGACTCAGAATGAATCACAGGGATGTTAGGAAGTATTTCTTCAGTCACAGAGTGGTCAGGAAGTGGAATAGTTTGGGAAGTGATGTAGTGGAGGCAGGATTCATTCATAGCTTTAAGAAGAGGTATGATAAAGCTGATGGCGCAGGGAGAGTGACCCAGTAGCGACCAGTGAAGAGGCGGGGCCAGGAGCTATGACTCGACCACTGCAACCACAACTAGGTGAGTACACACGACGTTCGTGAGGCGAATACAACAGAGTGGAGCGTGTAGGAAAATCCGTGGGAAGTGTGTGTATACACGGAATTAAAAGAGATAATTACCTTTCCTTTAGAACCTAGATAGAAGGTCCAGGAGGCGAGACGTGGGTCTCCAGGTTGTTGGTGGCAGCGGTCCGCACACTCGCAAAGACATCCATCACAATTCACTGCATATTACTGTAGTATAAACAGAGCAAACACTCGCAAGAACAATCAACTCAGCAGAACACCTTCCAAACACCCGCAAGAACAATCAACTCAGCAGAACACCTTCCAAACACCCGCAAGAACAATCAACTCAGCAGAACACCTTCCAAACACCCGCAAGAACAATCAACTCAGCAGAACACCTTCCAAACACCCGCAAGAACAATCAACTCAGCAGAACACCTTCCAAACACCCGCAAGAACAATCAACTCAGCAGAACACCTTCCAAACACCCGCAAGAACAATCAACTCAGCAGAACACCTTCCAAACACCCGCAAGAACAATCAACTCAGCAGAACACCTTCCAAACACCCGCAAGAACAATCAACTCAGCAGAACACCTTCCAAACACCCGCAAGAACAATCAACTCAGCAGAACACCTTCCAAACACCCGCAAGAACAATCAACTCAGCAGAACACCTTCCAAACACCCGCAAGCACAATCAACTCAGCAGAACACCTTCCAAACACCCGCAAGAACAATCAACTCAGCAGAACATCTTCCAAACACCCGCAAGAACAATCAGTTGCTCAAAATACCTTGCAGACCCTTACTAGAACGACCACCTGTCTAAAACACTTCAAGTTCTTCAACATAGCAACACCTGCCACAATCTATCTATCTAGCTCGATTGCTAGCGCACTCAGCTCACACACTGAGGCCCGGGGGTCGATCCCCGGTACGGGTGGAAATATTAGGACGTGTTTCCTTAAGACTACTGCTGCCTATGTTCACCTATCAGCAAAACAGGTACCTGGGTGTTAGTCGACTGGTGTGGGTCGCATCCTGGGGGGGACAAAACTGACCTAATTTGCCCGAAATGCTCTGCATAACAAGAGGCTTTCTATATAGTAGTATGTATGCCTATTTTTTTAAAAAAAAATATATATATATATATATATATATATATATATATATATATATATATATATATATATATATGGTAAGTAGTGAAGGCTTTAGTCTAACTACGTAAGTAGACACAAACTATCCCCCTTCCTCCCTCCCTCCATCCACAGGAGTGCTGGAGGGCCTCCAACGACTCCAACATTCCAGGCTGTGGATGCTCCTGGTATTTCTGGAAGTATTTCAACGTTAATATAAAAAAACAAGACGAGGAACGTGATAGTCCGTAAGGCAGCTTCCTGCATCACACATACCAGCTGCCTCCTCTTATGTTCTCTCACCTTCAATAACCTTTCAACATATTGTACACTACTTACACCTGTTCCATTTCTCTCACACATCTGTTACATGCCTCTCACATGTCTGACACATACCTGTCCCATGCCTTTAACACACCTGTCACATGCCTCTCACACCTCTCATATGTCTGCCACACACCTGTCCCATTCCTCTCACATGTCTGTCACACGTCTATAAGTGATAACTTCCCCCTTGAACACATTACAAATGAACAATTCTTCAAATGATGCAAAACAAAACACACACAAAAACAAGTAAACACAGACGTACACATGGACACGTATTTACACCACAAACAAAAAATGGAGAAGTAGAAAGTAAACGGCTTAAGAAAATGTATATACATCACAGATTTTTTTTTTTTTTTTTTTTTTTTTAGAAAGGAATGGAGAAAAAAGTGGAACTGGTAGTGTCATGTTGAAGACAGGTGAGCAACCTGTCATGATACTTGGAAGACCTTGTACCAAGTGCTACGTCACAGTACATGTACACTGTGTCAACACACTTCCAGTAATTTTCACAGTGTGTCAACACACTTCCAGCAACTTCCGCAGATTCCACGCTTGAAGTCCCTTGAGTTGTACTCCTTGCAACATAGGCGACAAAGGTGCATCATAATTTACACGTGAAAAATCCTGGAATAACTGGTCTTAAACCTGCGCATCGAAGTCACTCCGTATGAGATCAAGAGAGTTGGCAGACGGTGCAGACAGAGTACCTCCAATTAAAAACCAGGGGCGTGACGAGCTAGTGTCAGAGGTCCCAGACTTTTCATCTCCCTCCCTCCGTGCATAAGCAAAATTACCAACAAACCTTTGAATGTCTTCACGAGGAAACTTGATGACCTCTTAAAATCAATTCCTGATCAGCCGGGCTGTGGTTCATACGATGGACTACAGACGACCACCAGCAACAGCCTGGTCTAGCAAGCTAGCAACCAGGAGGTCTGGCCTGGGACCGGGCAGTGACGGTAATGACCCCCGAAAGCGGGAATAAGGTAAACACAAGATTATATTTATATTTGTAAGACGATACGACGCAGCATTTTATTAGTTACAGAAGAAAATCAGTATCAATGTTTAGCTAACGTAACTGGCAACCAGGATTTATGCAGCCCAGTAACAAGGCAACCATTGCTCTCTGGAAAACACACCAAGGCTTAAAATTTGAAGCCGATCAGATAAGACATTGTCCGGTTATTGCACGGATTCCAATGCAACCAAGTTACATGGAGTAAATGAGCACAGTGACAAATTTGCCGCACACAAACTAGACTTAAAGATCAATATCCTGGCCCTAAGTTGCACTATCCTGGCCCTAAATTGCACTATCCTGGCCCTAAGTTGCACTATCCTGGCCCTGAGTTGCACTATCTTGGCCCTGAGTTGCACTATCCTGGCCCTAAGTTGCACTATCCTGGCCCTAAATTGCACTATCCTGGCCCTAAGTTGCACTATCCTGGCCCTGAGTTGCACTATCCTGGCCCTGAGTTGCACTATCCTGGCCCTGAGTTGCATCAACCTGTAAATACTGAAGCCCTTCAGAAGGTTCACACTATTTCACACACACACAAATGGTCAAATCTGCACCAACATGGCTGAGTTTTAGGTTTGGACGTCTGCCACTGAGGATTGTGAAAGTTATCCCAGCCATTCCAAGATGCTGGCAACAGGTTCAACAACTTCGGAGAGAGTGAACCTGCACATACCAAGTGTTCAAGAATGTTGCTCTAGTTACTGTACACTGGCGTTGAAGTTTTCAAGGCGATCAGGTGAGACCTTGTGGTGTTGTGAGCGAAATAACAACGAATATGTAGTTGGAGGAAAAAAAAGAAAAAAAAAAAAGAAATAAAACAAAACAAAACCTTTAAGCGGATAATGATGATATTATTGCAGTAATGCTCACTGTTACAAGCTCCAGCTCTCACTCCTAAAACAGCTGATCTGGAGAATGTGAGAAGAATTTTCACTGCTGTCACTTAGTCTGTCAAACAAACTGCTGTAAATACCCAAAATCTCTAAAACTTTTGTTTCCAAAGTACAAGCATGGAAATTATATAATACATGAACACCTGGAACATTTTGGGACTGTTTTTTAAGAGAGGACTCTGAACAGCTAATGGATAATATTTCAGTAAACAGCAGAGGTGCAGTAAGTATACTAAGAGATATATCAATGAACAAAGAGGATCCAAGACTTTTAAACAGTAAAGGGGCTAAGACTTTTAAACAATCTCTCTTCATGTGGTGGTCAGTCGCTCAGCCTGGAGAAGAGTATTGTTCCATAGCCTGAAACCTTGTTTCAGACTATGGAACAATACTCTTCTTCAGGCTGAGGGACTGACCACCTCAAAACTACGTCTTCAAGGGTGATGGACTGATTACATCGTCTTCACATCTCTTCTGTTTCTACCAACTTTTCTGTACTCGACTGAAGAAGTCTACTGTGTAGACGAAACGTTTCGAAATAAAGAGACCTAAATGTTGCACATGTGTCTTACCTAACAACCTGTCGGTATTCTATACCATTTTAATATTCAATCTCTCTTCATGTATACTGGGAATTACCACAGATTCACTACCTTCACAAGGCTTGTGTCCTTCACCTGGATGTCTGAGACAGCTCTTGTGTTAACTACCTTCCCCAGGACAGTCTCCTGCCTCAGGTGTCTCCACTAACATAACAAGAAGTTATAGTTTACCATCTTTTTTGTCCTCAACTTCTTCCACTCTCTCTTGCGTCTCATCTCCTTCCCCTTTCTTTCTTCTATCCTACCTCCTCTCTTTCCCCTCTTCTTTACTATTTTCCTTCTCACTCCGATCCCCCCCCCTTCTCTCTCTTTCTCTATCTTACTATTTTTTTGCGCTTTCTCTCTCTCTCTCCCTCCTTCGCTTTCCCCTTCCTTTCCTTCCCCTGTTTCCCATACTAGTCAGTCAAACTTTCCAAGAGGAAGAAGGTGAACTTGTACAAGACAATGAACAATGAACATACCTTTGGTATCCCTCCATGAGACTAACATCAACTACCCCATAAAGCAGCTGTAATTCCCTTAATGTAAACATTGGCCAAGCTCCTGACGGTGCCACGCGAGTGCTTGCAAGTGTCGGGGTAAATTATATAGCAACAGATGGAACCGTGGTGTCAAAATGATGGTTATCTTCATGGCAGAGTTAAGTCACTTTGTTCGCTATAAAAAGTTAAGACATGTTACGTTTTTCTCCGAAGAAAAGAAAGAATTTAGCGGCATTAACGTTGGAATTTCAGTCTAGATGGAGATATTAAACCACTACGTGGTTTAGAGTTTTCTTTGTAAGAAAACATCAAAGATTCAATTAATTCAACACGTCTACTCGACAGTCTCCTTAAAAATAGGAAGGCTTCAGTATATAACCAAAGTTATAATGTCTACATCTGCCTCAATTCAGGAAGACTCCATACTGAGACCAAGCTCAGAGGAATGATAGAAAATGTAATAATCCCTGAAGGATATCACATATTAAGATTATTATTATTATTCAATAGTGTGATTGCACATAAAATAAGGGCGATAGGTATAATGGAGAAATTAAACAAATGGATATTCAAGTCAGACAGAGAGAACACAAAGAGTAGTAGTGGTAAACAGACGAAACTAAAAGATTAACGAAGTAAAAGCTCAGTACCCCAAGGCACGGTCCTGGCGCCTCTACTGTTTATTATCCTCATAGCAGACACATAAAAACACTCGCCACAGTTTCGTATCATGATTTGCGGCTTATATAAAAATAAGCATTGAAAATCACCTCAGTAGAAGACCCGGAAAAAATGCCAGAAGATATAGGCAAAGTCTTCAAGTGGGCAGTGGAGAATAACATGATTTTCAGTGGTGAAAAGTTCCAAGAATGAAGAACTCATCAAAGACTGTATACAAACAGCAAGATCAAACAGAACGAAAGGAACATGTGAAGGACCTGAGTGTAATAATGTCAGCTGACCTTTCCTTAAAAGAGCACAAAAAGGCAAATGTCAGGCAAGCCGGGAAAATAACGGAGTGGATAATGGGAACTTTCCAAACAAAGGAAACAGTGCCAATACTTCAATCATTCAACTCGCCTGTGCTGTCTCGCTTAGAGAATTATTCAACATTGATGATATCGTTCAGAGCAGAAGAAACATTGCAACTGAAACAGATAGATGACACTACTCTTAGATGACCTGACATCTTCACCTGACCTTCATCAGTGACCTGGAGGGTGTTCCTGGGGTCAACAACCCCGCGGCCCAGTCCTTGATCAGATTTCCCGGTGGCTCAGGGCCTGATCAACCTGGCTGTTACTATTGGCCGCACGTAGTCCAACGTACGAACACAGCCCGGCTGGTATCTGTCTAGCTCCCTCTTGAAGATAGCCAGGAATCTGTTGGTAAATCCCCTTATGCCTGGTGGGAGGCTGCTGAACAGTCTTGGGCCCCGGACACTTATTGTGTTCGGGGCCCAAGACTATATATATATATCTTGTATGACCTGCAGTGACCAAGTTCCCGTGTTCAATAGAGATATCTTGAGAGTATCATTCACTTGTGACCCCACATTAAATACAAATAAAATAATCTTCATTTCTATAAAGAATATTTTACAAGTGGTACAGAACAGGAGATATTATTGACATGCTGTATAGAAGACGCTGGTTATGTAGAATATTTCTTCTATGTTGTACCGTCTACCCATCAACATTATATCATTCCTATTACGAAATACATTATCCGTGTAACAAAATACATAATTCGTGTTACAAAATACATCATTCGTGTTACAAAATACATCATTCGTGTTACAAAATACATAATTCGTGTTACAAAATACATCATTCGTGTTACAAAATACATAATTCGTGTTACAAAATACATCATTCGTGTTACAAAATACATCATTCGTGTTACAGAATACATCATTTGTGTTACAGAATACATCATTTGTGTTACAGAATACATAATTTGTGTTACAGAATACACCCCATTAAAAATTAAAATAAAAACAAAATCTAGTTTTAATCGGATATCTAAAGTCGGTAAATGAAATACTGTATCAGGTGAAATGAGGCTAAATCTGATACACAGTGAAACTTGGTTGAGAGAGTCAGATTACTCGACACCTGAAGTGTTTCGACCGTGAGAGAGAGAGAGAGAGAGAGAGAGAGAGAGAGGAGGAGAGAGAGAGAGAGAGAGAGAGAGAGGGGGGTGAATAAAGATAAGAGATAAAGGGGTATGCCAGCGGAAAATGAGGATAAGACAGAGGAAGAGGAGGATAAGAAAGGATAGGATAAGAAAGAGAAAAAAAGAGGATGAGGAAGAGAAGGACAAGAGGCAGAGGAGAATGAGGAAGATGAGAAAGTACTGAAAGAGGAAGAGGAGGGTACACAACCTTAGACACAACAAATTACAGCAAACATCCACAACAACCAGTTCCCATCAACCAACACAACCACAATCATGGCAAACTCTCCCACAACCTACAACCATCCACATCCACCATAAACCACTACCACAACCACCCACACCCACAACAAATACCTCATTCACAACCACACAACCTCTCCCACACATCCTAACAACCTCTCCCACACATCCTAACAACCTTTCCCACACACCATAACAACCTCTCTAACATATCCTAACAACCTCTCCCACACATCCTAATAACCACTCCCACACATCATAACAACCTTTCCCACACATCATAACAACCTTTCCCACACATCCTAATAACCACTCCCACACATCATAACAACCTCTCCCACACATCATAACCTCTCCCACACATCATAACAACCACTCCCACACATCATAACAACCTCTCCCACACATCCTAACAACCTCTCCCACACATCATAACAACCACTCCCACACATCATAACAACCTCTCCCACACATCATAACAACCTCTCCCACACATCCTAACAACCTCTCCCACACATCATAACAACCACTCCCACACATCATAACAACCTTCCACATCATAAACCTCTCCACACATCTAACAACCTCTCCACACATCTAACAACCACTCCCACACATCCTAACAACCTCTCCCACACATCATAACAACCTCTCCCACACATCATAACAACCACTCCCACACATCATAACAACCTCTCCCACACATCATAACAACCACTCCCACACATCATAACAACCTCTCCCACACATCATAACAACCTCCCACACATCATAACAACCTCTCCCACACATCATAACAAACACTCTCCACACATCCTAACAACACTCCCACACATCCTAACAACCACTCCCACACATCATAACAACCTAACATCACCCTCCACACATCATAACAACCTCTCCCACACATCATAACAACCTCTCCCACACATCATAACAACCTTTCCCACACATCATAACAACCTCTCCCACACATCCTAACAACCTCTCCCACACATCATAACAACCTCTCCCACACATCATAACAACCTCTCCCACACATCATAACAACCTCTCCCATCAACACTCCACATCTAACAACCCTCCCACACATCCTAACAACCTCTCCCACCATCCATACCTCCAACAACCTCTCCCACACATCCTAACAACTCTCCCACATCCTAACAACCCTCCACACATCATAATCAACCTCTCCCACACATCTCAAACCCTCCACATCTAACTCTCCCACACATCATAACAACCTCTCCCACACATCTAAACATATCAACCACTCCCACACATCATAACAACCACTCCACACAAAATCATAACAACCTCTCCCACACATCATAACAACCACTCCCACACATCATAACAACCTCTCCCACACATCATAACAACCTCTCCCACACATCCTAACAACCTCTCCCACACATAACCCCAATCTAACAACCTCTCCACACAACAACTCTAACAAACCTCTCCCACACATCCTAACAACCTCTCCCAACATACCTAACAACCTCTCCCACACATCTAACAACCTCTCCCACACATCCTAACAACCTCTCCACAACTACAACCTACACATCAAAAACAATTACACATCATAACAACCACTCCCACAATCATAACACTCTCCACACATCTACAACCATCTCCCACACATCCTAACAACCCTCCACATCATAACAACCATCCACACATCATAACAACCTCTCCCACACATCCTAACAACCTCTCCCACAATCATAACAACCACTCCCACACATCATAACAACCTCTCACCATCATAACACCTCTCCCACATCCTAACAACCTCTCCACATCAAACAACCTCTCCCACACATCATAACAACCTCTCCACACATCATAACCTCTCCCACATCATAACAACCTCCACATCAACACCTCTCACAATCATAACAACCTCCCACACATCCAAAACCTCCTCCCCACACATCATAACAACCACTCCCACACATCATAACAACCTCTCCCACACATCATAACAACCCTCCCACACATCATAACAACCTCTCCACACATCTAACAACCTCTCACAACACATCATAACAACCATCTCCACACATCATAACAACCTCTCCACACATCATAACAACCACTCCCACACATCCAATCAACAACCTCTCCACACATCTAACAACCACTCCCACATCATAACAACCACTCCCACACATCATAACACCTCTCACACATCTAACAACCTCTCCCACACATCATAACAACCTCTCCCACACATCATAACAACCTCTCCCACACATCCTAACAACCTCTCAACATCCTAACAACCTCCACATCCAACCATCAACAACCTCTCCAACACACATCTAACAACCTCTCCCACACATCTAACAACCACTCCACACATCCATAACAACCCTCCCACACATCATAACAACCACTCCCACACATCATAACAACCACTCCCACACATCATAACAACCTCTCCCACACATCATAACAACCACTCCCACACATCATAACAACCTCTCCCACACATCATAACAACCACTCCCACACATCCTAACAACCACTCCCACACATCCTAACAACCACTCCCACACATCATAACAACCACTCCCACACATCATAACCTCTCCCACACATCATAACAACCACTCCCACACATCATAACAACCTCTCCCACACATCATAACAACCTCTCCCACACATCCTAACAACCTCTCAGCTGAGAAAGACATCAAAGTAAAATTAAGACAAGAAACATTAATTTGATGTGTGTGTGTATTCACATATTTGTGGTTGCAGGGGTCGATACACAGCTTCTGGCCCCGATTCTTCACTGATCGCTACTAGGTCCTCTGTCTCCCTGCTCCATGAGCTTTATAATACCTCGTCTTAAAGCTATGTATGGTTCCTGTCTCCACTACATCACTTGCCAGACTATTCCACTTCCTGACAACTCTATGACTAAAGAAATACTTCCTAACATCTGATTCATCTGAGTCTTCAACTTCCAATTGTGACTCCTTGTTGCTGTGTCCCATCTCTGGAATATCCTGTCTCTGTCCACCTTATCTATTCCTCTCAGTATTTTGTATGTCGTTATTATGTCTCCCCTAACCCTCCTGTCCTCCAGTGTCGTCAGGCCGATTTCCCTTAACCTTTCTTCGTAGGACATTCCCCTTAGCTCTGGAACTAGCCTTGTTGCAAACCTTTGCACTTTCTCTAATTTCTTGATGTGCTTGACCAGGTGTGGGTTCCAAAATGGTGCTGCATACTCCAGTATGGGCCTGACGTACACGGTGTACAGAGTCTTGAACGATTCCTTACTGAGATATCGGAACGCTATTCTCAGGTTTGCCAGGCGCCCATATGCTGCAGCAGTTATATGGTTGATGTGTGCTTCAGGAGACGTGCTCGGTGTTATACTCACCCCAAGACAAGATCTTTTTCCTTGAGTGAGGTTTGCAGTCTTTGGCCACTTAGCCTATACTCTGTCTGCGGTCTTCTTTGCCCTTCATCTATCTTCATGACTTTGCATTTGGTTTGGTTAAATTCGAGGAGCCAGTTGCTGCACCAAGCGTCCAGCCTGTCCAGGTCTCTTTGTAGTCCTCCTCGTCTTCATCTGATTTAATTCTCCTCATTAACTTCACATCATCTGCGAACAGGGACACTTCTGAGTCTATCCCTTCCATCATGTCATTCACATATACCAAAAATAGCACTGGTCCTAGGACTGACCCCTGTGGAACCCCGCACGTCACAGGCGCCCACTGTGATACCTCATCACGTACCATGACTCGTTGTTGCCTACCTCTCAGGTATTCTCTGATCCCCTGCAGTGCCCTTCCTGTTATACGTGCGTGATCCTCTAGCTTTTGCACTAATCTCTTGTGAGGAACTGTGTCGAAGGCCTTCTTGCAGTACATGAAAATGCAATCAACCCACCCCTCTCTCTCTCGTGTCTTACTTTCGTTACCTTGTCATAAAACTTCAGTAGGATTGTGACACAGGATTTGCCTTCCATGAATCCGTGCTGGTTGTCGTTTTTAAGCTTGTTCCGTTCCAGGTGCTCCACCACTGTGTGTGTGCGTGTGTGTGTGAACACCGTATCTCCTAGAGCTTCGCTACAACGGTACAGGAACTACGAAGCTAAAACTACAAAGAAAAACTTAATAGGTGGCTGAGAGGAGACAGAGCCACGACGTACAAAATACTCGGGCGCAGAAATCTAGAAAGCAAAGTGGGAATACGCATTTACTAGTGGGTGGAGAGTGAATAATACCCAGGTGAGTCACGGAGACACTGGGAAAAACTTCATAACCTTAGAGCAGTTCTAAGAAGTGCAGTGCACTGGTGAACAACACGGTGTTCACTGCTGCCATAACACGGTGTTCACTGCTGCCCCAACACGGTGTTCACTGCTGCCATAACACGGTGTTCCCTGCTGCCACAAACACGGTGTTCCCTGCTGTCACAAACACGGTGTTCCCTGCTGCCACAAACAACATTATCAATCACATATTCTGAGTTTAAAGACATTTTTTCCAACAGTTGAGCACAGCTTGGAATGTCAACACGACGGCCCTGCCAGACACCTCCACCTCGTGGTCAGTTAGTTAGTTAGTTCAGACTCTCAGGTAAGGACCCACTAGGGGCGAGGGGAAGTGGGGACAGAAGAAGAATAGCCGGTGAGAGGAAGAGCTGAAGTAGAAGAGAAAGAGTCAGGACTAAACCCAACAGTCTAACTATACTATGGGTAATTTCCTCGTGGTCACCAGATTTCTCAAATCTTCAGAGCGCTGCCAGCAGTACGATATCGCTCCCACATTACACGATCTTCATTCGCAAAAAAAAAAAAAAAAAACACGCTGCCACACGTCAATTTCTTAACGTTTCATTTTTTTTTAATTTATTTTATGTTAATTTAGGTTAACTTGAACTAAGTTATGTTAAGTTAGGTTAAATTAATCTATAAAAACTGTGAGAGTCAAGTTTGGAACTTCAGGAGAAACTTCAAGGTTATAAATTATACAAATTACTGTACAATTACCCAGTTTTATGAATTATTAACAAATTTAATTATTAACAAAGTTAATAATTCATAAACAAATTAACGAAAAATCATATGAATAATGTTGAATATTTTACATAAAAAACAGTAAAGACTGAAAAGCCTACGAGATCTTAATTAATACCTCTCGTGCAGTCGATAGGCTTGAATCCACATTAAACAACCAACCCACGAAGCATCCACAGTATGTATGTATATACATAATTGCCAGTAGTGGCTTGCCTCACCACTGGTGGTGCCAGTGGTGGCTTGCCTCACCACTGGTGGTGCCAGTGGTGGCTTGTCTCACCACTGGTGGTGCCCAGTGGTGGTTTGTCTCACCATTGGTGGTGCCAGTGGTGGCTTGTCTCACAACTGGTGGTGCCCAGTAGTGGTTTGTCTCACCACTGGTGGTGCCAGTGGTGGCTTGTCTCACCACTGGTGATGACCAGTGGTGGTTTGTCTCACCATTAGTGGTGCCAGTGGTGGCTTGTCTCACCACTGGTGGTGACCAGTGGTGGCTTGTCTCACCACTGGTGGCTTGTCTCACCACTGGTGGTGCCAGTGGTGCCTTGCCTCACCACTGGTGGTGCCAGTGGTGCCTTGCCTCACCACTGGTGGTGCCAGTGGTGGCTTGCCTCACCACTGGTGGTGCCAGTGGTGGCTTGTCTCACCACTGGTTGTGCCAGTGGTGGCTTGTCTCACCACTGGTGGTGCCAGTGGTGGCTTGCCACACTACTGGTGGTGCCAATGTTGGCTTGTCTCACCACTGGTGGTGCCAGTGTTGGGTAGCTTCACCACTGGTCACTACAACATCAATACCAGTTCTCTGTTAATTGATCTTATTTGGAGGTCTGGTGAATGTGTCAGATGATGTAGATATATTCTCTCTCTCTATCCCACCCTCTCTCTCTCTCTATCCCACCCTCTCTATCCCACCCTCTCTCTCTATCCCACCCTCTCACTCTCCCACCCTCTCACTCACTCTCTCTCCCACTGTAACGCACACTAGGTGATGGCAACACGGACACTCCCACATTGTTAATGATCGTTCTGGTGTTAACCACACCTTGTGTCTCGGTTAATATGATAAATTACCACTTAACCAACCATCACAGTGTTCTCAAGTCTCTCGCCACTTTAAACGGCTTTAACACAAGATGTTAATCTCGTTACATATGCAAATATACGAATAATTGTACAAGATTACATAGCAGCCAAGTGATGGTGAATGTGTTTTCTTCTGTGAACCTTATTGGCAACATTAAATATATATATATATATATATATATATGTGTGTGTGTGTGTGTGTGTGTGTGTGTGTGTGTGTGTGTGTGTGTGTGTGTGTGTGTGTGTGTGCAGGATACCTCAATAAGTGCAAAGGGACCACGACTACTCAACACACTTCATTCGTGAGTAAGGTGAATTATGAAGAAGCCCCTGGCTCTCACCCAATGAGAACTCGATAAATTTCTCAAGATAGTTCCTGATCAGCCGGGCTATGATGCATATATTGGACTGCGGGCGATGGGCACCAATAGCCTGATCAATCAGGCTAGTAACCAGGGAGCATGGTCTGAAACTGGGCCGCGGGGTCGGTGACCTCGGATGTGACTACACGTAACCTACAGGTACAGGAACTTGTCACGTCTGAAGCAAGATAGAGTTTGTCTAAAGTAAGCCCTGTAGAGTCTAAAGCAAGGTAGGGCTTATCTACAACAAGGTGGGTAGTGTGTACGAGTGTGGGGTTGGCTTGTGTACGCTGGTGTTGTGTTAAGGAAGGAGAGGCGGTACCCGTGTTGACACAACCTCACAGCTCTTACCAACCACCTGCACTAAGAAACTGCCTGAGGTAAGCAAGGGTGATGTGGTTGGCTTCACCGTGAACAAGAATGTCAGACCTTGCTCACGGTCTGAAGACTTAATTATAATTAGTATAATTGACTGGAGTAATCGCCTTCACTCAGCCCACGGGTTGATCACTGCACAGGTTCACCACTATCTACTACATCACTTCATCTTTCAGAACGATCTTGTTATAAGGGACACAGCAAGGCTTGGAAACACATGACGAAATTCACCATATGCTAAACTTATCAACATTTAAAAGAGTTTAACTTTACACTATTCACAACCTACACAGGAATGAACTCTATTATTGGAGATAGTCTGAGGGCCATTAGATTTTGCTGCTACCTGGCTAGTTTATTGTGCACCTCATATCCCTCCTGTGGACGGTAGTGGCTAGTTTATTGTGCACCTCATATCCCTTCTGTGGACGGTAGTGGCTAGTTTATTGTGCACCTCATATCCATCCTGTGGACGGTAGTGGCTAGTTTATTGTGCACCTCATATTCATTCTGTGGACGGTAGTGGCTAGTTTATTGTGCACCTCATATCCCTCCTGTGGACGGTAGTGGCTAGTTTATTGTGCACCTCATATCCATCCTGTGGACGGTAGTGGCTAGTTTATTGTGCACCTCATATCCATTCTGTGGACGGTAGTGGCTAGTTTATTGTGCACCTCATATCTATCCTGTGGACGGTAGTGGCTAGTTTATTGTGCACCTCATATCCATCCTGTGGACGGTAGTGGCTAGTTTATTGTGCACCTCATATCCATCCTGTGGACGGTAGTGGCAAGTTTATTGTGCACCTCATATCCATTCTGTGGACGGTAGTGGCTAGTTTATTGTGCACCTCATATCCATTCTGTGGACGGTAGTGGCTAGTTTATTGTGCACCTCATATCCATCCTGTGGACGGTAGTGACTAGTTTATTGTGCACCTCATATCCATTCTGTGGACGGTAGTGGCTAGTTTATTGTGCACCTCATATCCATCCTGTGGACGGTAGTGGCTAGTTTATTGTGCACCTCATATCCATCCTGTGGACGGTAGTGGCTAGTTTATTGTGCACTTCATATCCATTCTGTGGACGGTAGTGGCTAGTTTATTGTGCACCTCATATCCATTCTGTGGACGGTACTGGCTAGTTTATTGTGCACCTCATATCCATCCTGTGGACGGTAGTGACTAGTTTATTGTGCACCTCATATCCATTCTGTGGACGGTAGTGGCTAGTTTATTGTGCACCTCATATCCATCCTGTGGACGGTAGTGGCTAGTTTATTGTGCACCTCATATCCATCCTGTGGACGGTAGTGGCTAGTTTATTGTGCACCTCATATCCATTCTGTGGACGGTAGTGGCTAGTTTATTGTGCACCTCATATCCATCCTGTGGACGGTAGTGGCTAGTTTATTGTGCACCTCATATCCTTCCTGTGGACGGTAGTGGCTAGTTTATTGTGCACCTCATATCCATCCTGTGGATGGTAGTGCAAGAAGCATATGGATACACAAAAGGCTGGGCCAGGAGATGGTTAACAGGAGTACATCTGGATATATATCAACAATTTGTCTAATCTGTTGTAAGATAATTGAGGACATTTGGGTATTTTTGGTACTCTCAGTGTACTCTGGCAGGCTTTTGAGAGAGTTGTGGTTCAGAGTAGCTCTTCCCCGGCTATGTCGTGGTTTAAATGGGCATGTGTGTTGAATGTTACTTTCCAGTGTATAGATCAATGAATAACTTTATCAACCTAGAGCTCTACAAAATACGAAGCTCCACACCTATCAACTCCCCACCACACCTATCAACTCCCCTACACCCCTTTCTCTCCCCTCCGGCACATCTCTCACCCATTCTCGCTTCTTCCCTCATACTCTTCCCCCTTTCCTCCATTTTCGCTCTTCCCTCTGTCTCCCTCCTCCGCACAAGCATGACTCACCAGCTCCAACTCCCCTCAGATATCAATAACAAGCAGAAACACAAGCAGACAAGCAGGCACACAAGCAAACAAGCAGGTACATAAACAGACAAGCAGGTACACAAGCAGACAAGCAGGTACACAAGGAGTATGAAAGAAGCAAGGGGAGGTTGTTAGTTCAATGCACCTGTGCCAATACTGCTCAGTACTACTCAATAATAACTACTGTGACACCAGAGAGAGAGAGAGAGACACACACTGAGTGGTTATCCACTGAGAGTTAGCTCCCTTAACCCAAGGTGTCGAGTTTCTGAAAATATTTTGTTTGGGATAAGACAGTGAGAAGGCGCCTCTGAAGGTAGCAAGGTAACTTTAATTAACACTAAGGTAGCAAGGTAATTTAATTAACACTAAGGTAGCAAGGTAACTTTAATTAACACTAAGGTAGCAAGGTAACTTTAATTAACACTAAGTTAGCAAGGTAACTTTAATTAACACTAAGATAGCAATGTAACTTTAATTAACACTAAGATAGCAAGGTAACTTTAATTAACACTAAGGTAGCAATGTAACTTTAATTAACACTAAGACAGCAAGGTAACTTTAATTAACACTAAGGTAGCAAGGTAACTTTAATTAACACTAAGATAGCAAGGTAACTTTAATTAACACTAAGGTAGCAAGGTAACTTTAATTAACACTAAGGTAGCAATGTAACTTTAATTAACACTAAGGTATCAAGATAACTTTAATTAACACTGAGGTAGCAAGGTAACTTTAATTAACAATAAGGTAGCAAGGTAACTTTAATTAACACTAAGGTAGCAAGGTAACTTTAATTAACACTAAGTTGCAAGGTAACTTTAATTAACACTAAGGTAGCAAGGTAACTTTAATTAACACTAAGGTAACAAGGTAACTTTAATTAACACTAAGGTAGCAAGATAACTTTAATTAACACTAAGGTAACTTTAATTAACACTAAGGTAGCAAAATAACTTTAATTAACACTAAGGTAGTAAGGTAACTTTAATTAACACTAAGGTAGCAAGGTAACTGTAATTAACACTAAGGTAGCAAGGTAACCTTAATTAACACTAAGGTAGCAAGGTAACCTTAATTAACACTTAGGTAGCAAAATAACCTTAATTAGCACTAAGGTAGAATTATAACCCAAATTCGTCTACTTTGACTCCACTAATTTTTACACATTGCATTCCCTTCATTGCATTGTTTCTGAAGAAGCGTCTGCTATTGCAGCACGAAAGGCCTCGAGCAACATCATTATTATCCCCCTTTCCCCACTCGTGGCTGAAGTGCATTGTTGACGGCCTGAAGTGCATTGTTGAGATTGTTGCTAATATATATATATATATATATATATATATATATATATATATATATATATATATATATATATATATATATATATATACATGTAGCATGTCTGTGACCAGTTACAAGAGTTACTTTACTTTCGAAACGTGGATTGAGGCCAAATTTCATTGTTAACTGGCAGGCCCACCAGGCTGTTGTTAGCAGCGGCCAGCAGGCACACACTCAACCATAACAACTTGCCTGCCAGACACTGGCAGCAGCGAGATACAAACACCAAAATTAATTCTGTAAAACTATCAACCTCGAACGCATTAGTACTAAATGTCAAACATTTTTTTTTTCAAAACACGTCGTTCCAGCACCATGACTGAGTGATACGGCACTGGCGGACAGGAGGGATAGGGGAGACTTGATAACGACGTATAAATACTGAGAGGAATTGACAAGGTGGACAGGACCAGAATGTTCCAGAGATGGGACACAGAAACAAGGGGTCACAACTGGAAGATGAAAACTCCGATGAGTCACAGGGATGTTAGGAAGTATTTCCCCAGTCATAGAGTTGTCAGGAAGTGGAGCAAGTTGGAGAGTGATGTAGTGGAGGCAGGATCCATACACAGCTTTAAGAAGAAGTACAATAAAGATCCTTTAGCAGGGAAAGAGTGGACCTAGTAGCGACCAGCGAAGAGGCAAGGCCAGGAGATGTGAATCGACCCTGCAACCACAAACAGGCGAATACGAGGAGAGAAATACATTTCAACACATTCCCCCACCACTCACTTCGTATACGATCCTCTGTAAGTGTAGAGACACACCGGGGATCGAACGATCCTCACCTGAGCCGCATTCTAGTTGCGTATATTTATACGTGAGTCCATCTGGACTCTGTGTTGTGGTCAGCTGAAGGCAAAAATGAAATCACAGAACGGGTAGGACTGAACAAATGGCCAGCTGGTCCCTAAAATTCAAGAGGCAAGTGCGCTAACCACTGGTCCATGCCGGCATAACAAGGATCACGGGTTCGATCCCGCACATTCTGTAATTTGTTTGCAATCGTTTAATTATGATTTTGTGAGGTAAAAGTGAAATGTTTTTCTCCTGAAGCAGCTGTAGTAGATGTGTGTGTTGCATCCAGTGGTCCCTTGACTAGCGTATGTAGCAGCCGCACTACCAGTGGTGGCTTGACCAGTGTTGGCTTGACCAGTGGTGGCTTGACCAGTGTTGGCTTGACCAGTGGTGGCTTGACCAGTGATGGCTTAACCAGTGGTGGCTTGACTAATGATGGCTTGACCAGTGATGGCTTAACCAGTGGTGGCTTGACCAGTGGTAGCTTGACCAGTGGTGGCTTGACCAGTGGTGGCTTAACCAGTGGTGGCTTGACCAGTGATGGCTTGACCAGTGGTGGCTTGACCAGTGATGGCTTGACCAGTGATGGCTTGACCAGTGGTGGCTTGACCAGTGATGGCTTGACCAGTGATGGCTTGACCAGTGATGGCTTGACCAGTGGTGGTTTGACCAGTGGAAGATTGACCAGTGGTGGTTTGACCAGTGGAAGATTGACCAGTGGTGGCTTGACCAGTGGTGGCTTGACCAGTGATGGCTTAACCAGTGGTGGCTTGACCAGTGATGGCTTGACCAGTGGTGGCTTGACCAGTGATGGCTTGACCAGTGGTGGCTTAACCAGTGGTGGCTTGACCAGTGATGGCTTGACCAGTGGTGGCTTGACCAGTGATGGCTTGACCAGTGATGGCTTGACCAGTGATGGCTTGACCAGTGATGGCTTGACCAGTGGTGGTTTGACCAGTGGAAGATTGACCAGTGGTGGTTTGACCAGTGGAAGATTGACCAGTGGTGGCTTGACCAGTGGTGGCTTGACCAGTGATGGCTTAACCAGTGGTGGCTTGACCAGTGATGGCTTGACCAGTGGTGGCTTGACCAGTGATGGCTTAACCAGTGGTGGCTTAACCAGTGGTGGCTTGACCAGTAGTGGCTTGACCAGTGATGGCTTGACCAGTGGTGGCTTGACCAGTGATGGCTTGACCAGTGTGGCTTGACCAGTGGCTTAACCAGTTGCAACAGTGGTGGCTTGACCAGTGATGGCTTGACCAGTGGTGGCTTGACCAGTGTTGGCTTAACCAGTGGTGGCTTAACCAGTGGTGGCTTGACCAGTGGTGGCTTGACCAGTGGTAAGCCGCTGGTTTTACGGCTGGGACGGGATAAACCTCCATCACTGGCGTCTTCACGAGTTATACGACGTTGTGGTCGCCATTGTGTGGGGTAACAGTGGCTGTTTGTGGGACAACAGTGGCTGTTTGTGGGGTAACAGTGGCTGTTTGTGGGGCAACAGTGGCTGTTTGTGGGGCAACAGTGGCTGTTTGTGGGGCAACAGTGGCTGTTTGTGGGGCAACAGTGGCTGTTTGTGGGGCAACAGTGGCTGTTTGTGGGGCAACAGTGGCTGTTTGTGGGGCAACAGTGGCTGTTTGTGGGGTAACAGTGGCTGTTTGTGGGACAACAGTGGCTGTTTGTGGGGTAGCAGTGGCTGTTTGTGGGGTAACAGTGGCTGTTTGTGGGACAACAGTGGCTGTTTGTGGGGCAACAGTGGCTGTTTGTGGGACAACAGTAGCTGTTTGTGGGGCAACAGTGGCTGTTTGTGGGGCAACAGTGGCTGTTTGTGGGGCAACAGTGGTTCCTGAATTAGGTTGCATCATCGCAGCAACAACCATAACAATAACAACAATAACCATAAGAACAGGAACAACTACCACCACAATAATAGCAACAACCATTACCACAATAACAGCAACAACTACCACCACAATAATAGCAACAACCATTACCACAATAACAGCAAAAACAACCACCACAATAACAACAACCACTACTACAATAACAACAACCACCACTACAATAACAACCACCACAATAACACCACCACAATATCAACAACCACCACCACAATAACAACAACCACCATCACAATAATAGCAACCACTATAATAACAACCACCACCACAATAAGAACCACCACCACCACAATAACAAAATCAACCACCACTCCCACAACATCAACAACCACCACCACCACATTAACAACAATCACCACAATATGAACAACCGCCACCACAATAACACTCACCACACTATTAACAAACACCACCCAATAACAACCACCCCCACAATAATAACCACCACCACCAGGACTGGAGTTCCTTCTGAGTCAGCTAGTGTGAGTGTGGAGGGATATGCAGGTGTGTCGTGTTCTGCAGGTACATCTCTTAGAGGGGACGAACCCCCGAGGGCAATGTTTCTTCCCAGGGACTGCCTCCCCCACACCGGACGACGACGTCTGGTAAATATCTTATATATCATGAGTTCCCTCCCATTTCCCACCCCCCCGTCTCTGTATACACCTCCACCCTATTGTTCTTCCCTCCTCCCTCCTAAGTCTGGGACCGGGACGAGGGGGCGATGATCGACGGAACCGGTTGCAGGTAGATTACAGGTGAGTACACTAACCTACTTCTTAGACTGCCATACTTTCAACCATCGTCTATACTACTCCCTCCTCCCGTTCTACCACTCCCTTCCATCCCCCCCTCTCGTACTATCTATATTCTGGCCCCTTTACCTTCTCGTTTCTCTGTATGTCTTGTTAAGGGTCCAAGTAGGACCGAAACGTCGTCATAAGTTTCAGTCTCCTTTGAGCGGGTTACTTGTATTGTTCCAGCCACGGTATTGTGACTTGATATTCGTTCTCTGCACTCTACACGGAAGTCAGCCCGGTGTTTCAAGCGGGGTTGAGCACAGTCTTCATGACGAACGTCCAAGCTGTGGCTGTCTGTAGCCATGTCCAACCCTCAGAGCCTCACCCTGGCTGTCTACTCACCTCACCCTGGCTGTCTACTCACCTCACCCTGGCTGTTTACTCACCTCACCCTGGCTGTTTACTCACCTCACCCTGGCTCTTTACTCACCTCATCCTGGCTGTCTACTCACCTCATCCTGGCTGTTTACTCACCTCACCCTGGCTGTCTACTCATCCTCATGAGTCTTGACTCAGCTTCTAGCTCTCTTCTATCTGTTTCCTCACTCACTGCTTCACGATGTTTCGAGACGGACCTAAACATCGGTCAGTTTTCATTGGCAATTCGTGGGTTAGTTGTGAATTGTTCCAGTCATGGTATTGTGGTGGAGGAGGAGGAAGAGAGGGAGGAGGATGAGAGGTAGGTGGAGGAGGAGGAAGAGAGGGAGGAGGATGAGAGGTAGATAGAGGAGGTTAAGGAGGTGAGGGACGATGTAATGAGTACACACAGTGAAAAAAGATAACACAACACCTTCACTGATGATATCAGCGGACACAACCCTGGCTACTGTGTAGCAAGTGGTGGGGGTGTAGGAGGGGGAGGGGGTGGTGGAGGGAGGTGGTGGGCGTGATGGCGGGGAGGTGGTGGGCGTGAAGGATGAAGGTGGTGGGGAATGAAGGATTGAAGGTGGTAGGGGAATGTAGTGGAGATATAAAGGAGTATGGTTAGGAGAGGGGGTTCCCCCACCTCCCTCTCCAGTAGGGTTGGTGTTAAAATATCGGGATCAGTATGGGCTAATTTTGATGGCATCGATATCGGCCTAAAATCGATTATCGGTATGAATATCAGCAAAAATTTTGGCATCGTCCCGTCACTGGCCTCCAGCAAGTTCTGTGATCTTAAATATCTTGGTCAATCACATTTCCGCTGTATGGGCTGTCCTGGGAGATAGTAATTTAAAGTAACTCTATCTCTACTGAAACTGAACCTTCGCAGCTGCCGTAGCTGCTGAACCCTTAGTGGAATACTTGACGACATCCTCAATGTTCTACTGAACTCCGACATAACGGTATCTTGGTACAGAGGACATTCTCGACAACTTTGCCTGACCACTGGTTGCGAGGAAGATGGGTTGGATTTAAGAGAGACCTGCCTAGCAGGTTTGCTGCACTGCCTCTCAATGATTACCTTTCTATTTCTACTAGTGGGCCCAGCCTCTGCTGTCAAGATTATCTCTCGGAATAAAGATACCTAACTGTTTCACATGTGTCTGAATAATTATCAGCTTGACGGTACTGCATACCAATATCATATACCAGTGAACTCTGCCAGCTCAGCCTAATACACTTCATTACTTGATCTAGGCGACCCATCCTGTGTGACGAAGTATGATAGGGAAATACAGTGTTTGTTACCACTCTGCAACACCCATATATGTACTTATGATGTACCTAGGTTCATTTACTAATACTATATTTTCAAATTCCTTCCTCTTTCTCTCTCTCCTCCCGTCAACCACACTCACTAAGAGTGTCGGAATCCTTAATGGGTGAAAGAAATATTCAGACGCACTCAGAACATTATGAAGAGGTGGCTTTAAAGAAGAGGGTTATTGGGAGGTTGAGAATTCTGGGAATTAATTCCCAGAAGCACTTGAAGATTCCAAGGGTCAAAATGAAAGGGCTGAAGGTTGAGAAGAATCCTGAGAGATGATTAGAAGCTCAGGCATTTACAAAAGTTGATGGGTTGGAAAGAGGTTGGGTGGGGTTCAGAGTCTGGGAAGAAACCTTGAGAGAGGGTTGGGACTTCAGGGAGCTGGGAGAGGTTGGGTGGGGTTCAGAGTCTGGGAAGAAACCTTGAGAGAGGGTTGGGACTTCAGGGAGCTGGGAGAGGTTGGGTGGGGTTCAGAGTCTGGGAAGAAACCTTGAGAGAGGGTTGGGACTTCAGGGAGCTGGGAGAGGTTGGGTGGGGTTCAGAGTCTGGGAAGAAACCTTGAGAGAGGGTTGGGACTTCAGGGAGCTGGGAGAGGTTGGGTGGGGTTCAGAGTCTGGGAAGAAGGTTCCAACACCACCGTGCTGAGTGCTTCACCTGGCAAATGGTTTTCCTCTTAGCGCGAGTGGCTTTACAAGTGCCAGTGCCTGGCAGACTGTTCCTTGCAGACTGTGCCTGGCAGATTTTACCTGGCAGACAGTGCCTAGCAGAATGTGCCTGGCAGACTGTACCTAGCAGTGCCTGGCAGACTGTACCTAGCAGTGCCTGGCAGTGCCTGGCAGACAGTATACACCATCATCCGCACCTACTTCATGTCAGCAAAAAGCAACAACACCCACTAACATCTCCAAGGAAGGAAAAGGTTGCTCCAATTCCTTGAACCAAAAGCTCTTCCCCAGCATCAAGGCACGTCACCTTCCCCGTCTTGAAGACACAATAGCGACATCACACATACAGTAACAACACCCCACCCACACCTTTTTATATATATATATATATTTCATACTCTACTAACAACTTTCACTTTCATATATACTGCAGAAGGGGTCGAGTTTTAGCTCCTGGCCCTCTTGCCGATTGCCAGATTGACCCAACTGTTGTACAAGTGTCTTATTCATCTTAAAATTATTCTTAATATTATGTATGACTCCTGCTTCCACTACTTCTTCGTAGATGCTAGTCTATTTCTTGACCATCCGGATACTGAAAAATTACTTCCTGACATCTCTATGACTCATCTGTGTCTTTAGGTTCTAGTTGTATCCTCATGTACCTCTTTCCCGCCTCTCAATCTATCCCTTTCTACCATATTAATTACTCAAAGTATTTTTTTACGTTGTTATCATGTCTTCCCTGGCTCTTCTCTCCTCCAGTATCGTTAGGTTCAATTGTTTGTCTCTCCTCGTAGTTCATTCCCTTTGGTTCTGGAACAAGCTTGTACACTTTCTCCAGTTTCTTAACATACTTTATGAGGCGTGGCTTCCATGTTGATGCTACATACTCCAAGATGGACCTGACATGTATAAAGAGTTATGATTCCATTGATATTCTTGAAGGCTTTTTTTAAACTTGTCAAGGGACCATAGGGTACAGAGGTTAATCGGTTCATGCGAGCCTTTGGCGATATGCTCGACACTATGTTCACCCCTAGGTCTTTCTCTGTGAGTGAAGTCTGCAGCCTCTGTCCCCCGAGTCTATACTTGGCTTCTAGTCTTCTTGTTCCCTTCCCCAATCTTATAATCTAGCATTTGCTGGGGTTGTATTCACGGGCTCACTTGTCTGACCATTCTCGCAGTTGGTCTACATCCAATTGTAGCCTTTTCTTGTCCTCGTTTGTCTGTATCCTCATTATTTTTACATCAGGGAAAAAGGATACATCTGACTCAGGACCCTCTGCTATGTTATTCACATATACCACAAACAGTACTGGTCCTAATACTGATATTGTTGATCGGGATTCTTTGATTCACCTGAGTATGTTCTCTGATTTTCCTGCCTCAACCTCAAGTTTTTGCTTCTCTCTCTTGTGAGGTATAGTATCAAATGCCTTCTTGCAGTCTGTGTGTGTGTACCAGTCATGTGGTGCGTGTGTGTGTACTTGTACCAGTGATGTGGTGTGTGTACCAGTGTTGTGTGCGTGTGTACCAGTCATGTGTGTGTGTACCAGTGTGTGTGTGTGTACCAGTGTTGTGGGTGTGTGTACCAGTGATGTGTGTGTGTACCAGTGATGTGTGTATGTACCAGTGGTGTGTGTACCAGTGGTGTGTGTGTATCAGTAGTGTGTGTGTACCAGTGGTGTGTGTGTACCAGTGGTGTGTGTGTACCAGTGGTGTGTTTGTGTGTGTACCAGTGGTGTGAGTGTACCAGTGGTGTGTGTGTACCAGTGGTATGTGTGTACCAATAGTATGTGTACCAGTGGTATGTGTATACACCAGTGGTGTATGTGTGTACCGATGTGTGTGTGTAACAGTGGTGTGTGTGTGTACCAGTGGTGTGTGTGTGTACCAGTGGTGTGTGTGTACACCAGTGGTGTATGTGTTTCCCAATGGTGTGTGTGTACCAGTGGTGTGTGTGTGTACCAGTGATGTGTGTGTACACCAGTGGTGTATGTGTGTACCAGTGATGTGTGTGTACCAGTGATGTGTGTATGTACCAGTGATGTGTGTGTGTACCTGTGGTGTGTGTGTACCAGTGATGTGTGTGTACCAGTGGTGTGTGTGTACCAGTGATGTGTGTGTACCAGTGATGTGTTGTGTACCAGTGGTGTGTGTATGTACCAGTGGTGTGTGTATACCAGTGGTGTGTGTGTACCAGTGGTGTGTGTGTACCAGTGATGTGTGTGTACCAGTGGTGTGTGTGTACCAGTGATGTGTGTGTGTACCAGTGGTGTGTGTGTACCAGTGATGTGTGTGTGTACCAGTGGTGTGTGTGTGTACCAGTGGTGTGTGTACCAGTGATGTGTGTGTGTACCAGTGGTGTGTGTGTACCAGTGATGTGTGTGTACCAGTGGTGTGTGTGTGTACCAGTGGTGTGTGTGTACCAGTGATGTGTGCGTGTACCAGTGGTGTGTGTGTACCAGTGATGTGTGTACCAGTGGTGTGTGTGTACCAGTGATGTGTGTACCAGTGATGTGTGTGTGTACCAGTGGTGTGTGTGTACCAGTGGTGTGTGTACCAGTGATGTGTGTACCAGTGGTGTGTGTGTGTACCAGTGATGTGTGTACCAGTGGTGTGTGTGTGTACCAGTGATGTGTGTACCAGTGGTGTGTGTGTGTGTACCAGTGATGTGTGTGTGTACCAGTTGTGTGTGTGTGTACCAGTGATGTGTGTGTACCAGTGGTGTGTGTATGTATCAGTGGTGTGTGTACCAGTGGTGTGTGCGTGTGTACCAGTCATGTGTGTGTGTATCAGTGGTGTGTGTGTGTACCAGTGTTGTGGGTGTGTGTACCAGTGATGTGTGTGTGTACCAGTGATGTGTGTGTGTACCAGTGATGTGTGTGTGTACCAGTGATGTGTTTGTGTACCAGTGGTGTGTGTATGTACCAGTGGTGTGGGTGTGTTACCAATGATGTGTGTGTACCAGTGGTGTGTGTATGTACCAGTGGTGTGGGCGTGTGTACCAGTGGTGTGTGTGTGTGTACCAGTGGTGTGTGTGTGTACCAGTGGTGTGTGTGTACCAATGGTGTGTGTGTGTACCAGTGGTATGTGTGTACCAGTGGTATGTGTGTACCAGTGGTATGTGTGTACCAGTGGTATGTGTGTACCAGTGGTATGTGTGTACCAGTGGTATGTGTGTACCAGTGGTATGTGTGTACCAGTGGTGTCATATTATACCTCTATCACGTCTACTTTCTCGTGTAAAATGTAAACTTTTTACTGAATGGAAGGGAAAAAAAGCTGGAGAAATCAAGAAAATATATATAAAGCAACAGTGACCAGGTCCCAGCCCACAACACTTCCGTCAACCTTCACAACTGGAACACTTTAAAGCAGTGTAATGATACTGACTCCAGCACCCCACCCATCACTACCCCACCCATCACCACTCCACCCATCACCACCCCACCCATCACTACCCCACCCATCACCACCGCCCCGCCCCACCCTCCACCACCCCGCCCTCTGTACGCTCAATGACAAAAAAATATTCCACTTAAATATGATCAGGCCGGAGCCCAACTTTCCAACAGGTCTAAATAATAACTCTTTTATTTAAATTTTTAAGTAAATAAACAAACACAAGGAAATAAAAGAAAGTTAATTTTGCGGAAGTGACAGCCAGCAATGTTACCTCACGAATACACTTCTTTATTAATAAAAATTACAACAAATTATCATCCAGCAACATAAGAATAAAGTAGCAGTGAGGTAGGCCTACTGGACCATACTAGGTAGGTCCTCCTCACACCCAACCATAACCACTCATAGGCTAACATATTTCAAAGGTTTCAACTTTATTAGCTACGACGATAATGGAAATACGTCACCATATCTGACTTTTCTGGGTTATCCTAGTCAACCTACACATATGTTACTAGGTATCATAACTGTACTTACACGTACCTGTACCTGCATAAACCTGGTTATTTACTTGTCCTACTCATCTACGGTGAGTGACTGTGTTAGGGAGACGCAGTGGATGGACGCTGAATGCATATATACCTTGATTCACAAGATACTACGCTACAACATACCAAGTACTCCCCCAGTACTTACAACTAGGTAAGTACACAAATACACACGCACACGCACGCACACACACACACACACATCGACAAGGTAGACAGTGACAGGATGTTCCAGAGAGGGAACACAGAAACAAGGGGCACAATTGGAAGTTGAAGACCCAGATGAGTCAAAGGGATGTTAGGAAGCATTTCTTCAGCCAAAGAGTAGTCAGGAAGTGGAATAGTCTAGCAAATGATGTAGTGGAGGCAGGAACCATACATAGCTTTAAGACGAGGTATGATAAAGCTCATGGTGCAGGGAGAGAAGTGACCCAGTAGCGGACAGTGAAGAGGCGGGGCCAGGAGCTGAGTCTCGACCCCTGCAACCACAATTAGGTGAGTACAATTAGGTGAGTACATGAAGCACTAAACTACAGACCAGTGTCACTGACATGTATAGTTTGCAAAGTCATGGAGAAGATTATCAGGAGAAGAGTGGTGGAGCACCTAGAAAGGAATGAGCTTATCAACGACAGCCAACACGATTTCAGGGATGGGAAATCCTGTGTCACAAACCTACTGGAGTTCTATGACAGGGTGACAGCAGTAAGACAAGAGAGAGAGGGGTGGGTAGATTGCATTTCCTTTCACTGTAAGAAGGCGTTTGACACAGTTCCACACAAGATATTAGTGCAAAAGCTGGAGGACCAGGCAGGGATAACAAGGAAGGCACTCCAATGGATCAGGAATACCTGTCAGGAAGACAGCAGCGAGTCATGGTACGTGGCGAGGTGTCAGAGTGGGCGCCGGTGACGAGTGGGGTTCCACAGGGGTCAGTCCTAGGACCGGTGCTGTTTCTGGTATTTGTGAACGACATGACGGAAGGAATAGCCTCCGAAGTGTCCCTGTTTGCAGATGATGTGAAGTTGATGAGAAGAATTCAATCGGACGAGGACCAGACAGAACTACAAAGGAATCTGGACAGGCTGCAGGCCTGGTCCAGCAATTGGCTCCTGGAGTTCAACCCCACCAAGTGCAAAGTCATGAAGATTGGGGAAGGGCAAAGAAGAATGCAGACGGAGTACAGTCGGGGGGGACAGAGACTACAAACCTCACTCAAGGAAAAATATCTTGGGGTGAGTATACCACCAGGCACATCTCCTGAGGCGCACATCAACCAAATAACTGCTGCAGCATACGGGCGCCTAGCAAACCTAAGAACAGCATTCCGACATCTTAATAAGGAATCGTTCAGGACCCTGTATACTGTGTACGTTAGGCCCATATTGGAGTATGCAGCACCAATTTGGAACCAATACCTAGCCAAGCACATGAAGAAACTAGAGAAAGTGCAAAGGGTTGCAACAAGACTAGTCCCGGAGCTAAGTGGTATGTCCTATGAGGAGAGGTTAAGGGAAATCGACCTGACGACACTGGAGGACAGGAGATAGGGGGAACATGATAACGACATATAAAATACAGAGAGGAATTGACAAGGTGGACAGAGACAGAATGTTCCAGAGATGGGACACAGCAACAAGAGGTCACAGTTGGAAGTTGAAGACTCATATGAATCACAGGGATGTTAGGAAATATTTCTTCAGTCACAGAGTTGTCAGGAAGTGGAATAGTTTGGGAAGTGATGTAGTGGAGGCAGGATCCATTCATAGCTTCAAGAAGAGGTATGATAAAGCTGATGGCGCAGGGAGAGTGACCCAGTAGCGGCCAGTGAAGAGGCGTTGCAGGAGCTATGACTCGAACCCTGCAACCACAACTAGGTGAGTAACTAGGCGAGTACACACACGTCACCTCCAATGCACATAAACAACAATGTCATACATGCATATACACTTAGACATAGTCATAGACGCATGTGCACTCATACATATACATACATACACTCATACAGACACATACATATACACTCATAAACATACATATACACTCATACAGACACGCCAGCGGCCAACAAGGACACAAAGGCTACACTGAGTGACAGCTCCTCAACGACTAGTCAACACTCAGTGAATATAAAAAAATGATATTATTTCTCTCTCTCCCTACCAGGTGCAGTTCATCGTAACAACCAACCATTAGCCTTGCCACAAGGTTAATAGTTAGTTGCTGCTTTGACCACAAGAGCAACTGAGCCAAACGTGTCATTACTATAAGGTCGATAATTATACACATAATCACGCACTCACGCACTCACGCACACGCACACACACACGCACACTGTGACTCGATCCCTGCAACCACAAATAGGTGAGTACAAATAGGTTAGTACACGCACACACGCGAATGGGGTTCCACAAGTGTCAGAAATGGTACCAGTACTGTTTCCTGTGTATATAACTGACATGACAGTTATATACACAAGTAGACCAGGAAAAAAACACAATTGGATCCTGGACAAGCTGCAGCATGATTGATCTGACTATAGGTTATTAAAATTTAACCCCAGCAAATGCAAAGTTATGACAATCGGAGAGGGGCAAAGAAGACCTTAAACAGTACTGTACATGCTCGGGAACAAAGGCTGCAAACCTCCCTGAAAGAGAAGGACCTCGGGGTGAGCATAGTTCCGAGCATTTTACCTGAGGTTCACATCAGCCGAGTAACCGCTGCAACAAAAGCAAGACTGACCAATTTAATAGTAGCTTTCAGGAACATCAACAAAGCGCCATTTACGACCTTATACGCGGCATATGTCAGGAACTTTTATTTGAAAAATTATGTAAAAAAATGAAAAAAGTGCAAATGTTTGCACACAAATGTAACCAAAGAAATCCCCCTAAAAAGTTAAAAGATTAAATCTTTGGAATAACCATTACTACAGTCTTCCTTGAAGTACTCATGAAGGGAATCAGAACAACACATCAGGGTAATCTGACAACAGAAGACTACACAAACACTCGTTTAAAACACTTTACCTTGTATCACACACACACACACACACACACCCACACACACACACACACACACACACACACACACACACACACACACACACACACACACACACACACACACACACACCACTCACACACACACACAACACACACCACACACACACAACACAAAAAACACCACACACACACACACGTTCAAGACACTGACACGTGACGTCAGGCCCATACTAGAATAGACCAGTCTGGACACACCTGGTCAAGCACGTAAAGAAACTAGAGAAAGTGCAAAGGTTTGCACAAGGTTAGTTCCACACTCAGGGTCTGTCTTATGAAGAAAGATTAGGAAATAGGACTAACAACACTGGAGGAAAGAAGGTCAGGGAGACATGATAACGACATACAAAATACTGCGGAATTGACAAGGTAGACAGTGACAGGATGTTTCAGAGGGAACACAGAAACAAGGGGACACAACTGGAAGCTGAGACCCATGAGTCAAGGGGATGTCGGAAGCATTTCTTTAGCCACAGAGTAGTCAGGAAGTGGAATAGTCAACAAAGATATAGTGAGGCAGGAACCATACACTAGTTTAAGACAAGGTTGATAAACCATGAAAGGAGACAGAGACCCATAGCAAGACAGCAAACGCCAGGACAGCTCGACCCTGCAACCACAAAGGGTGAGACATGTCCAAGATGGGACACAGCAACAAGGGACACATTGAATGAAGAAACAGATGAACACAGGGATGTTAGAAGTATTTCTATACAAGGCTCAGGAAGGGAATAGTGGAACAACGGCAGTAAAGAGGCAGGGATAGGAGCATGTCTCGACCCTGCAACAACACTAGGTGATATACCACCTTACTAACATACACAGGAAAACACAAGAGTAACCAGGAAGCAGGAACAAGGGCGGAGCACCAAGGAGCAGTAACGCCACTCTGAAGAAGCCATGATAACAACGGTTAATACTGAAAAATGCCACAAAATGAGTGGTAAACGGCGAAACTGCAGTCATTGTTACAACGCCACCATTTACCAATGTTTTCATATAAAAGGCACCAGCACGACCCCTATTTTCTATAACCCTTTCTCTATGATATATATATATATATATATATATATATATATATATATATATATATATATATATATATATATATATATATATATATATACGGCTTCATGTTAAGTAGATTTAAAATGAGTAAGCTCCACCTGTGAGTGAACATGTAGTCAAAATGACAGCACATTGCAGTTTAAGTAGGTCACACGCCACTACGGTGTTCATCTCAATACGTATTTTAAAAAAAATTTACTGACTAGTACGACTATTGAAGATGCACAGTTAGAACCTTCTTATGAGCCAGCGCGAAACGTTGTCCCAATAATAGCTTGTCACTTGTTTATTAACTCTCTTGGGTAGTACGCTATTTGAATCCAGTGGCTAGTTAATTGTGTAACTATCCTAGTCTCTGCAGGAGTAATTAACAAGTTAACTATGTAACTATCCTAGTCTCTGCAGGAGTAATTAACAAGTTAACTGTAATTATCCTAGCCCCTGAAGGAGTAATTAACAAGTTAACTGTGTAACTATCCTAGCCCCTGAAGGAGTAATTAACAATGACCACAATGCACAAAATCATGTCTCAGGGCCGATCTAACAAAGCTAACAGACTGCTAGGTTTCCCTGCTAGAAAGTTCAGACTACGAGACAAAACTGGCACTCCTGGACATGCATTCGTGTACCATACATATGTACATCCACGCGTGTATGCATACACACACACATATAATATTAATATAAATATATATATATATATATATATATATATATATATATATATATATATATATATATATATATATATATATTATATATATATATATACATATATATATATATATATATATATATATATATATATATATATATATATATATATATATATATATAAAAGTATGGGCTAGGCGCCCATACTTATCCGGGTCTAGCTCCGTGGTAAAGTACTGTGTACTCTGATACAGAGTTTGCAGGTTCGAGTCCTGCTGTAGGCGTAAAGACAATATATATATATATATATATATATATATATATATATATATATATATATATATATATATATATATATATACCCAGACTGTGTCATTCCATTAAAAATGAAATGGTTGTAATCATAACCATAATTTTTAAAGGGGGTAGATTGGTAAGCTTCAGCTGAGGGTCATAATGTGACTAAGACCCACGTCAGGAAACACGTGTCCTGTTTCCTGACAAATCTTACCTAACCTAACCTATCATTCCTCCAATACTGTGGGCTGATTACTTCCCATTTTCCAGACGCTGGAAAATGGGAAGTTATCATGTCTGATCCAAGGGAATGGTAGATCCAATCCTTTGGATCAAAGCACCCTGGACCAGATTCATGGAATGCTTTATTTATAAAGCAGTGCAAAGTACCATTAGCAAGAGCCCTTAGTATTCTGTGGAGAAAGAGCTTAGATCTAGGTGAAATTCCAGAGGCCTTAAAGAGTGCAGACATAGCTCCTTTGCATAAGGGAGGTAGTAGAGCACTAGCTAAAAATTACAGACCAGTAGCCCTCACTTCTCACATCATAAAAATCTTTGAAAGAGTGATGAGACGGCAGATTACAAAGTTCATGGACCAGCACAACCAACATAACCCGAACCAGCATGGCTTTAGAGCGGGTCGATCATGCCTGTCACAGCTGCTGAACCATTATGACAGAATTACGGAGGCATTGGAGGACGACCAAAACGCAGATGTGATTTACACAGATTTTGCAAAGGCGTTTGACAAATGCGATCATGGAGTGATAGCGCACAAAATGAGGGCCATAGGCATTACGGGAAGGTAGGCAGATGGATTTTGAGTTCCTAACACAAAGAACACAAAAAGTAGTAGTGAACAGGGCAAGATCCAGCATCAGCGAGGTCAAAGCTCAGTGCCCCAAGGCACTGTCCTGGCACCTCTGCTGTTTCTCATCCTCATAGCAGACATAGATAAAAACACCCAGCACACTTTTGTATCATCATTTGCAGATGACACTAAAATAAGCATGAAAGTCACTACGGTAGAGGACACTGAAAAATTACAGGAGGACATAAACAGGGTCTTCCAATGGGCAGTGGAGAACAACATGACGTTCAATGGTGATAAGTTTCAGCTGCTTAGGTATGGAAAAAAAGAAGAACTCAAAAGGAACACTATATACAAAACGCAAGAGGGTCACCACATAGAACGAAAGGAACACGTAAAGGACTTGGGAATAATTATGTCTGCTGATCTGTCGTTTAAAGACCATAACAAGACAAAGATCACAACAGCCAGGAAGATGACGGGGTGGGTATTGAGAACTTTCAAAACAAGGGAAATAATGCCGATGGTGACACTATTCAAATCGCTAGTGCCCCTCACTTAGAATACTGCTCAGTGCTGACGGCCCCGTTCAGGGCAGGAGAAATAGCAGAGCTGGAACAAATCCAGAGATCGTTTACGGCTCACATTGAGCCATTGAAACATCTAAATTATTGGGAACGCCTTCAAGTCTTGAACATGTACTCATTGGAGCGGAGGAGAGAGAGTACATGATAATATATACATGGAAAGTACTTGAGGGCCTGGTCCCAAATCTGCACACTGCCATAACAACATACTGGAGTGAGAGATATGGGAGAAAGTGTAAAATAAACCCAGTGAGGAGCAGGGGTGCGGTGGGGACAATACGGGAGCACTGTATTAACATCCGGGGTCCCAGACTATTCAACATCTTACCAGAAGATATCCGAAACACGGCTGGAACCAGTGTAGAAGCCTTCAAGAGGAAACTGGACAAATATCTTCACCAGGTGCCAGATCAACCAGGCTGTGATGGATATGTGGGGCAGCGGGCCTCCAGCAGCAACAGCCTGGTTGACCAGGCAAGCACCAGACGAGCCTGGCCCATGGCCGGGCTCAGAGAGTAGATACTCTCGAAACTCTTCAAAGGTATATCAAAGGTATACCCGCTTGAAGGGACCTGAAACCCTAACCTACAAGCGGAATCCCACAAAAGTGAAGGTTTCTAACCCAGGAGAAAGCAGGGGACACCATCCCTGAGGCTTCACAGGTTTCCAGCAGAAGAGAAAACAGGGGAAGCGCTAAACCCCAATGAGCGCATATTACGCCTAGGAGATGGAAGGTAATCAGGTTTGATCCGAGGGAAAGGAGGGTACCTCCACTTCTATCAAGAGCCCTTCACCGGCATCAAGGAGCCCCCTCTCTTTCTTGAACAATACCGTGACTGGAACAATCACAACACCGTGGCTCGAACAATCACAACACCGTGGCTCGAACAATCACAACACCGTGACTGGAACAATCACAACACTGTGGTTGGAACAATCCCAACACCGTGGCTGGAACAATCACAACACCGTGGCTCGAACAATCACAACACCGTGACTGCAACAATTCCCAACACCGTGACTGCAACAATCACAACACCGTGGCTGAAACAATCACAAAACCGTGGCTGAAGCAATTCACAACACCGTGACTGGAACAATCACAACACCGTGACTGGAACAATTCACAACGCCGTGGCTGGAACAATATGTAATACCGGGGCTGGGATAATTCACAACACCGTTACTGGAACAATATACAATACAGTGGGTGGAACAGTTAACAACACCGTGTCTGGAACAATTCACAACACCATGACTGGAACAATTCACAACGCCGTAGCTGGAACAATATGTAATACCGGGGCTGGGATAATTCACAACACCGTTACTGGAACAATTTACAATACAGTGGGTGGAACAGTTAACAACACCGTGTCTGGAACAATTCACAACACCGTTACTGGAACAATTTGCAATAAAGTGGCTGGAACAATTAACAACATCGTGACAAGAACAAATAACACTATGGCTGGAACAATTTACAATATCGTGGCCCAGGACAATCTACAATACCGTGGTTGAAACAATTATCTATGCATTGGCCGGAAAAATTCCCACAACCGTGTCTCGAACACTGCACAACACTTTATGGACCAATTCACAACTAACCTACAATAGAGACAAATCACCAGACGACGTTCCGGTCCTGCGCGAAACGTCATTTAAAGAACCATTTCCAATTTGTAGGTTAGTCGTGATTACATTACGTTGTGATTTACACAGAAATTTGTTACCTTATTTGCTGACGCAAGGTAATAAATTACCTTTTCTCCACTAAGTACTTTTTCAAATTAGATTGCAGAGTCTACAGAGCACTGAGTAGGAAGACTTTAAATTACAATGAAGGTTCAGTTTTGAAATTAATATTTAAATAGCCTATTAGCAGATCTATAAATATATTAATTATATAAAATTCAACTAGGTTACCTATCCCGAAATTAGGTCGATATTATTATTGTTGTTGTCGTTGTTATTACTATTACTATTATTGTTATTATTATTGCTTATATTATTTCTCGTATATAACTTTTATTTAGCAGATATGCAAAACTTAAACGTATCAACACTTCTGAATTTTATTTGTGTTTCGACCCAATAATTTAACCCTGTATAAATATAGTAATTTTAATAGTTCACGTTCAAGTTAACTACTTTAAATTTACTAGTAATGAATAATACCTAAATGGATCATAAAAAAAAAAATTATGTAATATTTTCAGAGAAAAGGAAATTAGTTTCTTTAAAAATATTTCTCACTGACACAGAGACACACGAGGCTTCATTGAGAAGCAAAATGAAACTAGTCTTGCAGAAAACCGGAAGTCTGAAGCAAAACCAGACAATCATTAAAGATCCAAGACAGAAGACACTTCTAATCGCTTCGATTATCAGAAGACAAAAACTAAAACAAAGACATGATACACAGGAACACAAAGACACAGGAAGGAAGGCAGCAAGGAACACTGCAGCAGGCTTACTGGTCCGTGCTGGGAGGGACCGACTAACACTCACTCATCTACAAGTTCAACCTACCTGGAGTCTATCTGGAGGGTATTCCGGGGATCAACGCCCCCACGGCCCGGTCCACGGTTCTTGCCTCAATGGCGCTACCTGGGTTTATTCCACTCATCCACAACTCTACTGCCAAGTCATGTCTTGGTTAAATACTTTCAACATACTTTTTATATCCCCTTTATTTATTCCAGCTTTTCATTCATATACTACAATCATATCTTCCCTAATTCTACGCCTTTACAGGGAATGCAAATTCAGGGTCTTCAATCTTCGTAGGAAAGGTTTCTGGTACATGGAATCAACTTCATCTTTCTCTGTTTATTTTAGAGTGCATTCATATATATTCAGTAATATACATAAATGAGCAGCATAATCTCAATGAGGCTTAATCAAAGACATATAACCTTAGGACTTTTATTGTTTATGTAGACAGCCTATGTTTTTCCCAGCTGAGTTCATATCCCGCGGCACTATGGTGCTGCCATCTCTAGGCCTGCCTAGCTCAGTGAGACGCAATGCCCCCTCGGCCTCACTTGACGGCCTCTTTCCTAGGAACAACAGCTTCCCTCCAGACTGGCTTTAGCCTACCTCTGTCTGCCCTCTGTGAACCCCTTTTGTCTAATAAATCTGAAGCTAGTCAACTGCCGTATATCTCATCTACCTCTACGCTACCTAGCAAGTAATCACGACTCAGACCCATCAAAACATTTATGCTTCATGATATTAAGCCAAAAATTCAATTAGCTTTATTGTGAACATTTATGTAGTTGTTTTAGTCTTAAATTTCTTCTAACTAAAAATCATAACATTTTTCGCATTGAGTTTGACTAAGATCTACACTATTTAACTTATAAGTGTCCTACTTGTTTTCTTTTCCTAGAATTGGACTCTTACACTTATCTACACCGAACTGCATCTGCTACTTATCTGACCACATCAACCTATCCAGGTCATCCTGTAGCCTTCTAGTGTCCACATCAGAAATTATTTGACGGCCTATTTTAGTGTCATTGGTAAACTTGCTTAGGTCGCTATTTATTCCCTCATCAATGTCATTTATATAGAATATGAACAAGGGTCCCAACACTGACCCCTGTGGCACACCATTTAACAGGTCCCCATTCTGATTTCTCCATATTAATGCAAACTCTCTGTTGCTTGTCGGTCAGCCCCATGATATAATTTATACCATTTCCTAATCAGTCTATGTAGAAGTTTATCAGAGGCCTTACTTAAGTCCATATACACAATATTGTATTCATCTTGGTATATTCCCTCGAATACCTTAGTGTAAAGGTTAGTAAGTTCATAAGGCAGGAACTCCCTTTGTAAAACAGTGCTGAGAATCGTCGATCGAATTACATCTTTCAAGATGGCTTCGAAGTGCACCAGCAATTATTAATTCCATCAACTTTCCCACAATTAAGATGGATGACGCTGGTCACTGAGTAGTTTATACGAGCTACAACTTAAGTGGAAAATAAAACAACTGAAAGTTCACCAGGACACTAGTAATGATCTAAAATACTACCACCAGACTTTACAACCCATTTCCTCAGGAATTTGCGTAAAAAAAATATCGTAAAACGTAAATAAACGACAACAGGCAGCTTCCTATAGACGACACAACAACATGTCTCGGCGGGTGGGTAAGAAAAAAGAAAATCACGACCGTGGGTTAGAATCGTACACAAGAGAGATTTAAAACTCTTTATATTCACTCCAAGAGGTCGGCGATCCCGTCAGTAACCCTTTGTTTATATTTTTTTAAAACCTTTGAATAGTTTCCCAGTCAGTCGTTTATTCTGGGGGAGGGGGAGCCGACAGGGCCCGGGAAACGAGTTCGGAAAAGGACATTAAGAGATGTTCTAAATAACAGCGATATCGAGAGATGTTCAAAATAACAGCGATATCGAGAGATGTTCAAAATAACAGCGATATTGAGAGATGTTCTAAATAACAGCGATATTAAGAGATGTAAATAGCAGCGACATTAAAAGATGATCTAAATAACAGCGGCATTAAGAGATGTTCTAAATAACAGCGGGTTACCATTGAGGCAAGAGAGTTGTGTTCTTAATTACCGCCACCTGACGTGAACAGCCTCAAGCTGGGAGAACCAACCTTGTTCACTCTCTGAATAACACACACACACATGGAGAAGGGAGAGAGTAGTGATTAGCGAAGAGGCAGGGCCAAGAGCTATGAATCGACCCCTGCAACCACAAATAGATGAGTACATACACACACACACACACACACTTGGAGAAGGGAGAGAGTGGACCTAGTAGCGATCAGCGAAGAGACTGGTCCAGGAGCTGTGAATCGACCCCTGTAATCACAAACAGGTGAGTACACACATTTTGGAGAGTTTCTTCCAGGACTTTCTTGACTCTTGAGGACTGGCAGTCTTTCTCGTACAGACTGCAAAACAGCACTTCTCAGGGTAATATCTTAAGATAGGTACTATTCAATGTAATGATAAACGACATTTTTTGAAAATTATTGGCCTCCTGAAAATATGTTGCAGTATGTGTAGCTGAGGGAGTGATACTGGGGCGGGTAAAGTCAAGTGAGGTGGCACTGCGCATACAGGCGTTACTGTGGGATATCCAGAAGTGGAAGTGTCCTTGAAGTTTATAATTACCTGTATATAAAACCAAATTTATTGTATTCACGAAATACAATAAATTTAATATGTCCAGTTGTCACTAGTAGTCTGACTTTGACAACTGGGTGTCACCTTCAAAACTGAGACAACGTACAATATAAAGGACTTGGGACATGGCGGGTGCACTAAAACAGAAACCACGAACCAATTATGAGGTGGGAGGGAAATGTCCTGCCGCTGCTGACACAGCAACACACTTTTGTGATTGATCAAGTTTCCATCCACGGCTCTACAGTCACTTAACCAACGCGGCGCCTCACACAGGTGTTGTATGAATATCAATTTTACAGTGTGCGTCCATATCCTTTTCCGGCGGTAGGTAGTGAGTGGGAGGAAGGTGATGGACCGGATGGGGGTGGCTTAACAAGCTAGAATGCATCTCGGTGGGAAGGCTTTCCCACGGACATGGTCACTGACTCTATACGACACAGTGGGACATGGGAGTTTATATGACAGGGGAAAAAATTATTCAGAGATATACTTCTCCTGTATGAAAGAGGCCATCTTGAAAGATGAGGATTCCCCACGAAATACGCTACTGTAGTAACTCCAACTCTGCTCCAACGATACCATTAACGCTGCCGTAGCTAATGAACCTTTTATGAAATGACGATAACTCCATCGCCCTACTGAAGTCTCCCGTGCTCAGGCTGACAGGTTTCAACACTATGCCTTGCGAATGGGAGGTCAGCATGTGCAGTGCAAGGGAAAGAGAGCAGCTGTAATCTGTTGGTGATTCTGGGGATTACTATCCTCACGGCACGGTCGGAGACCAGGTCTCCTATACCTGGAGGGGGTTGCGGGGGTCAATGACCCCGCGGCCCGGCAACGCCCCCGGTTGGAAAGAAAATATTACTCGATTAAGAACTATTAAGAAGCCCATATAAAAGAGTAAAGAATGTAGATACTGAAAGTAAACACAAGTTTGCAAGATTTACATGTCATCGTACGTGTTCATGAGACGGAATGAAAAAAAAATAACAAGTTTCTATTACACATTTATTTGAAAGGACGGTAGTAACTCTCTGGATGGTTGCTTGTGTATAAGTGTAGTTCTTCAATTTTGTTCACCAGCTTCTTCATATTTAATATTGTTCCACCCAGGAAGACTGTGTCACACATTGACACGCATGTTGGAATTCTTACTGCCAACCAGGAAAGAGGCTCCAGAAGTTAAATAGTCGAAAGAACTAGAAACGGTGTTAAATTCCTTCAGATCTGCCCTTCAACCAGGTGAGGGCTGTCATGCTAGATTTCTAGTACAGATAGGAAGTCGCAGATCAACTGTCAATCATAATTTAAGCGTATTTATGGAGAAAGTAACAAGGTCAGTAGATTGTAAGATGCTGTTACTGCTAGACTAAGGGTATGAGTATCCCTGGGAGTACGGTTTATATGGAGATGCCAATGACATCAAATGTAAAGTGTAAGGACAGAGACAGAGCCATACACTGGAACTATCTTAAGTGTCCAAATATCCAACCTTTCAGAGACACATCCATGCAATCCTTACAGGATATGCCAAAATATTTCATTGTTAATAATATATGAAATCTTGTATCCACACTTAGCGTCGACTAGATGAATAAACTGTTTCTGAAGAGACTGCAACCCAATAATGACTAATGTTTTAGTGGTAATAAGATACCCAAATGTCTGTGAATTTGTATATCCATATTGTATTGTGTTTATTAGCTTTATGAAGAAATTGTAATATATGAGACTATTGTAATGTAATATCTGTGATGTAACCATGCCCGCTGGGGTCAGTCAAGACTCACTGTGACCTCTGTAATCCTGTTTTTACACTTCACAGGTGATCGTCTCCGCAACTAACACTCATCTCTGACTAGGTGATCGCTGGTTCATACTTGGTCTGGAAACTGAGTCACACGCTGGTTCATACTTCTGACTGTATCACTCTGGAAGACTGAGTTCATACACACGCTGGTTCATACTTCTGACTGTATCACTCTGGAAGACTGAGTTCATACACACGCTGTTCATACCTCTTACTGTTCCACTCAGGGAGAAGTTTTGCCCAGGAGCTGGAGCTTGTCGCTCAAACGCCTAGTAGGTAATTACACGCCCTCAGATATTATTATTATTATTATTGTTATTATTTGTATTATTATTATTATTATTATTATTGTTGTAAGTATTATTGGTCCCGCTTCTCAGCTCACCTTCCTACAAGTACTCACCTCCTCCCTCTCTTCTCATCCAGCCAAAGAGGAACAAGGTCTGAGTATATGACCCCCACTTGGCACTGACACTCCTCAGGCACCCGGGTAGTGCCAAGGGGTGGGCGGTACCTCTGATGGCACTCCTCAAGATCCTTTTTAAAAGCCCTTACCTCCAACTCATTTTCCCCCACCCTCTCTCTCTCTCTCTCTCTCTCTCTCTCTCTCTCTCTCTCTCTCTCTCTCTCTCTCTCCAGGATTAAGGGTAAGACTTCCTTCCCTGTATTTTATAGTCTATAAGATGTTATCTTGCCTCTCGTTTCCTTTCTCTTCCCTCTCATCCCTCCCCATCACCTCTCCACCCCATCCCTAACCTCTCCTCACCATTATCCCTCTCTTGCCCTCTCTATCTCCCCCTCCCCTCTCCTCCCTCCCCATCCTCCTCCTCAGCCACCTGCGGTTGTTTGCCTTAAGTCAATTGTTGCTATTCAATGTTTAGGCAGCGTCCAGGCTGGCTCCATGTTACGCTCACATACAGCTTTTTAAATGTTTAACTTCAATGTTTAGCGTCTTCAAAGTTTAGCAGGAGACGCAGACAATCCGGCAGATAGTCTAGCAGACAGAGTTGAGCAGGTGGGTTCGTGGTCTGTACAACAACGCGCGCTACACAGACCTCAATGCTCGACACCCAAGGCCATGAAAGCTGAAAAGTATTCATCCCTAACCTGACCACCTGAAGGATGCTTCCAGGGGGTCAACGCTCCCGCGGCCCGGTCCCAAACCTGGCCTCCCGGAGGATTAAGTTGTTACTGCTGGCCGCACGCAGTCCAATGTACGAACCACAGCCCGGCTGATCAGGAATTGTTTTTGAGGAACTTGAAGACAGCCAGATGTTTTTTGGTAATTCTTTTTATGAACAGGAGAGCACTGAAGAGTCGGGGACCTCTGACACTCGTCGAACTAATGTTTTTATTGGAGGTACTCTGCGCCATCTGCCAAGTCTCCTCTTGTCATGTGGAGTGATTTAAGTGTTCAGGTTTGGGACCAGTCCCTCCAGGATTTTCCAAGTGTAAATTTTAATGTATCTTTCTCGCTTACGTTCCAAGGAGTACAGTTGAAGGGAATTCAAGCATTCCCAGTAGTTCAGATGTCTGATTAAATGTACATATGCAGTGAAAGTTGTCTATGTTTTCTAGATCAGCAATCTCGCCTTCCTTGAAGGAGCCCTCAGTATACATCAGTATTCCAGCCTGGAGAGAACAAGTTACTTGAAGAGTATCAACACTGGCTTAGCATCCCTGGTCTTGAAAATTCTGGTTATCCAGCCTATCATTTTCCATGCGGTAGCAGCATCAATATTGTTGCGATCCTTGAATGTGAGGTCTCCAGATATCTTTGCTTCTAAGTCTAACTCATGGGACTTTAACTCTGTTGAATAATTTGAGTTTGTCCTATATTCCGTTACAGTCTTTATTTCCTCCATTCTTTCATAGGGAAGCAAATGAAGCCTGTCCTCGTTAAACATCATGTTATTGTCTGAGGTCCACTGGAAGACTTGATTTATATTCACTTGAAGTTTTGCTATGTCTCCGACGGATGCCACTCAAATTGACTCTGGTGTCATCAGCAAAAGATTGTTATGGATACTTGAAAGATACCTGAAGGACGCTTCTAGGGGTCAACGCCCCCGCTGCCCAGTCACAAACCAGGCCTTCCAGTGGATCAAGGCCTGATCAACCAGGCTGTCACTGCTGTCCACGCTTAGTCCAAAGTATAAATCACAGCCCGGCTGATTTGAGTAACGTACCAGAAGACAGCCAGAGGTTTGATGGTAATTCTCCTTATGTATGAGTTCTCTCTTAGTGTATTCGTCATGACCCTGCCTTTTATTGGAGGTGCTCTGCACCGTCTGCTAAGTCTTTTGTTTTTAAATGGAGTGATTTTGGTGTGCAGGTTTAGGACCAGTCCCTCCAGGACTTTCTAAGAAATACAATTGGAGAGACTTCAACGTTATGTTCCTGTCGACGTTGGATATAAGAATGAGAAACAGAAGTGAGGCGAGTACCATGCCTTGAGGAACAAAGCTCTTTCAGTGTGACAGCCTCCAACTTCACTCTGTTTACTATTACTCTCTGGGTTCTATTGCTTAAGAAGTTAAATATCCATCTACCCACTTTTCCATTCATTCCTTTTGCAAGCATTTTGTGCGCAATCACACCATGGTCGCACTTTTCGAACACTTTTGCAAAAATCAGTGTACATCAGCATTTAGTTTGTTTTCCAGTGCATCCCTGACCGCAGCATAACGACCTAGCAGCTGTGAAAGGCAAGAGCGACCTGCCCTGAACCCATGATGCCCTGAATTATGCAACTGTCATGATTCCATGTGACTGGCATTCTTACTTCTTAGCACCCATTCAAAGATTTTGATAATGTGTGAAGTTAGCACTATTGGTCTGGTCATGGACCTTGCCGCGGGGGCGCTGTCCCAGGAACACCCTCCAGGTATTGGTCTGTAGTATTATTTTGCAACTGTTGTACTTCCATTGTTGTGAAGTTGAGAAATATCAGGTGTATACACAAATAACCCGCATATAGAAGAGAGGAGCTTACGACGACGTTTCTGTCCGACTTGGACCCTTTACAAAGTCACACTAACAAAAAGGATTGTTGTTGTATGTTCGCCGGTACATCCGGCGAACATACAAGAACGAAGAGGGCCATTAGCTCCTTGCAGTGCTCCTCTTTCTTAGCATATGACTGACTCCACTACTACTACTACTACCTCCAACACTTCCTCTCTTGTTCCCGTCCCTGTCTGCTGGCCTATATATACTCCCTCCTTCTCTCCTTTTTGTTAGTGTGACTTTGTAAATGGTCGGACCGAAACGTCGTCGTAAGCTCCTCTCTTCTATATGCGGATTATTTGTGTATTGTTCCAGTCACGGTATTGTGCTTTTTTTTTGTTATTTAATATCAGGTGTGTTTAATGACTGCCACCAAGTGACCTCTTGATCACGGAGACCAGGAAGTAGAGCTCAGAGACCTGGAACTACAGTTTGCAGACCAGGAACTAAAGAGCTAGAACACAGACCAGAAGTTTGAGCTCAGGAGGCCAGAAACTAGAGTTTACAGACCAGGAGCTAAAGAGCACAGACCAGGAGTTAGAGCTCAGGAGACCAGGAACTAGAGTTTACAAACCAGGAGTTAGAGCTAACAGAGCAGGAATTGGAGCTAACAGACTAGTAGGCAGAGGTCAAAGACTAGCACCTGCATTCACCATTGACTTTATATTTCTTAACCTTTGACCCCCTCCTCCAACTTTGACCCCACCTTTAAGACCTCTGACCCCACCTTTTCTGACCTTTGCTTGCACCTTCCCGACCTTTATATACTGACCAAAACCATGCAGCCGATTTTTATCCATGACCCCCTCCACCCCTCCTCCCTTGCCCTCCCCCCCACTTCTAGCCCCTCCAGTGAAAGCAAGAAGCAGAACTTTTTCCTCTGACAGTCTCATTTTTGACAGTGAAAGTATAGATTGCAATGCAGTGATAGCGAAAGCTGTAAATAGTGCATACAGAAATGGGCGAAAGTTGGTGACACCCACACCCACAGCCCCCTCTGTTGGTGACATTTACACCATCACCCCCCTCTGTTGGTGACATCCACACCCTCACCCCCATCTGTTTGGTGACACCCACACTCTCACCCCCCCCTCTGTTGGTGACATCCACACCCTCAACCCCATCTGTTTGGTGACACCCACACTCTCACCCACCTCTCTTGGTAACACCATTACCCTGTACCTTCTCTGGTGGCGGGGAGATGAAGCCTCACACACCAACAGCCGCTCGAACCTATTTCTAGTTACAAAACATCGGCGTTGAAAATTTGAAGCCGATCGGATGAGGCGTTTTCAAGTTACAAACGAAAAACTCTGGAGGAAGATAAAAATAATCCAGGCAACCACTTATAGGACTATATACTCTATGACCTTCCCTCACACTGATCCAACTCCCTGTCACCCGGGCCAAAACAAAAGCAGAGATGGAATACCTTCTAAGCCAAGGGACTGATCACCTCAGACTAATTTTTTTAACGTCTTCCACTGTCTCCAACTGATTTATCAACGCTGGCAGTCTTCAAGAGGGAGCTGGATAGATACCTAAAGTCAGTACCCGACCAGCCGGGCCGTGGTTCGTACGTTAGATCACGTGCGGGCCAGCAGTAACAGCCTGATTGATCAGGCCCTGATCCACCTGTAGGCCTGGTCAAGGACTGGGCCGCGGGGACGTTGATCCCCAGAACACCCTCCGGGTATACTGATCACCTCGTGCTACTTCTTCATGTCTTCCACCGTCCGCAGTAGTGGACTGATAAAATCACTGGTGGGTGAAACTTCTCCACAATAACGATATCCAAGTGTTGCACACATGTATTTTTCATCTCTATTCCTACTAATACAACCACCAAGAATTTACACACAGAACGCGATGAAGGGATTTGTAAAACGCCGACGAAAGAGACGAAGAGACAGGCGAAACAACAGAGAACAGAGGAAAGAGAGCAAGACTGAAAAGACAAGAGATGGCAGGATGCAAAGTGAAGGGGCCAGATACAACTGAATGTATGCTCGTGTTTACATTGCGAGGGGATGGTAGCCAGATACAACTGAATGTATGCCCGTGTTTACATTGCGAGGTGATGGTAGCCAGATACAACTGAATGTATGCCCGTGTTTACATTGCGAGGTGATGGTAGCCAGATACAACTGAATGTATGCCCGTGTTTACATTGCGAGGTGATGGTAGCCAGATACAACTGAATGTATGCCCGTGTTTACATTGCGAGGTGATGGTAGCCAGATACAACTGAATGTATGCCCGTGTTTACATTGCGAGGTGATGGTAGCCTGATTCAACGAAATGTATACCCGTGTCAACATTGCAGGGTGATGGTAGCCGGATACAACTGAATGTATGCCCGTGTGTTTACACTGCAGAGTGATGGCAGCCAGATACAACCGAATGTCTGCCCGTGTTTGCATTGGAGCGCCGCCCAGCGGTTGGAGGGCGTGTTCATGGGCCCAGAAGTTAATGAAGTGGATAATCAGTGCTTGGGATAATCCCGCCTGGTATGGCAAGACTATAATTGTCTCAGAATGTTAATTATACGTGTGGAAGGAAGGAAGAAGTGAGGACAGTGAGAGATCTACATTAAGATACATAATGGAGAAAGAGAGCGAGCGAGCAAGAGAGAGAGAGAGAGAGAGAGAGAGACTGATTAATATACACCCGGAAGCCATATTGTTATTATTATTATTATGTTAAAAAAACATCCGCTAAACCCGTGTGGGATTGCAGTAGCCTCACTGAATGGTAAGAGTATGTGCCAGGTAAAATGGTGAAGAGGTAAACACAGAGGAAGTCTGTAATTACGTATGGAACAGGAAACTGAATCATGGGTGCATTGTGTGTGTGTGTGTGTGTGTGTGCTTGTACTCACCGAGTTGTGTTTGTGGTAGTCGAGTCTCAGCTCCTGGTCCCGCCTCTTAAACGACAGTAGCCGGCATTAATTAACTGGTCCATTGCCTCGTGACCCGTATTATACCTATTCTTAAAATTGCGTGTGGAATTTAGCTTCATAACTAATACAAGAAGTGAAAAAAAATACCTGATAATATGTCTGTCTCCATGTTTCTGGTCTTAGCATTTTAGTCTCCCTGTCCATCACATCAGTTCATATGAGTATCTTGCACGCCGCAACCATGTCTCCCGTATAGTATCTCAGGGTTCACACTCACCTCACGGGATAACAAATCCGCTTCATATCATTTAGACATTTTACAACTTTCTGAATATCTGCTGTATTAGTTACTGGCAGCTGATACCATCGCCCCTGCGACCGTTCTTCAGGTGTAAGTGCCACAAGTAACTTGTCCCAGGTTTGAGTGCCACAAGCAACTTGCTCCAGGTGTGAGTCCCACAAGCATCTTGCCCCAGATGTGAGTCCCACAAGTAACTTGCACCAGGTGTGAGTGCCACAGGTAACTTGTCCCAGGTGTGAGTGCCACAAGTAACTTGCCCCAGGTGTGAGTGCCACAAGTAACTTGCCCCAGGTGTGAGTGCCACAAGCAACTTGTTCCAGGCACATCGACGCTATGTTTGCTATTATATCCGCTACCAGAACATTTTTTTTCGTCAATATTTGTAATTTCTCTCCTTCCAGTGTGTACTCCGTTCCTGGTCTTCCCTCTCGTGCGAGCTGCATGAACTTGCCCTCTACATTTTGTACCATCATGGGACAAAAACAGAGCACTATGAGATATTCCTGAGCGCCCTAAACCCTCATCAGCGCATGGAAATGTTGAAAGCAGAGGTTTATAAACTTTACATTAAATATGTTCTACTGAGAACGCTTAGAAGACCATGTAGAGAGAGAGAAGGCAGAAGTAGCCGAATAGAACGTAGAAGTAGAGAAAGAGAACGTAGAAGAATGTACATAAGACAAAAGAGGATTACTGAAGAGCTTACAACGAAATATACTACAACGAAGGAGAGAAAAATCAAAAGCCTGAGATTACTGATATAAAACAGACATTGAAATATTCGTACCAGTCACAAGAAGCATAAAAACAAAAGAAACCTGTCCACGAAATTAAAAAAAAACCCGAATATTTCGACACGTACATGGAATCCAAACGGAGATATTACAGACTTGGTCATTACTTAAAAGTGCTTCATACACTGATGACGATAAAGAAAGGAGCGAAATCTCGATGTCCGCCGATCTATTAAGTGGAACCAGGGTGACGGACATGGATTTTCTTTCATTAACGGGGTCCGCCCTGCAAATATCTGACACAAACAGTAATCCCACAGAATTCTGACACAAACAGTAATCCCACAGAATTCTGACACAAACAGTAATCCCACAGAATTCTGACACAAACAGTAATCCCACAGAATTCTGACACAAACAGTAATCCCACAGAATTCTGACACAAACAGTAATCCCACAGAATTCTGACACAAACAGTAATCCCACAGAATTCTGACACAAACAGTAATCCCCCAGAATCCTGACACAAACAGTAATCCCCCAGAATCCTGACACAAACAGTAATCCCACAGAATTCTGACACAAACAGTAATCCCACAAAATTCTGACATAAACAGTAATCCCCCAGAATTCTGACACAAACAGTAATCCCGCAGAATTCTGACACAAACAGTAATCCCCCAGAATCCTGACACAAACAGTAATCCCCCAGAATCCTGACACAAACAGTAATCCCACAGAATTCTGACACAAACAGTAATCCCACAAAATTCCTGACACAAACAGTAATCCCAGAATCTGACACAAACAGTAATCCCCAGAACTGACACAAACAGTAATCCAACTGACACAAACAGTAATCCCCAGAATTCTGACACAAACAGTAATCCCACAAAATTCTGACATAAACAGTAATCCCCCAGAATTCTGACACAAACAGTAATCCCCCAGAATTCTGACACAAACAGTAATCCCACAGAATTCTGACACAAACAGTAATCCCCCAGAATTCTAAAAATAAACAGAAAACAAGCATGGTGACCCGGGCCGGACTCATGGAGCTCCTTGTTCATAAACCAATTTGGGTTTAGAGCGGGAAGATCATATTTGTCCCAGATTTGTGTCCCATTTGTGCTCTCTGGCCTCGAGTATTGCTCAGTGTTGACGGCTTCATCCAGGGCAGAGAGATCAAAGCTAACACAGATATAGATACATTTACAGCTTGCACAGAGCCAATGATACATTAAATATTTAAACTACTGGGAAAAAAATATTCTTTAGATTAAAGGAAAGATATATGATAAGATATATATGGAAGATACTTGACAGCCCAGTCCCAAATCTGCACACTGCCGTTATTATTATTATTATTATTATAAATATATTAAAGCGTGATACGAGCAGGAGTCACACTGAACAAAGGGAATAAAAGGTGACCAAATCTCATCCAAGGAAAGACAAGATTGTCCCAGTTTCCACTCTTACTTACTTCTTTCTCTCTCTCTCTCTCTCTCTGACAAAAACTGTCCTCTCGCCATTTATATTTTAAAATACATAAACAGCAACTCTCCCCCCCCATGCTTCTCACCCCTCCCCCATCACCTGTTATGATGTTCATGAACAGGAATTAACAGGAACCCCCAATGCCTCTCCTCTCTTCCCCCTCACCTGTTGTGATATTCAAAGCTATTTAAGGACTTATCATTTAAGAAATTGAACCCACGGCACATCAGTCTTGAAACTAGCAGGGCAAGTGCTCTAACTAGACATCTAGTGGTTAGAGCACTAGACATCTAGTGGTTTTGAGCACAAGACATCTAGTAGTTAGAGCACTAGACATCTAGTAGTTAGAGCACTAGACATCTAGTAGTTAGAGCACTAGACATCTAGTAGTTAGAGCACTAGACATCTAGTAGTTAGAGCACTAGACATCTAGTAGTTAGAGCACTAGACATCTAGTAGTTAGAGCACTAGACATCTAGTTAGAGCACTAGATCTTGGTGTATTTCTATACACTAGAGGGTTGTGTGGACCCCAGTGTGACCTCAGTATACATAATTTAGAAACTGGGAGCTACAAAGGTGTTCCAGAAATGCAACCGATGGTATATTAAAATTATAATAATTATTAAAACTATTAAAATTATGATAAATATTAAAATTATTAAATTATAATTATTAAAATTATTAAATTATAATTATTAAAATTATTATTATAATTATTAAAATTATTAAATTATAATTATTAAAATTATTATTATAATTATTAAAATTATTAAATTATAATTATTAAAATTATTAAATTATAATTATTAAAATTATTAAATTATAATTATTAAAATTATTAAATTATAATTATTAAAATTATTAAATTATAATTATTAAAATTATTAAATTATAATTATTAAAATTATTAAATTATAATTATTAAAATTATTAAATTATAATTATTAAAATTATTAAATTATAATTATTAAAATGGCTTGCAAGCCTTTGTCGTTGATAAATTAATATTTTAACACAGTGCTCGTAAAATATTACAATTATTTCCCTTTCCTCTGCGTCGCAATTATTATTAGCATGGCGGAACGCTAAACCTGTAGGGGGGTGGAAGGCATTCAGGCTTAGTTCAGGGAACTGGAGCACAGATCAAATTCCCTGGATCAAAAGCCCCCTCACCAGCATCAAGGAACCTCCCTTGAGGAGATGAACATCACAAGAATGAGGACGGGAAGGATAAGAGGAAACATGATCACAACGTTAAAGATACTCGAGGAGGAAGCAGTAGAAAAATGCCATAAACTAATTGACACCAGAAGTTTAGTGGCTAAGATTATGGCCCAAGAGCTGCAGCTCAGTCCCTGCAAATATGACTAAATACCCACACACACAAAACACAGGTCAAGTGTCTATCGACAAGTGCCTTTAACAACTAGTAATTCCTCCTCCTCCTACTACTATTACTACTACTTCTACCACTACACACATACACGCACACATTGAAGAGGCGGGGCCAGGAGCTATGACTCGACCCCTGTAACCACATATAGGTGAGTACATATAGGTGAGTACACACGTAACCTCACGATTACACAACTCTTTATTTATATTTGCCCAATAAACACTGGGTACCCACAAGAGCCTTGTCTCACGCCCACACCTGGCCTCGCTCACGCCCAATCCCAGATCCAAACTCAAACCCACGCCCACACCCATTCCCACACCCACAACCCACTGTGCTCCTGAAGGTAAGGTCTCTGGACAATTAAGGCAGCACACACTAAGACAATTATTTTATGCACACATCAGACTTTAAAAAATATAGTGACCACAGCATAGTTATATAAATAAGATGACTGTGTTAAATATATATGTATGATGACTTGTTAAATAAATGATAACTGTTTTAAACACATGTTAAAATAGCTAAGACTTGTTTATATCATCCATAAATGACACAGACACTCCACTCTTCAAGTAACACAATATTTTAAGACTATCTGAACATTATAATGACTGCCGTGTTTGTTAACTTGCTTGAGGTTAGGGCAGCAAGCGTGTGGTGGTGAGGAGGCAGCAGGCTACCCACCTGGTGTTGTCTGAAGGAAGCCTTGGAGGTGGCGAGGTTGTGTAAGGCAGGATATGACCACCTGCCCACCGTGTCACATCCAACAGCATGACTAAAGTGTCCAGGACGCTACATAATGTGCTGACATCAACATGCTGAACCTCTCTTCTACAACCAGGACACTGTACAGTGGCCAGTCACAGCCTCTGGGCCACTAAACAAACCAATGCCCATACAAACACACACAAACACACACAAACACGCACGCATGCACGCACGCACACATCATGTGCTTACATTCAGAGAAGCACATTTTAAATGTTCAACACTGAGTTGACACCTCACTCAGAGTTGACACCTCACTCAGAGTTGACACCTCTCTCAGAGTTGACACCTCACTCAGAGTTGACACCTCACTCAGAGTTGACACCTCACTCAGAGTTGACACCTCACTCAGAGTTGACACCTCACTCAGAGATGACACCTCACGCAAACCCGTCCCACGCATACATTTGTCCAACATCAAGTTAAAATGTTCATCTGACAAAGAGCACACTCTGTATATATGTGAAAAATATCTTTACCTTCAAGATTATGATATATATATATATATATATATATATATATATATATATATATATATATATATATATATATATAAGAGAGAGAGAGCTACGGAACTTCTAATAGAAAAGTTCCACGGACAGCACAAATATGCTGTCCGTGGAACTTTCCTGTCAATCTCAGGGTCATGGTTCAAGCTCCCCGTCCTTCTTTTTTTTATTCATTTACAATCGTTCATTACGACTTGAATCGAGTCCATGTGTGTGTGTATGTGTGTGTGTGTGTGTGTGTGTGTGTGTGTGTGTGTGTGTGTGTGTGCGAGAGAGGCTGTGGCAGGTGACAAACCCGCATTGCGCTACTCTGAGAAAACTTCCACTCACTCCTTCAGTTGTTGCCTTGCAACATTGCACAGCTCCTGATGACGCACTGAGAAGTGTGAAAGTACTTGAGCTAAAGATCTCCACACCCCCTCCCCCCGTGGCTTGTCTTGCATTGTTAAGATCGCCTGTCTGCGATTGTTTGCATGTATGTGTGTGTGTACTCACGTATTTGTGGTTGCAGGGATCACGACATAGCTCCTGGCCCCGCCTCTTTACTGATCGCTACTAGGTCTCCTCTCTCCCTGTTCCATGAGCTTTATCATACCTCGTCTTAAAACTATGTATGGTTCCTGCATCCACTACATTACTTGCCAGACTATTCCACTTCCTGACAACTTTATGACTAAAGAAATACTTCCTAACATCTCTTTGATGTGTGTGTGTGTGTGTGTGTGTGTGTGACCACTAGGGTGACAAATATCACCGGAATATAACATTCCTTTGAATGACTCTGTCTCCTTAAACAAACTTTTATTTTGTGTTATCAACGCCACCCCCAGCCTCGCCCTTGATGCCGTTGAGGGGTCCTTGATGCCGTTGAGGGGTCCTTGATACAGTTGAGGGGTCCTTGATGCCGTTGAGGGTCCTTGATGCCGTTGAGGGGTCCTTGATGCAAGAAACTGAACCCATCCTTCCCGTTATTGATGACTACAATGTATCCTCACTAAGCCTAACGTAAGGTAATCTAAATACGTAACGAAAATAGAAAAATTCGCAACAAACCGTATGTGAGAAACCCAATAATACTAATATTAATAATAATATAATAATAATAATAATAATAACAACAATAATAATAATAATCTTTACTTCTACAAGTACATGTACAAGGTATACAGACCATAGGTGACATCAATGACATACTACTATATAGAAAGCCGCTTGTTATGCTGAGCATTTGGGGCAAATTAGGTCAGTTTTGTCCCCAGGATGCGACCCACACCAGTCGACTAACACCCAGGTGCCTATTTTGCTAATAGGTTAACACTGGACAGCAGGTGTGTTAAGGAAACACTTCCTAATGTTTCCAACCGTACCTCAGAGTGTGAGCCGAGTGCGCTAGCAATCGAGCTACGGGACATCCAGACAGAACTCACGATGTTGAGTGGAGTGAGCGCAACATTCCTGCGGCCAGACGGTACTCTAAGGTGCCCAACATTGGTAACCTAACTCCTGGAGATGTAAGGGCTAGACGGCTCGAGTTTCATCTGGTTAGGCGTGTCGGTGGATGAAAGGGATGGATGCCTAGGGATACAGAAGGCTAGGGACGGGACGGAGAAATGGATTGATGGGAAGGACACTAGACGGGAGGGAGACCCGTGTCCACTGACACAGGTCTCAGTCAGATGATAACCCGCTAAGTGATTAACCAACTGCCGGTGTAATAGCGCTGGGTATCAGTGCTTCACCCTGTTTGCTAAACAAATCTTCACATATTTGTATTCGAGACTCGAGAACAAAAGTGTTAAAATCTGCTCAATGCGAGAATACCGCTGGGAAACGTGCTTTGAAAACACCGCTGGGAAGAGCGCGGTGCGGGCGCCTTAGGTACTTCCTGGAGTGTCCTTGCGCGGCTGGACGCTCCGAGGTTGCCTAAGGAGGTAGTTACAACAATTACCAGATGACGCAACACGGCGCTCAGACTCAACTAACGGCGAATCACCCAAACAACAAAGATTGAGCGTCACAATATGTCCTTCTGACGAGTGTCTAAGTAACGTGGTCAAGGGGATGACGCAATGACCACAGCTCTATACGCGACAAATATATATCTAGCGCTGCACAATTAACCCGACATAGGAGGAAGCTTATGTCGACGTTTGGGTCTGACTTGGACCATTGATTAGTCACACTAACACACGAAGATGAAGGAGCTAATGTATATAGGAGAGGAGGACAAAGACGGGACAAAGAGAGGAAGAAAAAAGGAAATGGAGAAGTAGTGGTAGAGGTAATACTTCTCCACTTCCTTTCTTCCTCTCTTTGTCCCGTCTCTGGGTCCTTCATCTTCGTGTGTTAGTGTGACTAGTCAATGGTCCAAGTCAGACCCAAACGTCGTCATAAGCGTCTTTCTCCCATGTACGCGTTATTTGTGTATTGTTCCAGTCACGGTATTGTGCCTCTTTTTGCTCCTTATACATCTAACACATTATGTATACATGCTGTGTAGCGTTACAAAGCAACATACCTAACAAATATCACACGTAAGATGATGAAGATAATACTGTGAAAGAGACTAGTGGAATACCTCTTGTGTACTGGTATTATCACTGAGTATTACACCAGGGGTCCAAGTATAAGACAAACTGCCTAGAAATAAGGATGCTGCCTGGACACTTAAGAGTTGAGAAAGCTTTCATTAAAACAACGTTTCACTCAACGACTGACGAAGCTCTCCTTCAGCAAAATGTGTTGCCCGGGAGTTGAAAACCTGCATCACCTCTCTGACAACCTTAAGAGAGACCTGCAACAGACCAGACAGGAAGGCTGGGTAGACTGCATACTCCCATACTATTAAAATGTCTTAGACACAGTGTTGCAGAGACAAGACAGGAAAATTCAGGCAGACGTGACAAGCCAGGTGCTAGAGAAGAAAAACCTACGAGGAAAAGCACTACGAACTTGAACTCAGCTCTATAAACAAAATAGATCAAGAGGAGACATGATCACGGCATACAAGATAATCCAGTCTAGCTCAAGGGGGACACAGATACTGAACATCTAACACCTAGACACACGTTAGAAAGAGCTCATATTACGTTAGCAAACTGAAGGCCCAAGAGCTGGAGCTCTCAGGTAGCAAACTCAAGAGAGGTTAATACCCACATACAATACTCAGAAACAATGTCATAGAGATCTATTGATCTATTCATCCCTCCAGCTGTCTATCGAATATCATACAATACAGGTATACAATACCCATATTGTATACCAGTCGAAGATACAGTAACAACTGGTACAAAATACAGTAACACCTGGTACAAGACACATTAACACCTGGTACAGGACACATTAACACCTGGTACAAGACACAGTAACACCTGATACAAGACACAGTAGCACCTGGTACAAGACACAGTAGCACATGGTACAAGACACAGTAGCACATGGTACAAGACACAGTAGCACATGGTACAAGACACAGTAGCACATGGTACAAGACACAGTAACACCTGGTACAAGACACAGTAACACCTGGTACAAGACACAGTAACACCTGGTACAAGACACAGTAGCACCTGGTACAAGACACAGTAGCACCTGGTACAAGACACAGTAGCACCTGGTACAAGACACAGTAGCACCTGGTACAAGACACAGAAACACCTGGTACAAGACACAGTAGCACCTGGTACAAGACACAGTAGCACCTGTTCACTAGGTCCTCCTCGATAGGGTAACTATACACTGATCCAGTAGTGAGTGTGGCAGCTAATAGACAGATGTCTCTCCCTCCCTCCCTCCCTCCCTCCCTTCTCCAGCCTAAACACGCTTACCTGCTGCTATTTCCTTCTCTCTCTCCCTCCCTCTTACTCCTCTTGATGTTGTTTTATCTCCCCCTCTTGACCACCTTCTACTTTTCCTGCTTATCCTCCTCCTCTTCTCCCACCATCTTCACTTTAAGTCTTGATACCGGTGAAGGGCTCTTCATCCAAGGATTCACTCCACACTCTTGGATCAATCTTGATGGCCTCCTATGAGTCTTACGGGTTTATCGCTTCCACATGGAAACAACAAGAATAATAATAATAATAATTACGATAGTAATAATAATAATTGATAATTATGATAGTAACAATAATAATAATAATAATAATAATAATAATAATAATAAGAAGAAGAAGAAGAAGAAGAAGAAGAACCCACCTAGTTTTATTTCCTTCTTCCTTCAATCCTACTGACTTATTCATCTCTCTAGGTAACACGATCTTCCTAGTTTTCCTGACTTCCTGCCCACCTCCCTTCCTGCTTATCTGCCTACCTATCTGCCCTCCCTTTTACCTGCCTGCCTGCCTATTCACCTGCCTGTCTACCCACCTGCCTGTCCCCCTCTTGGCCTACACCACTACCACCACTACTATCACCATCACCACTACTATCACCATCACCAACAAGAACCAGAACCATGCTAATATTCACACAACACCGGATATTTACCGGATGAACCGGTCTGCATGAACCGGTAACTCGCTCCAGGCTTTCCTCTACCTAACTGATTACCAATGGAAGCCTGGCGGACCGGTACACTAGCAGGGGCAGCCTGGCGGACCGGTACACTAGCAGGGGCAGCCTGGCGGACCGGTGGACTAGCAGGGGCAGTCTGGCGGACCAGTACACTTGCAGGGGCAGCCTGGAGGACCGGTATACTAGCAGTAGCAGTCTGCCGGACCGGTACACTTGCAGGGGCAGCCTGGCGGATCGGTACACTAGTATGGGCAGCCTGGTGGACCTGTACACTAGCAGGGGCAGCCTGGTGGACCGGTATACTAGCAGGGGAAGTCTGATGGACCGGTGCATTAGTAGGGGCAGTCTGGTGGACCGGTACACTAGCAGGGGCAGTCTGGTGGACCGGTACACTAGCAGGGGCAGTCTGGCTGACCGGTACACTTGAAGGGTACCCTGGTGGACCGGTATACTTGAAGGGGTACCCTGGCGGACCGATACGCTTGAAGGAGTATCCTTGTGGACCGGTATACTTGAACAGGTAGCATGGTGTATCGGTACACTTGAAGGGGTAGCTGGCGGACCGGTACACTTGAAGGGGTAGCCTTGTGGACCGGTACACTTGAAGGGGTAGCCTGACGGACCGGTACACTTGAAGGGGTAGCCTGATGGACCGGTACACTTGCAGGTACGTTACAGCTCACAAAAATATTTAAATTACATAATCAGAAAAGACAGACAGACAGACAGACAGACACACACACACACACACACATACAACAGGCCTAGTGTCTAATCGACATGTGCCTAGGACAAAATGGTAACTAACACAGTGTAGTGATGAACTCAGGCACTAACATAAAGGCCATGGGTAAAATCCCTTTCATCGGGCCAGACTGTTTGGTATGCTGGTACCCGGGCAGCCTAGCAGGCAGCCTTACAGGCCGGCTAGCAGGCAGCCTTACAGGCCGGCTCGCAGGCAGGTTAGCAGGCAGCCTAACAGGCCGGCTAGCAGGCAGGTTAGCAGGCAGCCTAACAGGCTGGCTAGCAGGCAGGTTAGCAGGCAGCCTAACAGGCCGGCTAGCAGGCAGCCTAACAGGCCGGCTAGCAGGCAGCCTAACAGGCCGGCTAGCAGGCAGGGTAGCAGGCAGCCTAACAGGCCGGCTAGCAGGCAGGGTAGCAGGCAGCCTAACAGGCCCGCTAGCAGGCGGGGTAGCAGGCAGCCTCTTGCACACTGTTAGCCTACCGCCGCTTGCCTCACAACTTTCAGAAGTATTTCCCCATACCTTCGTACCCACTCGGCCCACATTTAGCTAGAAAAATTCCTAGAAATACATACAACTAGGAAGTCTTTCAAAATAATAAGAAAAAGCATGCGCACCCGAGGCGGGTTCCTAGAGTCATGACGTCACGGGGCGAGCAGCTTCCAAATCACTAAATAACTGATCATTTGTGTGGCTTTCAGATGGACGACCCGGATATACCTGTCATTGTGTGCGAAGAGAGATGATACAAATCTATGCTGTGAAAACCTAGTCCATGTTCTGCAATACGTGAGGACGAGGACGATCATTTCTGAAACATAACATTTGGTTCACTGCCTCTTTAAAGATCCCTCACTGTTTCCACATGCAAATATTGCCGCTTTGAAATCTGCCCTGAACAACGCCACACTAGTACTATTAAATACACAACGCTGCCAAACATTGATTACTCCCAAAATGAGGTTATTAATTATAATTTTGTAAAATATTTTGTTAAAGATAGTATGCCTCCCATTATGTATCGAGCGCTACGGCAGCCAGAGTGAATTTAGTTACCTCAGAGATGCGAGAGGATGAGGTTATGCTTCCAGTCCTCTCCGGGCTCCTATTAATATATCTGTTTTTACTGGTTTTTCCTCCAGCCATTCCTAATTAATTAGAAATGGCTGATATAGGAAAGCATTTAGGGATGGTAGTTATGGACAGCATGGGAAGATGAATAAGGTAACAGGCAGCTAATTAATTTGTTGCGAACACGAAAATAAAAATACTGGGAAATTTTTTTAATAGATTAACAAATATCCAAGGTATATCCCGCAAATAATTATATATAAACATAACTTGCAATAAAACATACAAACTGCTTTCAGTCACATTGAAAGCAAGCAGCAGCCATCCACACCTGTATTAGAGAGCATGGAGACTATACTACCCTGCTCCTCCCTCTTAGCCTAGCCAACACAACCACACTACTGAACTTTTGCTTTCACTCAGTACTGGTCACACCAACACTCAGAGTTGCATCACCTTACACAACATGAAATATTTGAAAAACAATCTTCCTATACACAACATTTCAACGCTGTCATTGTCTTTCGGTATTATCTAAACTCCCAAATCATTCATTTTCGTCGACGTTCGTACTTTCCCTTATAGTCTGTCTTCCTTCTGGCATCTCGATCTTTATGGTCCTCCATTTTCTCGGCTTAAACTCCAGCAGCCACTTGTTTGACCACTCTTCCAACCTACGTCACCGTGAAGAGCGCCTTTGTCCGCTCCATCAACGTTTTTTCTCAATAGTTTCACAGTGTCCACATAGACAGGATTTGAGATTCCCTGGCAAGACATAAGTATCAGGAACAGTAGTGACCCTAGTAACTGCTGCATTAGGAACCCACTTGTTACCTTTGTCCATTCTAACATTTCATCTCGTACTGATATTTTCAAGGCTGTGATGGATATGTGGGGCAGTGGGCCTCCAGCAGCAACAGCCTGGTCGATCAGACGAGCCTGGCCCATAGCCGGGCTCCGGGAGTAGTAAGGTTCTCGAAACTTATCAAAGTTATACAGGAGTACTTTTCCCTGTAACCCCTGCTTGTTGTTCTAGCTTGTGGATCAACCTGATATGGAACCGTATCAAATTATTTTGCAGCCC
>WNWK01000400.1:310000-511346 GCA_009830355.1 Cherax destructor | reverse complement strand
GCCATCGACACAGTTCCTCCACGAGACTAGTGAAGAAGCTGGAGGACCAAGCATGTGTAACAGGAAGGACACTGAAATGGATCAGGGAATACCTGACAGGGAGGCAACAACGGGTCATGGTGCGTGATGTGGTATCACAGTGGGCGCCTGTGACGAGCGGGGTCCCGCAGGGGTCAGTCCTAGGACCAGTGTTATTCTTGGTATATGTGAATGACATGATGGACGGGATAGACTCAGAAGTGTCTCTGTTCGCAGATGATGTGAAATTAATGAGAATCAAATCGGATGAAGACCAAGCAGGACTTCAAAGAAACCTGGACAGGCTGGACACCTGGTCCAGCAACTGGCTTCTTGAATTTAATCCCACCAAATGCAAAGTCATGAAGATCAGGGAGGGGCAAAGAAGACCGCTGACAGAGTACAGGCTAGGGGGACAAAGGCTAAAAACCTCGTTAAAGGAGAAAGACCATGGGGTGAGCATAACACCAAGCACGTCTCCGGAAGCGCACACAAACCAGATAACTGCGGCAGCATATGGGCGACTGTCAAACCTAAGATTAGCGTTCCGTTACCTTAACAAGGAATCGTTCAAGACACTGTACACCGTGTACGTCAGGCCCATACTAGAGTATGCAGCCCCAGTCTGGAACCCACACCTGGTCAAGCACGTCAAGAAATTGAAAGTGCAAAGATTTGCGACAAGGTTAGTTCCAGAGCTCAGGGGACTGTCCTACGAAGAAAGGTTGAGGGAAATAGGCCTGACAACACTGGATTACAGGAGGGTTAGAGGAGACATGATAACGACATACAAAATACTGCGGGGAATCGACAAGGTAGATAGTGACAGGATGTTCCAGAGAGGGAACACAGATACAAGGGGGCACAATTGGAAGTTGAAGACTCAGATGAGTCAAAGGGATGTCAGGAAGCATTTCTTCAGCCATAGAGTGGTCAGGAAGTGGAACAGTCTAGCAAATGATGTAGTGGAGTCAGGAACCATACAAAGCTTTAAGACGAGGTATGATAAAGCTCATGGAGCAGGGAGAGAAGAGACCCAGTAGCGGACAGTGAAGAGGCGGAGCCAGGAGCAGAGTCTCGACCCCTGCAACCACAATTAGGTGAGTACAGACATACACCCACATGCATACACACACATTGCCTCTCTCTCTCTCTCTCTCTCTCTCTCTATTTTAATTAAAATACAGAAATTTCTTTTTATCGTAAGCGCACTTCATAATTATCTGCTTATACTCAGACAATGGTCTGCAGAATGTGAAAAGTGAGTGAGTGTCGGGCGGCACAAGTGGGGACGTTCACCCGGCAGTGTGATGGATGACGTTTGCTTCCCCTGCAAACACACATGATTTTTATTGATAAGCGCACTCTCTGAAAATGGCGTTCTGTCGCCCCTCTCTCGAAAATTTAAAGTAAGAAACATGTAACTGCATATTTTTTTGTAAGCAAAGGCAGAGTTTATTGCATGTACGTTTATCTGTGTGCGTGTGTGTGTACATGTATGATTTTTGTGTTTATATATATATATATATATATATATATATATATATATTTTTTTTTTTTTTTTTTTTTTTTTCAACAAGTCGGCCGTCTCCCACCGAGGCAGGGTGACCCAAAGAAAAGAAAATCCCCAAAAAGAAAAAACTTTCATCATCATTCAACACTTTCACCACACTCATACATAATCACTGTCTTTGCAGAGGAGCTCAGATACTACAGCTGAGAAAAGTCCCTCCCAGCTGTCACTATCTCAGACCCCTCCTTTAAAGTGCAGGCATTGTACTTCCCATTTCCAGGACTCAAGTCCAACTAAATCAATTAACTGGTTTCCTGAATCCCTTCACACAATGTTACCCTGCTCACACTCCAACAGATCGTCATGTCCCAAAACCATTCGTCTCCATTCACTCCTATCTAACACGCTCACACATGCTTTCTGAAGTCCAAGCCCTCGCCCACAAAACCTCCTTTACCCTTCCCTCCAACCTTTTCTAGGACGACCCCTACCCCGCCTTCCTTCCCTACAGATTTATACGCTCTCCAAGTCATTCTACTTTGATCCATTCTCTCTAAATGACCAAACCACCTCAACAACCCTCTTCAGCCCTCTGACAAATACTTTTAGTAACTCCACACCTTCTCCTAATTTCCACATTCCGAATTTTCTGCATAATATTTACACACACATTGCCCTTAGACAGGACATCTCCACTGCCTCCAGCCTCCTCCTCGCTGCAGCATTTGCAACCCATGCTTCACACCCATATAAGAGTGTTGGTACCACTATACTTTCGTACATTCCTTCTTTGCCTCCATGGATAACGTTTTTGTCTCCACAGATACCTCAATGCACCACTCACCTTTTTCCTTCATCAATTCTATGGTTAACCTCATCCTTCATAAACCCATCTGCTGACACATCAACTCCCAAATATCTGAAAACATTTACTTCTTCCATAATCCCTCTCTCCAATGTGATATCCAATTTTTCTTTATTTAAATCGTTTGATACCCTCATCACCTTACTCTTATCTATGTTCACTTTTAACTTTCTACCTTTACACACTCTCCCAAACTCGTCCACTAACCTTTGCAACTTTTCTTTAGAATCTCCCATAAGCACAGTATCATCAGCAAAAGTAACTGTGTCAACTCCCATTTTGCATTTAATTCTCCATAATTTAATCCCACCCCTCTCCCCAACACCCTAGCATTTACTTCTTTTACAACCCCATCTATAAATATATTAAACAACCATGGTGACATTACACATCCCTGTCTAAGACCTACTTTTACCGGGAAGTAATCTCCCTCTCTCCTACACACCCTAACCTGAGCCTCACTATCCTCATAAAAACTCTTTACAGCCTTCAGCAACTTACTACCTATTCCATACACTTGCAACATTTGCCACATTGCTCCCCTATCCACTCTATCATATGCCTTTTCTAAATCCATAAATGCAATAAAAACTTCTCTACCTTTATCTAAATACTGTTCACATATATGCTTCACTGTAAACACTTGATCTACACATCCCCTACCCACTCTAAAGCCTCCTTGCTCATCTGCAATCCTACTCTCTGTCTTACCTCTAATTCTTTCAATAATAACCCTGCCATACACTTTACCTGGTATACTCAGTAAACTTATTCCCCTATAATTTTTACACTCTCTTTTATCCCCCTTCCCTTTATATAAAGGAACTATACATGCTCGCTGCCAATCCCTAGGTACCTTCCTCTTTCATACATTTATTAAACAAAAATACCAACCACTCCAGCACTATATCCCCCTGCTTTTAACATTTATGTCATGATTCCGTCAATTCCAGCTGCTTTACCCCTTTCATTCTACGTAATGCCTCACGCACCTCCCCACACTCACATCCTGCTCTTCTTCACTCCTAAACGATGTTGTACCTCCCTGGCCAGTACATGAAATTATCGCCTCCCTCTTTTCATCGACATTTAAAAGTTCCTCAAAATATTCCCGCCATCTACCCAATACCTCCAGCTCCCCATCTACTAACTCCCTACTCTGTTTTTAACTGACAAATCCATTCGTTCCCTAGGCTTTCTTACCTTGTTTATCTCACTCCAAAATTTTTCTTTTTTTCAGCAAAATTTCTTGACAGATCCTCTCCCATTCTTTCATCCGCTCTTCTTTTGCACTCTCTCACCACTCTCTTTACCTTTCTTTTACTCTCCATATACTCTGCTCTTCTACTAACACTTCTGTTTTGTAAAAACCTCTCATAAGCTACCTTTTTCTCTTTTATCACACCCTTTACTTCTTCATTCCACCACTCACTCCTCTTTCCTCCTGCACCCACCCTCCTATAACCACAAACTTCTGCCCCACATTCTAATACTGCATTTTTAAAACTATCCCAACTCTCTTCAACCCCCACTACTCCTACTTGCACTAGCCCACCTTTCTGCCAATAGTTGCTTATATCTCACCCTAACTTCCTCCTCCCTTAGTTTATACACTTTTACCTCTCTCTTATTTGCTGTTGCCATTTTCCTTTTGTCCCATCTACCTTTTACTCTAACTGTAGCTACAACCAAATAATGATCTGATATATCCGTTGCCCCTCTATAAACATGTACATCCTGAAGCCTACTCATCAACCTTTTATCCACCAATACATAATCCAACAAACTACTTTCCTTACGTGCTATATCATACCTTGTATATTTATTTATCCTCTTTTCATAAAATATGTATTACTTATTACCAAACCTCTTTCTACACATAGCTCAATTAATGGCTCCCCATTTACATTTACCCTGGCACCCCAAATTTACCTACTACTCCATCCACAACATTTTTACCCACTTTAGCATTAAGATCCCCAACCACATTACTCTCTCACTTGGTTCAAAACTCCCCACACACTCACTCAACATTTCCCAAAATCTCTCTCTCTCTCACTTCTCTCTTCTCCAGGTGCATAAACACTTACTATAACCCACTTTTCACATCCAACCTTTATTTTACTCCACATAATCCTTGAATTTATACATTTATATTCCTTCTTTACCTGCCATAACTGATTATTCAACATTATTGCCCTCCTTCTTTAGCTCTAACTCTATTTGAAACCCTGATCTAATCCCATTTATTTTCCCCACTGAAACTCTCCTACCCCTTCAGCTTTTTCTCACTTAAAGCCAGGACATCCAGCTTCTTTTCATTCATAACATCTACAATCATCTCTTTCTTATCATTCGCACAACATCCACGCACATTCAAACATCCCACTTTGACGATTTTCTTCTTCTTCTTTTTAGTAAGCTATACAGGAAAAGGGTTACTAGCCCATTGTTCCCGGCATTTTAGTTGACTTTTACAACACGCATGGCTTACGGAGGAAAGATTCTTATTCCACTTCCCCATGGATATATATATATATATATATATATATATATATATATATATATATATATATATATATATATATATATATATATATATATATATATATAGGAGTTGAGTGGTAGCTCTAGGCTTTTCGTGTTGCAATCAACACTTCATCAGGAGCTTATAATGTTGCAGAAATGATTGGATAGTCCAGGCAGATTAGTTCAGAGGAACGTTTTTGCTCGAATGAGGTACGACTAGAGAGGCAGGAGACACTAAGTGCTCCAGGCATACCAGTGCCAAGTGCCAGAAAGATTGAGTATTTAAGCATTAGAAGACAGTCAGCCCTCAGGAACTGATAATGTAGTAATGACCTTGCCCAAGTAACGTTAGTCACATGACAATTATCAAAAATTCGGTCAGACTTCGATACATTACAGTCTGACAAATTTCTTAGGAAAATTCCATAGTATTAAGATAATGGGTCTAAAGCCAATTCATTTTAAACTAAAGGGAGACATCTATAGTTTATCCAGAAGGAGATGGCCATAGTTTTTCTATCCCACCAGACTCTTTGGCAGGACCTTAAGAAATTAGGAAAATCTTTGATACTGCTACAAAACAGCTGTCTAGCAGCTAGGAAAACTTTTCATAGGACTGAACCTTGAGTAACTCCTCAGATCAAGAACGTGCTGGTCCTTCCATACAATGAGAATTTATATCCTGCCGAATGCCCTAAAAAGATTCAACATACAAGTTGTTTTTAAGAATTCACGGACTGTAAAGTGTATGTTGATGGAAGTGTTTGCAGGATTGGGTACAATGGCTGCAACTTATCTTACATGGGACAGACTGGCATACCTCTAGATGTCAGAATAACACAACACCAGTATTCAATACGAAGAGCTTAGGAATCAAATACAATATTACACCCCACCCAACTTTGCAGCAATTCCGGAAACTGGTCGGAAGCCAGAGTTCTAGTTCTTTGTACCTCATGGCTGGAAAGAAATATTTTAGAATCGGCAGTTATAAAAAATGATAAACTCAAAACCGGATTCCTATACAAATGCTTTGGATTGTGTGTCGTGATTCCACACCAAGGAATTAGGGTGTATTTTCCTGTTTCCTTGTGGTTAGACCAGCGTCTGCCCATTTGTCTGGTGGGATAGATAAACTATGACCATCTTCCTCTGGATAAATTATAAATGTCTACCTTTAGTTTTAAGTGAATTGGCCATAGACCCGTTTTCTTAATATTATGGAAAATATTCCTAAGACAATTGCCAGATATATTTATATTCACAATGTAAAAATTCTTACATTTTATTGAAGTCTGATCGATTTTTTATAATTTTTATGTCATTAATGTTGTGTTCGCGAGGTCATTACTACATTATCAAACTTTCTGGAACATGGCACTGGTATGTCTGGGGCACTTAGCATTTCCTGCCTCCCTAGTCCTACCTCATTCGAGAAAAAACGTTCCCCTGAACGAATCTGCTTGAACTTCCTACTCATTTCTGCAACATTGCAAGCTCCTGACGATGTGTTTATTACAACAGGAAAGGCTTAGAGCTATCATTCAACTCCCCCTGTGGTTGTTTTTGTTTCTTTTTTTGTTTGTTGCCAATTTTTGCTTAATATATATATGTCGTGCTAAAAAGGTAAAACTTGCAATTTTGGTTTAAATAGCAACGCTCTTCTTGCCGAATAAGGCAAGCTAAAATTTGTGTATGCAATGTCGCAAAAAATTATCTTGAACCTAACGAAAAAATATATAATTCTTTGTGTTTGTTTATTAAATTATTGTAAACGCATCTAAAATATATTTAGGTGGATTAAGCTAAAATAAATTGCGCTTGTTTTAATAAGGTTAGGTAAGTTTTCTAAGGTTCTTTTGGTACAAAATTATTAATTTTTACATTAACGTAAATGAAAAAAATCTGTCTTTGAGGGTATAAGAGAAAATTTTAGAAAAGACTTAATTCTAAACGAGTTCTTGCTAACTGACAAATTTTACGTATTCGGCAAGACATGTGTATATATATAACCCTCGGTTAACGAAAAAAATTCATTGCAGAAGCCTGCTCAAGTGCCATTACCGAACGAATTTACGTGTGTGTGTGTGTGTGTGTGTGTGTGTGTGTGTGTGTGTGTGTGTGTGTGTGTGTGTGTGTGTGTGTGTGTGTGTGTGTGTGTGTGTGTGTGTATGTGTGTGTATACGGTCTGCAACTGTGGCTCTCTTCAGCAAATTGGAAAGTGTACAAAGGATACATAATACTTACGAAGGTCACTTGGCCTTAATCATATGATGTAAAATTAGTCCCAGGAGCTATATCAAACCAGTTCTCCAGTAGAGGAAGCTGTTTTGTATAATTCAAAACTCAGTTGCAGTGTCTCACACGGCCGAGGAAACCAGGTGAAAAAGATACTAGTAGACGTGAAGTCCTATGTTGATACAACGCTTCACCTATGAGTATACTCGACTTTTTCATATGCCTGTAAAAAGCCTATTTGCGAGTGAAACGTTGTACCTGCAATGGACTTCATTGCTACTAGAGTCTTTTTCACCACTTATCGGCATAAGGAAACTAGTTTGCACTACACTACAGTGTAGTGGAGACCGCTGTAGCATCATGTTCACAAGTCTTAATCCAACCCTTCCCATATCAATACAATTGTAGTACTACTTCTACTATCCTCTGGCAGCTTACCACTTGACTCCTGCCACTATATATACTCGTTTCTTAGTCATCTCTGTATTTGGACTGAGGAAGCCACTTGTGGCGAAACGTTTCCTCTAATGTCCTGGACTGTACATAAGTGTCCTTTTCCATATCTTGTTGGTATCACCATACCATTCTTCATAATGAAGCTAATTTGCACTACCCTTATTCCTAAAGTCGCATTTTTACTGCATCTAGCTTCGTCCCTGCACCAGAACTTGATCTTCCAAATGATCTAGTTACTGTACCAGGTCTTGTTTATCCAAGTCACTTAGTTCCTGGACCAGATTTTGTTTCTTCAAGTCGTCTCCTTCTTGCACCAGAACTTGTTCCTTCAACTGACCTAGTTCCTAGACGATACCTCGATAATCCAACTGATCAAGTAAACGCACCAGACTTTGCGCCTCTAACTGACCTAGTCCCTGCATCCTGAATTACTAGATGCAAATCAGGCCAGGTGGGCTTCCTATATATTTTACATCCCCTGTAAGTCTGTAATGTGATACTAAACCGCATACCTTAAAGCAAATACTTCAAAAGCATATCCAACAAGCAATACGAGATTAATAAGAACGAATACACAAAAGAAATTAATCACAGATAACGAAATAAATCTTCTTGCTAGTATATGAATAAAGACGATAAACGCTGAAGGCTAACAGAAAACAGGAGAATACAAAAAAATGTTTCAACAGTAAGGCCTGGCAACAGTTGGTTAGAGTCTTGGGTAGAGAAACTATGAATAATAGCCCATGGCCCCTGCCTCTATTAACACTCAGACTTTATTTACTGTCCGAACTTCTGCCTGCAAATGTGTTCAGATAGCAGGTCAGTCGAAAAATGTGCGGGGAGGATATTGAAGCGTGTGGGGGTACACGGAGAATTGTAGAGTGAGAGAGTAAGTGAGAGAGTGAATGAGAGAAAGAGAGAAGGGGTTTCTCCTCCTATTTCTTCGCTTGTGACAACTATTTAAGAGTGAAGTGTTCTGTATGTGGTCCACCTCTGGTACAAATTGTGAAACCCATAGCCTCGGAGAAGTGGATAAAGCTTCAAGGAAGAATATTTGGATTTTTTCCCCTGAAGCCATTTGAATATTTCACTTCCCCTACCACCCAATCTTTCGTTATTTTTTTACCAATAGGTATATTTTATTACATAATATGGTACAAGAGATTTAAGAGATACATTGTTGATATAAAGATGGCATATACAGTGTGAAAATACATGTCTAGTACATATTGTTACATGTTTGTCACTAATTATAATGCGAAAATCTCATCCAGCCCCTTTCCGAGCTGGGGCGCGTGCCCCAGAATACAGAAATGCATTCCCCCCTCTGAACAAAAAAGGCGGGAGTCGCTGGAACAGAAAACTAGCTGCCCTGGGATCCCTAGTTACCCTGTTGAGTTTTTTGCCCAGCTCCTTGAGGAACTTAGATGCACTCTTCCCCCATGAGCCAAGGGTCTCTGAGCCTATATATATATATATATATATATATGTCGTGTCGAATAGGTAAAACGGATTTTGGCTTAAATAGCAATGCTCTTCTTGCCGAATAAGGGAAGGAAAATTTGTGTATTCAATAATTTCGCAAAAATCTTTCTGAACTCAACGAAAAAATATATTTCATTGTTTGTTTATTATTTTATTGTAAACTTTTCTAAAATATATTTATTTGGGATTAGGCTAAATTAAATTGCGCTTGTTATAATAAGGATAGGTCAGTTTTCTAAAGCTCTTTTGGACAAAAAACTTTAGAAAACTTACCTAACCGGTCTAAGGGTCACTGCCGTAACCCGATCCCGGGTTATGGCAGTGCCCGGGATATGCGGTCACTGCCGCTTAGCCCGGTTAGGTTATTTCATCAAATTCTGCCACATACAGTGAACAACGAAAGAGTTTTGAAGTGTTTTAACAATTCGCAAACAAACGAAATTATTTACAAACATTATCTCTCAGCCCAAAGCAGGATTCGAACCTACACATCAAAGTACGTAGTACCTTCGCAAACAGGCGATCTTAACAATGCAGAACAAGCCACACGGGGATGGAAATCTTTAGCTCTAGATCTTTCACACTTTCGTGCGTCGTCAGGGGCTATGCAGGTTGCAAGACAGCAACACACACACACACACACACACACACAAAACAAACAAACAAACACAAAGGTTGATACATCTATAGACTTAGTTGCTTAAAGACTATACAATCTTCTTCTACACCTGCTGGAAAGGGTTAGAAGCAAGCAGGAGTGGTCAGAAGAGCATCAGCAGGTGAGTAGCAAGCAAGCGCCATCTACTCGCTACCTGCCATCAACTGCCCTCTAGTTTATCAACTTTCTAAATCTACTGCTGTCTGCCATCAATTTTCTGTCTGCCATCAACTTTCTGTCTGCCATCAACTTTAAAACTATGTTGCAACTAAATATTCCTGCCAACTGACTCCCTTTCCTCTCATCTGCTTGCCATCATCTTCCTGCCTTTGGGCCCATCATACTCCTGCCATCAGCCTCCCATCACTTCCTGCCATCTGGTTGCCATCAACTTCCTGCCATCTGGCTGGGCGTGTTACAGAGGGTGCACCGCCCATTACACCGTTATTGGGACGGTATGTCAGGCAGCGACTGTTCTAACGCACGGCCTGTAATTTCGGCATAAAGGGCAAAATTCCGGGGATAAGCTGAGGGTCATGGAAAGAAAGGGTACCGGGGGTTATTCGACGTAAGAAAGTACGAAATGTATCTTTTATGCTTGTCAGGTATATTCTTTTCTTTCAACAACCCGGGAGTATCCCACCTGAGGCAGGTTATATATATATATATATATATATATATATATATATATATATATATATATATATATATATATATATTATATATATATATTTATATATATATAATATATATATATATATATATATATATATATATTTTCTGTAGGGGAAGGAAGGCGGGGTAGGGGTCGTCCTAGAAAAGGTTGGAGGGAAGGGAAAAGGGGGTTTTGTGGGGAGGGGCTTGGACTTCCAGCAAGCATGTGAGCGTGTTAGATAGGAGGAATGGAGACGAATGGTTTTTGGGACATGACGATCTGTTGGAGGGGAAGGGAAAATTTTGTGAAGGGATTCAGGAAACCAGTTAATTGATTTATTTGGACTTGAGTCCTGGAAATGGGAAGTACAATGCCTGCACTTTAAAGGAGGGGTCTGAGATAGTGACAGCTGGGAGGCTTTTTCAGCTGTCGTATCTGAGCTCCCTGCAAAGACAGTGATTATGATGAGTGTGGTGAAAGTGTTTAATGATGATGAAAATATTTTCTTTTTGGGGATTTTCTTCTTTTTTTGGGCCCCCCTGCCTCGGTGGGAGACGGCCGACTTGTTGAAAAAAAAAAAAAAATATATATATATATATACTATATGCTTCAGGGAAAAAATTTCCCAAAAATTCTTCCTTGAAGCCTTTTATCCACTTCTCCGAGGCCATGGGTCCCACAATTTGTACCAGAGGTGGACCCCATTATAATATATATATATATATATATATATATATATATATATATATATATATATATATAATATGGAGGTACCACATCTGGAACTGTGTTGGAGACCCTCATCCTCAGAGAAAAGAATAAACTTACTTCAGGTAAAACTCAAGGTTCTTCCCAGAGCTGTTTGAATATATTCTATATTCTATGTAGACTTCATTTAAAGACAAAATACATTGACAAAAATACAATATTAAGTAGAACAACATAGATAACATCTCTGAGCTACATCTCGAATACTTCGTCCAGCTCCCCGGCGGTGGGCCGCGTGCCCAGAATGCTGAAGGCATTTTTCCCTTTGGATCGCAACACTGAGTCTTTGAAAAAGGAAGCTGGCCGCGCTGTGATCCTTGGTTTCCATGATCAGTTTTTCACCCAGCTCTTTGAGGATCTTTAGAGCACACTTGCCCCATGCTCCAAGGCTCCCACTGGGAAAGTTATAGCAAGGGTGAAGGCCTTTCATATTTACGGGTGTTCTGGGTCTCCCCTTTAAGTTGGTGGCTCCACTCCCTTCAGCTTCAGAGTATGGCCTGTGGGTAGAGTCGAGGGCCCCGGGAGGAAGTGGGAACAGCTAAAAGGAAATCTGAATGTGGTGCCTTCACCGCTAGGGGGACGAGCAATGTCCTTTCCTGAAGAGTTGGTGAGCATTGTGTTGGCGAGATTTTTTCCATGATCGGTTTGTCTCAGTGGGAAATGTTTTTGCTCTTTGGGAGGAGCTGGTCTACTGGAGGAGTCTACAAGGGTGTCCCATCGCACGGCTGCTTCAATGAACTTGGGCTCTTGAGCCCCACCGCACCTCTCAAGCGTTTGGGGGCAATCTTTTTTGACTAGTCCACTGGAAGCCAAACACGAGGATATATATATATATATATATATATATATATATATATATATATATGTGTGTGTGTGTGTGTGTGTGTGTACTCACCTAATTGTACTCACCTAATTGTGGTTGCAGGAGTCGAGACTCAGCTCCTGGCACCGCCTCTGCGCTGCCCGCTACTGGGTATCTGCTCTCCCTGCTCCATGAGCTTTATCATACCTCGTATTAAAACTGTGTATGGTTCCTGCCTCAACTATGTCTTTCTCTAGACTATTCCACTTCCTGACTACTCTGTGGCTGAAGAAATGCTTCCTAACATCCCTTTGACTCATCTGAGTCTTCAGCTTCCAGTTGTGTCCCCTTTTTTCTGTGTTCCCTCTCTGGAACATACTGTCACTGTCTACCTTGTCGATTCCCCGCAGTATTTTGTATGTCGTTATCATGTCTCCTCTGACCCTTCTTTCCTCCAGTGTTGTTAGTCATGTGTGTGTGTGTGTGTGTAAATTCAGAAGGGGTGTGGACGAGGGGCTCGTACCGTGGTCCGAAAAACGTCAAGGCTTCTAATAGGAGGGAATCGCATTATATTTTTTCAGAAGCACCGACTGTAACCCAACTGAAATCCTCCTTTCAGCCCAGGAGCTCTATCAGTAGATCTATTCTTGCCCCCCTCAAGGCCACATCGCCTATGAACTCAAATTAAGTTGTAATAAAGAACTGTTAATGAATAAACAGAAGGGTGGACGAGGGGCTCGAACTGCGGTCCGCACTGCCCGCATTGACAGTCCGCGTCGGACTGTCAGATTGCGGACAGAGGTTCGAGTCAATCGTCCACCCTTCTGTTTATTCATTAACAGTTCTTTATTACAACTTAATTTATATCATAACATTTGTTTTTTATCTTTTATCACCCTCTTTATCTTACCATTCCAACAATGGCTTCTCTTCCCATCTGCACCCACCCTTTTATATCCACAAACTGCATTAATAAATCTACCCCACACCTCTTCGACCCCCTTCATCATTATTTGTACTCTATCTCACCATTCTCCCAGTAGATAATTGAAAAGTGATTTTTGCTTAATATTAACTTCATTAATACAAATTGAAACTTTAGACTTGGTAATACTAGCCTGACGCGTCGCTCAATTTACGACTTCCTCATGTCTTACACAGTCTCCTCCTTTAATTTATTCCCTTACACTTCACTCTTACCCACTTACTCCTTGTACTCTCATCTACTTCTTACCCTCAACCACAAAATAATGTTCTGGAAAATCTTTTGCCCCTTTAACAACATGCACCTCCAGAATTCTACCCATCAGCCTCTTATCTCTTAATAAATATCTTAATTATTTTCTTGCTTGGTTCAAAACTCCTTAAACATTTATTTAACACCTCTCAGTAGCTTTCTTCTCTATAAATTTCCCTTTTCCAGGTGAATAAATAATAACTATAACCAACTTCTCACATCACATTTTTATTCGTAACCAGGAAATGATTTAATATAAACAGATATCAGTCTTTTCCATCTAGAGTTGATAATGTATTTTATACATTACACACACACACACACACACACACACACACTCGGGGGCCAGGAGCTATGACTCGACCCCTGCAACCACAACTAGGTGAGTACACATATGCACACACAATATTGGAAATGTTAACCATGAAAAGTTATCCGGAAATAAAGGTCCATAAATTTTCGTCAGAGGACATTAATATAGCAGTGAGAAACTCAAAATAAGCTTGAGATATATGAAGGACTACACGCTACAAAACGAACTTCACAATGCACGCTAGCCCAAAATTGTAATATACAGCTGCAGTATGTTGTTGGCACCAAAAATGTTGATAAAATGAAAAAAAAATCCAACGACAAACCTGAGCAAGGCTGCCAGAGCTACGATAGATGCACCATGGAAATGAAAATCACTGACAATAACTTTGTCCTTAAACAGAAAGAAAATAGAAGACATGGTAATTACATAACAAGATCATGAAATGATGCATAAAAATATTGCTCTTTGTGCTCTTAAAAGCGAGAAATCAAAATAATAAACATAGAAAACATATGCAAAAATGATGCTAGAAAGTCCTTCCTCTCAATGGCATGATGCTGGAATGGAATGCAAGTGGATACACACACATACAAACACACACACACACACACACACACACACACATACATACATACATACACACACACACAGGATGAGAGGAGTGTGTATAGAAAGATGTAAAACATGGTGACACTTATTGGAAATTGTTCAAGGCTGATGTATGTTGCCCAGAGGTGGGAATCCAATGTGGAATTGACTTGTAATTTACACATAGATATGTAAACTAGCAAGAAAATAAGACCTGTAAAGCAGTCAACACCCTAGAGAGAAATGCGGAAATATTATGATGATTATTATTATTATTGTTGTTGTTAGTAGTAGAAGTAGTAGTACGTATTAATAGTAATACTAGTAGAAATATTATAATTATTATTAGTAGTAGTAGTAGTAATAATAATAAAACTAGGATTATTATTATTATTATTATTAGCAGTAGTAGTAGTATTGTTTATTAAGTTCACTAGATAATACTAAACCCACAGGGGTCATACAGTACCTGAAGAATGGCATGTAATCAAGTTTGATCCTAAGAAGAAGAGGGAGGTTTCTGGATCAAGAGCTCTTCGCCAGCATTAATGTACTACTTTTGAATGGTGCCGATAATTCTGTGCACTGCCTTTCTTGACTTATTAATAGAAAGTGTTTTACAAATGGTTTCACAAATGAAGGCACTGGAAAAAATCCATTTCTGCTCTTTAGGACGACCAACTTGAGGGGCTCTGTGCTCCTGAAGGTTTCTTGAGATCGGTTCGTCATACGAGGCTCCTGCAGACTAGACACAGCTGTGTGTGTGTAAACAGAAGAAAAAGGCACAATACCGAGACTGGAACAATACACAAATAACCCACACGTAGGAGAGAGATTGTTACGACGACGTTTCGGTCCTACTTGGACCATTTACAAGTCCACCAGAATGACTTTTATATGGTCCAAGTCGGACCGAAACGTCGTTCATAAGCTTCTGTCTCCTATATGTGGTTGCGTGTGTATAGGTGCGTACAATTAATAACGTGACTGTCGCGTTCTTAAGAGATCGGTTATAAGCCAGCGGAAGGCCTTAGTCATATGATCAAAAGTTCCACTTATAGGGTAATCTTATGACCCAATTGATGAAACACGCATCTTGTTTCCTGAAGAATGAAATACCTGCACCGAGCCTTCACTATTCCTTAGAGTGAGAGACCCATGAACGTATAGACTTTCAATCTAATCTAATCTACCGAAGGGCAGGGAAGCACCGCCCTTCCATCCGGCTGGTTGGCCTGCCCTCCCTGACTGCTGTTTCAACTGGGTTTCAATCTGAATATTGTCGGCGGAATGGAATCCTAGCTGGCTGTTCCTCAAGTCATATGTCTTCATTATCATCATCTAGGAGTGCCGGAGGAAGGAAATGGGAGGGGTAGGACGGCGGGAGAAGGGGTGATGGGTCTCCTCCCGTCGGATGGGAGGTGGCCAAGAGAGGACGACGGGGAAGGGCTAGAGATGGGGAAGACGGTAGGAAGAAGGAGAGAAGGTAGGAAGAAGGAGGCAAGACGATATTGACATTAGGGAAGAGAATATAGGTAGAGAAAAATTATTTATCAGTCTAAATATTTTGCCTAAGGTTAGGTTAGTTTCGTTTAGGTAGGAATGGTAGATTAGGTTAAGATAGGTTAGTTTCTGTAGTTAACACTGTTACGGTAGATTAGGTTCTGCAGTTAATATTATTACGTTAGGTTAGGTTCTGTAGTTAACATTGTTACGTTAGCTTAGGTTCTGTAGTTAGCATTGTCAAGTTAGCTAGGTTCTATAGTTAACAGTGTTACATTAGCTTAGGTTCTGTAGTTAGCATTGTTAAGTTAGCTAGGTTCTATAGTTAACAGTGTTACATTAGCTTAGGTTCTGTAGTTAACACTGTTACGTTAGCTTAGGTTCTGTAATTAGCACTGTCAAGTTAGCTAGGTTCTGTAGTTAAGTGTTACATTATCTTGGATTTTGTAGTTAACATTATTACGTTAGCAGTTATGTTAGGTTAGATCAGATTACGTTACGCTGCGTTTTGTTAGACAAATCTGCCTCCCTAATCTCGAGCTACAGAGGGATATACTGCACTCTCATTATCTTAAGATGTAAGGAGGTATATCCAGGACCACTCAGAGAGGAGGCCTAGTGGATCAGTTGGCTTGCGCCTCAACCTCAAAGGAGGGTGTCATGTTTTTTATGTGCTCTTACTTATATGTTAATTATTTTGCATTTGATAAGTCTCACAACTTTAGTCCATGGGAAAATATTTTTTTTTTTCCTTAATCAGTGTTTTCCTGAATGAAGGGACAGACAAAGACAGATGAGTCACTTTGACTCTTTTGGGTTATCCTACGTAATTTATACAGTGTTTGATAACTGTACTTATGTGTACCTGTGCATAAACTAAACTTACTTAAAACCACCTTCCTGCAGGTTGGTGTGGCAATCTGGTGGATGGCGGCCACTTGCATAACTTTGCATCGGTATAAAACCTGGTAGCTGGAAGTGATTGAAAAAGACATGCGAGCAAACACTAGGACGTATTTATTGGAAAAAACGTTTCTGCCTTGAGTCATTGATGAGAAGTGATCAAGGTTTCAAGACCGAAGCGTTTTCAAATAAATTTTCCTATTTTTTTTTTCCACGGGTCTTTTGAAATAGTAACTAAGTCACAAAAAAAAAGACAGCCAGTCAGTCACTTTGCGAATGTCACATTAGTGTTTCTCGTTGTCATGTCAGATTTTAAAGCACAAGCAATAAATAAATGTATCATGCATATAGACATGATAAGAGTGACATAATTCACATAACTATGCAAGAAATTAAGTTGTATAGCTCCATAGCCTAGCCTCCTGTGTTGAAACACATTATGGAGTAATGACTGCGCTTCTCAGTGAAGTATTATTGCTCATTTACTGAAAGGCGTTCGTGTTTTCATTTCTTGGATAATCTACGCAGTGAAGTTGAGATTTTGTAATTGTTTACCCTCATAATCTTTGAAAAATAGTTGAAGAATGAGTTGACAAGCATTGTCTCCGACAGGAGTTTATTGTGGGATTTGATGTTTTGGTGCCGAATGGTTTATGTCTGCTCTGAGTGATCTTGACATAGTAGTCTCTTAATGCGGGTTAATAACATCAGTATTTATCAAAATGGCTTCTCATATTCGACTACGTGGTTCACTGGCTGACTTAATGTTTCGCTAGTGGTATAATCTTCATGATTTGTAAATGACATTCAATAGATTCATGAATACTAGAATGCATTCCTAAGGCCAGATTGGCAGCACAGAATATATGAATTTCATCAGTTTTCAACAAATCGCAGCTTACCTACTGAATCAGATGCTGATCACCATAATAAGACCAATATCTTCTTAGTATTCAATGACAATTATTCGAGGCCGTGCACGCAGGCATGAGTCACTTCAACTAATTTGCTCCCTCTTTTTCATGGGTTTTATCGTCTTTCGTTCCGGCAGTGGCTGTAGCGAGTATAGGGTGGGGCTAGATCCTTTTGCTTCACTAACATTACCTCCAAAATATATATAATAGTAGACAGTCATTAACCAAGACAGAAGTGAACAGTCATTCTCAAGTAGGTAATTACACTGATTAATATGAAGAAAATTACTGAAGTGCGCCCTTCAAAGGGATGTCTTGACGGAGGTGAGTGGCTCTTGATCCAACGAATTGGAGTAATCCTTTCCTTCATCGAATCAAACCTGATTAGATTTCCTAATACCCAGGCGTTGTATGACTCCCTGTGGGAGTAATAGTAATAGAAGTAGTGATAGTTGAAGTAGTGATAGTTGAAGTGGTGGTAATATTAGAAGTATATACAAATAATCCGCACATAGAGAGCATATGACGACGTTTCGGTCCGACTTGGACCATTTACAAGTCGGACCGAAACGTCGTCATAAGCTTCTCTCTCCTATGGTCGGTTTATTTGTGTATTGTTCCAGTCACGGTGTTATCCCTTTTTGTTCTTTAGTACTAGAAGTAGTAATAGTAGTAGTAGTAGTAGTAGCAGGAGCAGCAGTAGTAGTAGTAGTGGTGGTGGTAGTAGTAGTAATAGTAGTAGTAGTGGTGGTAATAGTAGTAGTGGTGGTGGTAATAGTAGTAGTGGTGGTGGTAATAGTAGTAGTAGTGGTGGTGGTAATAGTAGTAGTAATAGTAGTAGTGGTGGTAATAGTAGTAGTGGTGGTAACAGTAGTAGTGGCGGTGGTGGTGGTAATAGTACTAGTAGTAATAGTAGTAGTGGTGGTAATAGTAGTAGTAGTGGTAATAGTAGTAGTAATAGTAGTAGTGGTGGTAATAGTAGTAGTAATAGTAGTAGTGGTGGTAATAGTAGTAGTGGTGGTAATAGTAGTAGTAATAGTAGTAGTAGTAGTAATAGTAGTAGTGGTGGTAATAGTAGTAGTGGTGGTGGTAATAGTAGTGGTGGTGGTAATAGTAGTAGTGGTGGTAATAGTAGTACTGGTGGTGGTGGTAATAGTAGTAGTAGCGGTGGTAGTAGTAGCAGTGGTAGAAGTAGTAGTAGTGGTGGTGGTGGTAATAGTAGTAGTAGTGGTGGTAATAGTAGTGGTGGTAATAATAGTAGTAGTGGTGGTAATAGTAGTAGTAGTAGTAATAGTAGTAGTGGTGGTAATAGTAGTAGTAGTAGTGGTGGTAATAGTAGTAGTAGTGGTGGTAATAGTAGTAGTAGTGGTGGTAATAGTAGTGGTGGTAATAGTAGTAGTAGTGGTGGTAATAGTAGTGGTGGTAATAGTAGTGGTGGTAATAGTAGTAGTAGTAATAGTAGTAGTGGTGGTAATAGTAGTAGTGGTGGTAATAGTAGTAGTAGTGGTGGTAATAGTAGTAGTGGTGGTAATAGTAGTAGTGGTGTAATAGTAGTAGTGGTGGTAATAGTAGTAGTGGTGGTGGTAATAGTAGTAGTAGTAATAGTAGTAGTTGTGGTAATAGTAGTAGTGGTGGTAATAGTAGTAGTAGTGGTGGTAATAGTAGTAGTGGTGGTGGTGGTGGTGGTAATAGTAGTAGTATTAATAGTAGAAGTGGTGGTAATAGTAGTAGTAGTGGTGGTAAAAGTAGTAGTAGTGGTGGTAATAGTAGTAGTGGTGGTAATAGTAGTAGTGGTGGTAATAGTAGTAGTAGTGGTGGTAATAGTAGTAGTAGTGGTGGTAATAGTAGTAGTGGTGGTGATGGTGGTAACAGTAGTTGTATTAATAGTAGAAGTGGTGGTAATAGTAGTAGTAGTGGTGGTAATAGTAGTAGTGGTGGTAATAGTAGTAGTGGTGGTAATAGTAGTAGTGGTGGTAATAGTAGTAGTAGTGGTGGTAATAGTAGTAGTAGTGGTGGTAATAGTAGTGGTGGTAATAGTAGTAGTGGTGGTAATAGTAGTAGTAGTGGTGGTGGTAATAGTAGTAGTAGTAGTAGTAGTGGTGGTGGTAATAGTAGTGGTGGTGGTAATAGTAGTGGTGGTGGTAATAGTAGTAGTGGTGGTAATAGTAGTAGTGGTGGTAATAGTAGTAGTGGTGGTAATAGTAGTAGTGGTGGTAATAGTAGTAGTAGTGGTGGTAATAGTAGTAGTGGTGGTAATAGTAGTAGTGGTGGTAATAGTAGTAGTGGTAATAGTAGTAGTAGTAGTGGTGGTGGTGGTAATAGTAGTAGTGGTGGTGGTGGTAATAGTAGTAGTGGTGGTGGTGGTAATAGTAGTAGTGGTGGTGGTGGTAATAGTAGTAGTGGTGGTGGTGGTAATAGTAGTAGTGGTGGTGGTGGTAATAGTAGTAGTGGTAGTGGTGGTAATAGTAGTAGTGGTGGTAATAGTAGTAGTGGTGGTGGTGGTAATAGTAGTAGTAGCGGTGGTAGTAGTAGCAGTGGTAGAAGTAGTAGTAGTGGTGGTAGTAGTAATAGTAGTGGTGGTAGTAGTAATAGTAGTAGTGGTAGTAGTAGTTGTAATAATAATAGTAGCAGTAGTAATAGTAGTGGTGGTATTAGTATAGTATTTTTTATTATGTTGACTAGTGTTGATGCCAAGAGTTTCTGGCTACACTTCACCTCACTGAACATGGTGGTTGTACTTGCTATCTTCCCCTACCAGACCAAACAAAAAATATGAGAGAATTCCCAGTCAAAATAAAATATATACGGCGTACTCACTAGAAATAATCTATTCATGGATCCGCTTCTACTGCCGATGCGTGTAGAATCTCCCTCTTTTTGAGGTCCTACGCAATATTCATGATTTTTTTTTTTTAGTATCTTGTGAACTTCATTTTTTTATATATATACATTTTTTTAAAGCTTTATGCAAGTGACGTAGAATTGAACAGCTCGGAATACAGTGTTGGACACTTGTGTCAATACCTGGTGAAGATCAAAGGAATTCCCCGGCATGATCCTCCAGTGATGAGACTTCTTTTGACTTCTTATGGCGTCAAGGGAAGCCCTTGATGAAGTCAGGGGAAGTGCTTTATGATGTCATGTTCTTCATATTAAAAGGGGCTAATAATAGGATCAGAAGAAGGCCATTCGTGACGTAGAAATTTCGTTTTTATGCCTTCAAAGAAGAGGGGATCCTATATGACGTGAGAGGAGGTTCTATGTAGTGTCATATAAAGAGTTCTTATGACAGGAGGAGGCCACCATGACGCCAGGAGTCCTTTATGACGTCAGAGAGAGATCTATGATGCCAGAGAAGCCCTGAATGACGTCTGAGGGAAAGTTCAAGCATAATTCAGTGCTCTTCAATGCACATTTTATATATATATATATATATATATATATATATATATATATATATATATATATATATATATATATATATATATATATATATATATATGCCACAGGGCCTAGTGAGGATTTGGTGACATTAGATCAGCGTTCTCCGCACCTATCCTGCACGACTCACGAAATCGTAATGACACGATTGCAAACAACCATACCACGGGTGGAATTCGAACCCGCGGTCAGAGAGTTTTGAGACTCTCTGACCGCGGGTTCAACCACCCGTGGTATGGTTTATCCTCACGTTTGGCCCGGGGAAAGCGTCCTGATCGTTGCTACAATATATAACTAATACTAGTGAGCCGATTTAGATACAGCTGCATAACGGTACCGTATAGGTACACAAACATGAGTGATTGCAGTCAGTGATTTCAACTAGCTTTAGGGGATTACGACCCAAGAGGGTTAGGGGTAATGAGGTATAATCGGAAAGGTTATTCTGTTTCTCGCTTTCTGTAAACCTCGGAGGTCGCCCTGTACCTACTACCCCTTTTTTTGGGGGGGTAGAGCCGACAGGTTGCCTTTGTCACGAACTGTGACTGTGTCCTGACCATTTCTGAGAGAAAATGGTTGGTATCACCACTGAGAAATTCTCTCACTCAACCTGTTACTACGCTTACAGCATTGAGTAGCTCTCTTGATGCCGCACGGAAACGCATATAATATATATATATATATATATATATAATATATATATATATATATATATATATATATATATATATATATATATATATATATATATATATATATTGTGTGTGCGTGTGTTTCAAATTTATTAGAGTCAAAGGTAAAAAAAATTAGGAGTTTTAAATTCCTTATAAATATATTTAACTATATATGTACTATACCTTTCTATCTACGTATCTATCCTTTTCCGCCAATTTGCTCACAGTTATAACCTCATATCCTCGTCATTGAAAAAAAAATCTAAATTATCCACTTACATTCCTATAAAAACGACTGCGTTGCCTGACCGATGGAAACTATTAGTGAATTGTAGTTTATCATTTACTAGTTAGTCGCAGTGCTAGGCCATGTACTAGAGAGCAAAGGGACTGGTTAGTTGCACATGCTGATGCGGTCTTGGTTTCGTCAGTCCCCTCAGACGAGAGGAGACACTGTATTCACCTGGTAGCGTCTGCTGATGTTGAGATCTAACCCTCGAGACCCGCCTGGCGAAACGTCGCCTAAATGAATACCCAACGTTGCAAAGGTATTCATTCCTAACTAAACCCAACCACCCTCAATAAAACGCCATAATCAACCCAAACACAATCTCTACCAACCCTCAGCAAGGCCACACTGCCCACAATACTGCAACCACCCGCTATATGGCCCCACCCCTCCAAAACGAACCCCACCACCCGCAATATGGCCCCCACCTCTCCAAAATGAACCCCAACTCCCGTAATATGGCTCCCACCCTTCCAAAACGAACCCCACTACCCGCAATATGGCCCCCACCTCTCAAAATGAACCCCAACACCCGCAATATGGAGTCTACCCCTCCAAAATGCCCCCCACTACCCGTAATATGACCTCCACCACCCCAACTTGATTCCCCTCCACCGCTAACGAGAAAAACAAAACGAAGCTGAACTAAACAGACTGGTTGAGTTCAGTAGTATTTCCCACAATCTCTTTTTTTTTATTTCACATCTTTTGCTAGGTCGATGCCCAGCATCGACCTCTCGTTCTTTTATTCCTCCCAGTTTACTCTTATCTCCTGCCCTCCTTCCCTTCCTCTTTCCATATTATTCCTCTCTCTCTCTCTCTCTCTCTTACTCTCTTGGGCTCCTCTTATCTCCCTCCCTCCAAGCTATATACTCTTTCACCCATTCCATTTCATTTTGACTTTTCGCTTCCCCTTTTATGTCCTTCCATTTAGCTTTCTCACATTCGCAAGAGAGTGAAAGTTGTGTGTGAGAGAGTGATAGAGAGAATAAACAGGAGGTCATGGAAAAGGCACATATAGAATACTCTAGGGTTCACACCGAGGCTATCTGCTGAGGACCATCTACTCCTATCTTGACTGAGGACTTTCGACTCGTATCTAAGATCGCTTAGGCCAGGACAGTAAAGCAGAAATCTCTCAAATCTCTCAAATCTCTCTCTCTCTCTCTCTCTCTCTCTCTCTCTCTCTCTCTCTCTCTCTCCCCTCCTTTCCCTTTTGCTACTGCTGGAACGAATTGGAGAAAACTAAACGATACTATAAAAAAAGGGCATGGAATTTATAGTACAGACAGGGATAGGTAAAGCGAAAGAACTATATATTCTTTCCACTAAATATCAATATTTCCGCTGCATCTACTCATGTTACTCCCCGCCACTCACAGATATGCATGTACTAGGGGTTATGCAACTAGGTACAGCTAGTTCAGCTCCTAGATATTGCATGCTTATGTATATCAAGCTTGTTTAGTATCTTGAGTGTTTCAATATTAATATATATATATATATATATATATATATATATATATATATATATATATATATATATATATATATATATATATAATGTCGAGCCGAAATAGGTAAAACTGGTCAGCTAAAATGAACTCATTTAAAATTTTGTCCTTTCTAAAAATTTCTCCTATACGTTTAAAGGTATATTTTTTTCATTTATGTTAATGTAAAAATTAATAATTTTGTACCAAAAGTACCTTAGAAAACTTACCTAACCTTATTTTAACAAGCCCAATTTAATTTAGCCTAATCCAACTAAATATATTTTAGATAAGTTTACAATAAAATAATAAACAAACAACGAAATATATTTTTTCCTTAGGTTCAGAATGATTTTTGCGAAATTATTGCATACACAAATTTTCGCTTGCCTTATTCGGCAAGAAGAGCGTTGATATTTAAGCCAAAATCACAAGTTTTACCTATTTGGCTGTGTGTGTGTGTGTGTGTGTGTGTGTGTGTGTGGTGTGTGTGTGTGTGTGTGTGTGTGTGTGTGTGTGTGTGTGTGTGTGTGTGTACTCACCTATTTGTACTCACCTATTTGTGGTTGCAGGGGTCGAGACTCAGCTCCTGGCCCCCGCTGCTTCACTGATCGCTACTAGGTCCTCTCTCTCCCTGCTCCATGAGCTTTGTCATACCTCGTCTTAAAGCTGTGTATGGTTCCTGCCTCCACTACCTCACTTTCCAGACTATTCCACTTCCTGACAACTCTGTGACTGAAGAAATACTTCCTAACATCCCTTTGACTGATCTGAGTCTTCAACTTCCAATTGCGTCCCCTTGTTTCTGTGTCCCATCTCCGGAACATCCCGTCTCTGTCCACCTTATCTATTCCTCGCAATATGTTAATGTAAAAATTAATAATTTTGTACCAAATTTACCTTGAAATTTACCTAACCTTATTATAACAAAGCGCAATTTAATTTAGCTTCCAACTAAATATATTTTAAATAAGTTTACAATAAAATAATAAACAAACAATGAAATATATTTTCCTTAGGATTCAGAATGATTTTGAAATTATTGCATACACAAATTTCGCTTGCCTTATCGGCAAGAGAGCTTATATTTGCCAAATCTCAAGTTTTACCTATTCGGTGTGTGTGTGTTGTGTGTTTTAGTGTTGTTGTGTAGTTGTGTGTTGGTGTCGGTGGTGGGTGTTTTTGTGTGGTGTGGTGTGGGTTGGTGTGGTGTTGATGTGGTGTGAGTGGGGTTGTGTGTGTGTGTGTTGTGTGATGGTGTTGTGTGTCTGTGTGTGATTTGTGGGTGTGTGGTGTGTGTGTGTGTGTGTGGTGCCTGTGTGTGTGTGTTGTGTTGTGTGTGTGTGTGGTGTGTGTGTGTGTGTGTGTGTGTGTGTTGTGTGTGTGTGTGTGTGTGTGTGTGTGTGTGTGTGTGTGTGTGTGTGATGGTGTGTGTGAGTGGTGGTGTGTGTGAATGGTGTGTGTGTGTGTGTGTCCTGTCTGTGTGTGGAGAGTCTGTGTGTGTGTGTGTGTGTGTGGTGTGTGTGTGTGTGTGTGTGTGTGTGTGTGATGTGTGTGTGTGTGTGTGTGTAAAGGTTGTTGTGGGTGTGTGTTGTGTGTGTGAGTGTGTGTGTGTGTGTGTGTGAGTAAGTGAGTGTGGTGTGAGTGGTTGGTGATGGGAGTGTGTGTGTGTGTTGTGTGTTGTGTGTGTGTGTTGTGTGTGTGTGTGTGTGTGTGTGTGTGTGTGTGTGATGTGGTGATGTGTGTGTATGTGTATTTGTATGTGTGTGTGTATGTAAGAAATCACTAAACTTGAGGCACATACCACTGTCGCTGCTCCATCTTCAACCACTGGCGGTACAAAATAATCCCCTACCATCCCCTTCAACTGTAATGAACATAAAATCTTCTGTGTTGCCTTATTTTCTACTTTAGACTTGCGCAAAATCAATCGGGTTCTTGGATATCATGTTTATGCACTACGCTTTGTACTCCGTCTGATATAGGAGGAAACTTCGTAATCCAGTTAGGTTAGGTATGATTTGTCAGGAAGCAGGACAAGTGTTTCCTGACGCGGGTCTTAGTCATATTAAGACTCGCCGCTGGAGCTTTTTGGTCATCTGACCGAGGCCTTCTGCTGGCTTACCCGTCCACCCCTTTAAAAATCATGGTTATGATTATAGCCATTTTATATTATATAATTGGCCAAATTGTATTTGAAGAAATCCTGTTACATCGACCCGTCGATCAGGAATTACTGTCTTTCATGAAACACTAATGTCGTATTTGGGTCATTCATTAACAGTTAATGAAGCTCTTGATCCTCTATCCGTTAATAATCTACTACAGTGTGATATCATTACACATAATTTTCTCTTTAAAGTTAATGTGAAATATAGGCTTACAACTTGAGAAACAAAGGGCCGGGGTGCAAGATACATTATCTCGCAGCTTGAGAAACGTCGGGTATATCTGTGAAATATGAACTGGGGTAACTGCAGTATGTACTCATGACCGACTGGCTTGTAACATATTACTTCTACCACTGTTGCTGCCATTACAACGACGACGACTACTACTACCATTTCCCTCATCCCCTCCCTCTTCCTGATCTGTCTTCTGGACTTCTCTACTTTTGCTCGCTTAGTTGTGTGAATTAACAGAGGTCCAGGACGAACCGAAATGCGGCCATAACGTTATATCTCTTAAGTGTGGGTTGAGTGTGGATTGTTCCACCACGGGATGGTTTTTCTTCTTCAATATTTGAGAGTGTTGGGCCCCTTTCTATGTGGGAATGGGCCCTTTTAAGTTGTTGTTTTGTTGCTGCTGCTGCTGTTGTTGTTGCTGTTGTTATTGTTGCTGCTGTTATAGTTGCTATTGCTGCTGTTATCCTTATTATTGTCATAAAAAAGACGCTAACTCCGTAGATGTCACATAGCGTCGCGGTCTTTCTTCCTTCTACTGGAAGGAAAAGAAGACCACCCCTCTTCTTTCCCCCCCTCCTTCTTCTTCCATGTCTCCGATAGATACATTATCCAAAAAGTACTCATAGCAATGGGTCCAATTTGTAAAAATTTAGATTTAGAAAGGATTTTGAATGAGTGTAATAAACTCCCGAGTAATCACTGAAGCAAAAAAAAACATGTGTAGCTTTGAAAATGTGTTAGACAAGTACATGAGTGGGTGTGAGTTGGACTTGCCTAGCATGGGCCAGTAGGCCCTTTTCGTTGACTGAGTTAAACATTTGTTAGATGCAACTAGAATTGCATGCAAATTCTGACAAAGCGGATCGAATGACTGGATGGATTCCATTTATTAATTACAGAGTTTGTCCCACAAAGGCCCAGGAGCTAAGTCTCGACCCTTGTAAACACAATTCTGGGAACTATAATTACCCACAACGTTCGTCTCACACCGTGAATACGTTAATTAACCACTAAGTCTCTCCTACACAGCAGATACCTCTATTAAGCACAATGTTTGTTCCACAAAATGGGCATTTAAAGTCAGTAACCTGTAGCACATTGTGGAACATTGTAGCTAATAACCATATCCACAGTGTACAACATTGTGGTTAATAAAAATATCCACTGTGTAGAATAAACCTTGCAGTTAATTAAGATATCCACTGTGTAGAATAAACATTGTGGTTAATAGAGATCACCACTGTGGAACAAACACTGTGGTTAATTAAGATATCCACTGTATGGAACAAACATTGTTGTTAATGACGAATTCACTGCATCTGTCATTTAATTTCTTCCTAAACATTGTTTGGTTAGGTTAGGTTTGATTAGATAAGATCAGGGGGAACTTAATTGTTTTGCGATTACAGACCCCCAACGGACTGTCCAATATGTGCCCATACCCCCTTCACCAGGCTGTCGAAACCATCACCACCAGTCCTATTAGATACCAGCATGGCATCAAAAGATGTCAACAACTACTTTACATATGGATAACTAGCAACAAAAAAGCTTAGATTATTCTAATCGAACAACTTTTTTTTTAAATTGTTCAGAGATCGAGTTCCATACCCCTTTCCCATATCCCCATTATTTGGTTCCCTTACCCTAAGGGGTATAGATATCCCCAGTTATGAACCCCTCGTCTAGATTATCATATATAAGTAAAAGTTAACCCATTTTAGCATACAACTCCAATAAATACGATTATATATAACGGCGATGGAAAGTTTTGATGTTTGAACGAAATAAAAACAGATGATAAACACACACACACAAAAAAAAAAAACACGGGCAGCAAATGGTAACTTTGTGGTAACGTTTCGCTCAGGCAGCAGGAGTAACTAAGTCTGATGAGACGTGATAATTCCAAATGTCCGCCTTAATTAATCAATTACAACTTTTCGAGCTCACGTTAAAAGAGACAGTCGAATAATTACATTTCCATTACTGTGCCACAGTCACACATTTGACTGTTTTTTGCCAATGTGATAAACTAGTGTTAATAAAAGGAAGCTCTGGTAAAGAACTATTACACTGACCTTAGGTCAATTTTAATATGAAATATACAAAAGTGGTAGTTAGGAATATCTCTAAGATACTGAAGATAAAATATATTTTGACGAAGAATTACTAGGAAATAAAAGAGAAATAGATTATCGGTGGTACTTTGTTACCTTAAATGCAGTGGAAAAACCTGACACCACTTAGCCAGCAAATGCTTGATCACTGAAATGATCACTGAAGTAGGGCTGAAGCTTCGTCATAACTTTCAGTCTCTTAATCACTGAAAGTACTCAGTTCCAGTAAGCCAGGTGATGCTTAATAAGAGTGTCACACAACACCTATCAGCTAGCCTATAACCACTAAACGGGTTATTCAACGAAGGCCTAAGTGAATGAGGCACTGTCTTGTTTCCTCGTAAGAAAACACCACCAATGTAGTGCACATTGGTAAAATTACTGAAAATAACATTATACAATGCTGGTGTAAGACCACCACGATACAACAAGACAAACTATACAACTATGTGATCTAAAGAAAAAAGCATAAAAGCGTGACTGGAACAATAGACAAATAACCCGCACATTACGAAGACGTTTCTGTCCGACTTCGACCATTTACAAAGTCCAAGTCGGACCGAAACGTCGTCGTAAGCTTATCTCTATGAGCGGGATATTTGTATATAATCTAAAGCTCTAAACGGTGAAGCAAGGTAGACCATGTCAGATGCAATGCATAATGCCGTCATTACAAAATCCTAGACAGTATGAAATGTCACAGAAGTAGTTTACTCTGCACCTGTGTCTTCTCTTCTATACAGATCAAAACAATACCTCATAACAGTGATAATGACAACAGCACCACCATACAACACCTTACGACAAAACACGATAGTATAGACTCACAAAGACAGTGACAAATACACAAACACTGGTCGACGCAAACACAGAGGTACACACATGAGAAAAGCAATTCCTTGCCTCAAACAAAAAAACATCATCCGCTTAAACCATTGTTACATTGCTCTTGCACAAAACTATGGAAACGGGCCTTAACTGCAAGCAAATACGAACCCGAAAGAAAAATCCAAACAGAGTGAGAGTTAAATAAAACGTTCGGCAATTTTTCACAAAAAAAAATGTACTAAACCCCGAGAGATATGAAAATTCAGGCAGAACAAAAAAATACTAAAATTGTGAAAAAAAAGGCGATTTTTGTATGAAACAATCCGTGTATGCATTTCAGGGGAATACTGTGCAATAAATGTATAGTACACAGCAGAGAAGTATACCCCAAGTGTTTAGTTCATAAAAAATTGTCATTTACATTATATAAATGATGGTTATTGCACAGTAAATGCCAGAAGCCAATATATCGAGTGTTCTGATACGCTAAAACTGAATAAATAAGTGTCCTCTCTGGTTTACTTTAGCAGTACTAGTGTACAAATTGCAGCGGTACTACACACTCACAAATGACACACACACACACATACGGGGCCAGGAGCTATGACTCGACCCTGCAACCACAACTAGGCGAGTACACACACAATAATAATAATAATAATAGCAATAAGGAATCATTCAGGACCCTGTACACTGTGTACGTTAGGCCCATATTTGAGTATGCAGCGCCAGTTTGGAACCCACACCTAGCCAAGCATGTAAGGAAACTAGAGAAAGTGCAAAGATTTGCAACAAGACTAGTCCCGGAGCTAAGGGGTATGTCCAACGAGGAGAGGTTAAGGGAAATCGACTTGACGACACTGGAAGACAGGAGAGATAGGGAAGACATGATAACGACATATAAAATACTGAGGAATCGACAAGGTGGACAGAGACAGAATGTTCCAGAGATGGGACACAGCAACAAGGGGTCACAGTTGAAAGTTGAGGACTCAGATGAATCACAGGGATGTTAGGAAGTATTTCTTCAGTCACAGAGTTGTCAGGAAGTGGAATAGTCTGGGAAGTGATGTAGTTGAGGCAGGATCCATACATACTTTTAAGAAGAGGTATGAAGCTCATGGAGCGGGGAAGAGTGACCGAGTAGCGGCCAGTGAAGAGGCGGGGCCAGGAGCTGTGACTCGATTCCCTGCAACCACAACTAGGTGAGTACAACTAAGTGAGTACACCGGTGAGCCCCCGGTGGCCTAGTGGGTAAATCTCTTGCGTCACGCACGGAAGGGCCGGGTTCAATTCCCGGTGGGGCAGAAACATTTCGAAGTGTTTCCTTACATACACATATATATACAACAGGCCTAGTGTCTAATTGACATGTGCCTAGGACAAAATGGTAACTAACACACACACTCAAACATTCACACACACACACACACACATACACACACACACACACACACACACACACTGTTCCTTCTCACAAATTGAACAGTTTACACCTAAGGCAGTTAATAAATGACTCGTTCGTGAATCACTAAAGATAGAGAGACAGACAGATAGATACACAGATAGGAAGGAGAGAGGGGGAGAGAAAGAGAGGGGAAGAGGGAGGGGGAGAGAAAGAGAGGGGAAGAGGGAGGGGGAGAGAAAGAGAGGGGAGAGAGAGAGAGAGAGAGAGAGAGAGAGAGAGATTAAATCGCTTTCTGAGATTTATGCAATTAGTAATGTGACACCTGACTAACGATTGCCTTCCATTCTATCCAAATTATTCTCACAAAGAGCAGAATTTAACCAGATTTATCACTATGATTTTTACTATAAACTTTTTCACGCTCTAGGGAGTTTGATTTATTGGGCTTAAAAACCTATCGACTACACGAGGGTCACTCAGGCTGGACCTAACCTGAGCACCAGCAGTCCAGAATTCAATTATCCCTAAAATATGCACTTAATAAAAGAAATTCCCGTAGCCTATATTCGTCTCAGTGTATATATTCAGAGAGACATACACTTCTCAAGGCACATAATCTTGAAGGGTCATTAAAAATTCTAGCATCATTTACACCTGCTGAAGAGGATCCCAGAAGGGGATCTATAGACCAGTTAATCTTCTGAGGTTTCTGTCTCCGTGTGGTTGTTATTGATAGTTTACACATCCGAGCAAAGACACTTCAATACCTGCAATTAGGATCAAAGTAAATTTTCAGTATGCATGCACAGATACACTCTCTCTCTCTCTCTCTCTCTCTCTCTCTCTCTCTCTCTCTCTCTTACATAGGAGGAGGTGTTGATTCGACGGGAATTCTCCCACACGTGTCTATTCCCGATGGCGATCCGGCTCCGGCTCCCTGTCGTGGGAGTATCTGAGACCTACGTCTCCTATGGGAGGAGGTACAAGTAGTCCCTCATCGTTGGGACCAACTGTCTCCAGGCCTAGCCACATTCCCCACCAGCACGGGGCTCGTAGGGAGAAGCTAGGCCTCTCTGGTCTGCCATCTTCCCCGCCCCAAGGAGGCTGACGGGAAGGGCTGCAGATGGGAGCAAGCTCCAGCTTTGGCACCTACCTACGCCTTTTATATTAAAATATAAATCAGTTATACATTTGAAGAAAAACATGTAAAAAGTGAAAATGTTTCGGGTTTAATCCTCTTGATGGATGAGATTTTCATGGGACAGCCCGGCAATATACTCCACTTAATGACAAAGTTACCCCCCAAAATATTCGCGTTGAATATTAAAGTTACCCTCACATTAACTGCGCTTTATAATAATGTTACGGTGTCTCGTGTCTCTATTGGAAACGCTCTCGCCTCACACATACTGAGTGTCAGTGGTTCAATCCCCGGCACGGGTGGAAACGCTGGGCATATTTCTTCACACCTGCTGTCCCTATTCACCTAGCAGTAAGTAGGTACCTGGGTGTTAGTCGGCTGGTGGGGGTCGCATCCTGGGGGGTCAAGATTGAAGGACAACAATAGAAACAGCACAACATAATCCTTGATGACGCACTAACAAATATTATCTTATTACCTTTACATTAACTGCGCTTAACAATAAAATCACCTCAATAAAAATTGCACTTAATAATAAAGTTAGACAATAATACCCAGGTATTATTCTTGATAATAGTTATCCCTAAAAATATATATGCTTATTACTAGTTACTCCAATAGTAACTCTAGTTACCTCTAACAGTAACTCTGCTTAATAATAGTTACCCCAACAGTAACTCTTTAATAATAGTTATTCCAAGAATAAATGCATTAAATAACAAATTTATTGCAACAATAACTTACATATATTTATTTTGGTATTCTGCTGAAAAATAGTTTGTTGTTCTTACTAAGAAGCATTCGTAAATTATTTTAAATTATACTATACTTTTATTAGTAGTAATAGCAGTAGTAATAATCGTAGTATGATATTAATCATTAGCTGTCATTTCTTGCGCCTGGAAATTAGAGGTAATTTGAGATTTAATTCCACGAGGCACTTGCAATTGAAGCCGGTGTCACTGTGGTGGATCATGGCACCTGATCCGCTGCCTTAGCGCTGCTGGACTCTTTAAGTGATACATAATGCTACTCAGGTCATTGAATAAGAATATGAAATTGTGTTATGAATATATAAAAAAATAAAGATGGAAAATATTTTTCCCCCTCTACCAGAAGGTTTAAAAAATAAGTGGGTTGGAAGTGCAATAGTCAGAGGTATTTAACTTTACTAAATATCAAAGTTACGGACCTCGGCTCAACGTCAAGTCTAAGAGGAAAACCTGGCGAAATGCATTTTTCTCTGTGTCTGTCCGCTTCTCCTGCAAGTTTTTTTTTTTTAACACTGTGGGCATATTAGATTTTTCCCTTTATTTCCGAAGAAAATGTCAGATTTTCAAAGGATATATGAACGTATAATCCCTTTTGATGCATAGTTTGGCCAGGAATGAAGGGGTGGGTGAAGGGGTGGGTGAAGGGGTGGGTGAATGGGTGGTTGGAGGGGAGGGGCGCGGACACATTCACTGTCAAAAATTGAAATAGCCAAGTAAGAGGGTAATTCGACGCTCGCTGAAACTGGATTACGACTTTCCATTTTTCTGTATTTTGAGGAAAAGGGAAATGGGAGTTGGTTGGAGTTGGAGAAGGGAGGGGGGATGGTGGTAGGGGGGATGGTGGTGGTGGGGATAGTGGTGGGGATGGTGGTGGGGATGGTTGCAGGTTCTGCTACTTTTGATTGTCGAACTTTTTCTCATGTTATACGCTTAGCTGTCTAACTTTTTATATTCCTACCCGCACTGGCATTTACATGCACACAAAATATAACACGCTCACACACGTGCCTTCTAGATCTCCCTCACCTGCCGGAGGTCTGGAACAACTAACTGGCAAGAGCCTCTCCTCCTTCGGTGTCCCTCTGTTCCATTTCTCTTGGATCTTCCTTCGCAGGTTCTCGTTTTGTTTTTGTTTTTTTCCTTGGAGAACGGAGTCTGCCCTTCCTGCTCCTCATCCTCCTGGCATCATCGTCCAAACCGATACCATAAGCCAAACCATGGTACGGGCGGGATCTGAACCCTTCCCGTACAGTGGTTTGTTTGCAATCGTGTCATTACGATTTCTTGAATCACGATACCATAAGCCGTTGAGGCCATACGGTCTCGGGACGTCGTTATACATCAAATCAACATAACATTTCTCCAGGCTACTCAGGCCGCTAAATTTCAAAATCTCCTTCACACACTTCTTTCAAGCCTTCCTTGGATGTCCTCTACACCTCGTTCCATTCGTCTCAGATTTATTCGCCCTCTTGATTAACCTACCTCGCTTCAACCTTCCTACAAAACCAAATCATCTCAACTCTTCCGCTCCCTGAAATGTACTTGGTTTTCCATATAATTTAACTACTATTCATGCTCTGCATAATACTCACACCAAACAGATTTCAGATCGGACATCTCTTCTGCCTCCAATCTCTTTCTTACTGCAACCGTCGAAGGCCATTCCCTACACCCATACAAAAAAGTATTGACGCCTCAATACTCTTACACATTCTTTCGTTTTCCATACATTAACTCTGTTTATTTTCAGCACATCAGCGCTCTCACATTCCATCCCTCGTCTATTCTATGATTCATCTTATATTTCAGACACACATCTGTCAACACATTTACACCTACTTAAAATATATTTACTTCAATCTGACGTTCAGTTAATCATTTAGTAAACTTTTACATTTTTTGTAACCTGCTCTTATCTATATTAACTGTCAGATTATTATATACATCCTTCCAAATTCCTTCACCAGCTTCTACAACTTCTCTTCGGAATCTGACAGATGTGTGTTTCAGCAGCAACGAGAAGTAACTGTCAACTCCCACGTTCTTTAAGAATTATTATCTCTTAAAACAGAACTTCTTCCTAACATTCCGGCATTTATATTTTTCTCGAAATATTTCTAAAAATATTAAACATCAACGATTACGTCACACATCACTGTCTAAAGGTCTATATTTATCTATTAAAAGTTCCCGAAACATCGCCCTTCTCCCAGGTTTCAGACCAGACCTCCTAAATTAGAAAATAAATATTACAGGAATAAAACGAAGAAGAAATACGGAAAAAGTTAATTGTATACTGAAAGCCAGTAAAAGTTTGTACAATTTTTCTACGTTTTTGGAAGTTGATCAGACGAATAAATTACAGTAATCCGGCCAGAGTAAAAACATTTAGTAGGATTCCGTTCAAATTCATATTGCAGGACTGTTGTTTACTCTTGCATGGCTGTTGTGCACTAACTTGTTGTGAAGAAGAACCTCATTATCTTTGTAAACGTCTTCTTTCTTCTTTGATCCATCTCTAACATTCTGTTAACCATTTCCTTTGTGACACACAGATAAAACTCAGTTATCTACTTCATTTGTACAATACCCTGGATCAAGAGCCCTTCACCGGCATCAAGGAAACCCTCCCTTGAGGCGTTCATATTGTGAATGCATAAATATGTTTTCGCTGGATCTTCTCTAATACACTGACAGGCTCAGTTCTGCTTCTCAAAGCGAATGCCGCTCAGCTGTCCAGTTTGATTGTAAACTTTGGGACTCTTTATGCATGTCATTGTTAGTGTTGTGAAAGTGAGAGTGGGCCTTGAGTTGAGCCTACTAATAGACGGGCAGGGAAAGTCAGCCTTGAAAGATTTCTGAAGGCTGGATGTTCCCTGCTCTTGTTATTTCTCTCTGCTTCTCCTTCGTGTATCTGAAGACTTTTATGTGCTCCCTCAACTGTCCTCTTCCCACTTCCGTGTTGTCTCGATCCTGAATTACACGGTGATATTCTGTGTCTTACAAGAATGCTTTCAGTCACAAAATCTTTTTTCAAGCTCCTTGTTTCTAGAAAATTAGTTTGATCAGGTGTTGTTTGTCCACAGGTGTACTGTACTTCCTGATTCTATGAGAATTTTCCATCTACTCCAATTTTTTCTCTCCTCAGTGATGAATATAATCTCATATTCCTCCTCCTTCAATCTCCTACTTTCTGACCTATCATCAGCCTTCTCAAGCCATAGATCATCAGTGACCACTCTCTCTCTCTTCCTCTCATTGTCTTTTCCTCCAGACTGTCTTGTGTATTGTCACCGGTTCCCATATTGTCTTTCTTACTACCTCCTGTGCCTTATGGTTTCCTGAGAGTACCTCTTTAATCCCTTTCCAATTGCTCTGCTAATGTTTTTTTTTCATCTTTACTGTCATTTTTCATTTGTACTGTCATGGTCCTTTCCAATCTTTGACCTTCTTTCAGTCAAAGGATTTTTTTCCTGCTATTCACTACCGTCTCACGGTTTCTGGCACATTTACAGTATTTCCTTCAGGTGAAAATTGAAGTTTCTCTCCCACTCCTCATACATTTTGCTCTCCAGACCAACTATTATTTTATCTAAATGTTGCCACCCTCCTCCTCTCTCTTCATGTTAATGTGCGTGTGTGTATATGTGTGTGTTACGCAAACATACTAGCGCATAGGGCTTAAAAGCCTTGTCTAGGGGCATTTAAAATATTAAACATAATATACCAACCTAGGGCCACATTTGTAACTTCACAAAAACGTGCTTAACTGATGGTCAATACTCTTATTACACCTTAGGTTGACTACCTGGAAGGACAAATAAACATATACAAAAGTATAATACTACATTCACCAGTATACCTTCACCAAGCACTTAAAGTTAGGCCACATTATTATTACAAAATATTACCAAAACTCATTAGTACACTGTTACTAGTTATTCCACAAGGATCATAATTTATGTTAATGAACTTGACGAAGAATTGTAAAGTGACACAAGTAAGTTGGCAAAAACAAAAGTTGGCCGAATTATTAATTCGGAGGAGTTTCCACTGAAAAATTTGAGAGACGCAGTTAGGCCATATGAAAACAATGAGTCTCCATGACCTCCCCTTCTGAAGACCTTCAGCCTGCAGGCAAAAAAGAACACTATTTCTGCACTCTCACTAATCACACACGCCCCAAAGCTGGGAACAATCTAAGATTACAAAAGAAAATATTTCCTCAAACATATGGCCCAAAACTTACCCGAAATACCACCTATTTAATCAGACATCATCACATGTTACTCCAACAACTGCCGCCTCACACACCTCTCTTAGTCGCCTGTACACTCAACTAACCAGGTCTAAAACATGACCATTTATATTAATGCAGTATCTTGTGTAATAGTGTGTGTGTGTGTGTGTGTGTGTGTGTGTAAAATTTTAATTTTCCTAAATTCAGTATGTGTAAATTTGAATAATATAATAATTGTGTATTGAAATGTGAGGCTGATTTGACCCTTCAAGAAATTTCAAGTGAGAGGAGGGAGGAATGTGGAACAGCAGCAAGGCGGAGGGAGGACGCCGTAGTGAATTTAATGTGTAAACACTGGTCTGAGGTGTGTAAAGTAATAAGATATCATCGAAGTTCAATTGGGGTGTTTCGACCCGAATTTGTAATAGGAACCTGTATTAATGTTCCCTGTTGAAGAATTGGAATAGGAAATTTGCATGACTTCCAGAATTACGTGTAGATGATGGAAGATAAGAAGACCATCCATCACTCTCTAGGGAAGTGCACCATTAGTCCTTTCATTTAGATTTCTCGCTGGCCAGTATAGGATTCTATTTGTTAGGCAGGCGTTGTGGTGTGATCCAACTACAGTAATTAAATGGTAAAGGTAATACGAATTTCTTTTTTAATAACACCATTATAATTTATGTATAATAATTTATTCTGTGTACCCAGCAAGCCAAATCATATACTGTCCACTTTTATAATTTACCATTATTGGTATTAATGATTAATATGTAATTATTAATTTAATATTAGGTCTAGCTTTTTGTGAGAGTGTTGATGAAGTGGGCATCGAGGGAGTGACAGTTCTGCGACCTACTTTTACTAAATCCCACTTACCTTGCCCAAATTACTTAAAAGTAATAATTCAGGTAATGCCTGTAAACCTCATGCAGGTAATTTCTCAGTTTGTGTACGTGTGTGTTGTACTCACCTAATTGTGGTTGCAGGGGTCAATACTTAGCTCCTGGCCCCGCCTCTTCACTGACCACTACTAGGTCCTCTCTCTCCCTGCTCCATGAGCTTTATCATACCTCGTTTTAAAGCTATGTATGGTTTCTGCTTCCACTACATCACTTGCTAGACTATTCCACTTCCTGACAACTCTATGACTGAAGAAATACTTCCTAACATCTTTGACTCGTCTGAGTCTTAACTTCCAATTGTGACCCCTTGTTTCTGTGTCCCCTCTCTAGAACATCCTATCTCTGTCCACCTTATCTATGTGTGTGTGTGTATGCATGAACGCTTTTGAGTGTGCATCCATGTGCATACTCAAATGCCCACACAAATGTAGAAAATTTCCTGCAATTCTCATGTAAAGGTGCGCCATTTCTCTTCATTCATTTTCTGTCGCATTAGTGCAGTTCGTTGTTTTTTTTTTCTCACCCCCAAATTCCAAACGTCGCAGGAGGTAATAATGACGTAGATCTACGCACTTTTCTTCTTAACTTTACTACATACACAGCATTGTACAGGTACCATTCGCCCAACCCAATGAGGCTGGATAAAGGAGGAAGCAGTAAATGGTACACAGTAAATTCATATGGTTATGAAGATAGTGATCATGGGTTCCTCACCCAAATGTTCTGCCTACCAACAGTAATATCAGCAACTTTAAACATAATCTTCAACAACGAGAGATGAGGTACAGGTTGAAGAATGACACTTCACGAGGTGGACTGGCAAGCCAGTGGAAGGTCTCAGTCATATGACCAAAAGGTCCAGTTAATGGGTCATTATGTGACTAAGACTCATGACACTGAACACTTGTCTTGTTTCCTGATAAATAACACGCTAACACCAGCCAACAGTGGAATACTTCCAGCAGGTATCAGAGAATTCTTAGATACTGGTATCTTCACCAACAATGTGAATTCCATCATATATTTCAAAATAAAGTTATTAAGAGTGCTAAATCTTAATGGATCATTCAAAGAATTTTGAATGTGATTCACCGAAATTTGATCTTAGGTAGTGGATGTACTGTCCATAAAAAATATATATACACTGCCAGGAGCTCTCAGTTATTTTGCATGAATCATTATCTTCCTACAGTGAGTCAAAATACTCAAAACTCATTGCGTGAATTCCGTGAATTCCAGCAAAACTGGAGTTTATAACACATTTACTTAACATTTTTTCCCCCTAGATTCAACCAATTACAATTGATTAATACAAAAGTGTTTTTTTTTTGCTACCAGACGAAGAGGAGCAGCAAGAGAATTGCAAAATATACTTCACAGGTTCTTGATTAACACAATGGTGCCGTTTCAGCTGCTAGATGAACTATAACAGCAAGTTAATTGGAAAAACATTACTGGTTTCACCGTCCCAGGAATCGAGCCCTGGACTTTTCGGTTCTCAGTTGAAGGGCTTTACCACAGAGCTACTCGTCACCTAAACAAAACTGAGCTGGGTGGTTGGGAAAGACTCGATAACTACACATGTTTATATTATAGGAAAGCAGCTTAACTGAATGGGCAGTGGGTACAGGCACTGAATAAGCAAGCCTGGTAAATGCCATTGTAGTGTTGGTGTCGGCGGGTGGGCGGGTTTCACAGGATTTCCATTCAATCAGTATTTCAATTCATAATGAAATATTGGCGATTCGTTAGGTACAGCGGGATTGGATGAGAGAGAGAGAGAGAGAGAGAGAGAGAGAGTGTGTGTGTGCGTGTGTGTGTAGTTAATAGATTCAGGTGGAGAGGGAAAAGATGTATACGTACGTAAAGACAAAGAACAATATACCACAACATAACACAATATAACACAAACATAAATAAAAATATAAAACAGAATGATACAGAAAGAAGAACGGCTATATATTGTGCTAAAAATATTATACAGCTTTCAGAAGGCCATTTCAGAAATAGTGAACAAGTGGAAAGCAGGGAGAAGGAAAGGGAGAAAGAAAACGAAAATGGGAAAGAAGGAAGAGGAACAAGAGAAGGAGGAGGAGGAGGAAAAGGAGGTGGTGGTCCAGTAACCGCTATCAATAATCCTAACTGAATTATTAATTTTTACCCATGTAATGGATAGCAAGCAAAGTCGTATGCAGATTCCTTTCACTGTACAACCTTACGTTTATATACACGCTTGATCCTCACGACTATAAAGACATTCATACTACAAACATTTCTTGGCAAAAGTACTAAGCAACACCTGGGAAGACCCGCTATAATCCACAACTTTCTTCCAGACCAATGACATTGAGACAGAAGCCCTCAGTCTTGGTCTAAAATTTGCCACCGGAATTCCCAAACCCAGAAGAACCTGGACCTCATCATACGAAACTACTGTTGCCGTGATCCGAGAATGCACAAGATTCCACACACAAGGATTACTCACAGCGACCACGGCGTCCACACTGAAGAATAAGATACTACTGCAGAAATTGGGAATCTTCCACAAGTGCCTCATTCTTCAACTTGTCGGGTTTCAAAACCATTTTCTTCGTACCTACACTGCCTAAACGCAGCTATATGTGACCTCCAGACCTATCAAAAGATAATAAATATCAATGTCACCATAACCGACAGTGGATGACTACCAGTTACGCACAGAAATGGAATGATATCGTATGTGACATTATCACTTATGAACAAATTCCATAAGCTGAGATGGATAAACTAACTAAGCGCTTTCTAGCAAAACTCGTCTCATCCTAAAGCGCACTGGAAGGAAACTGCGATTAAATTCCACAAAATCTCAAATCTACCCGGATTTATGGAATGCCTGAAACTCGAGTCCAAGCTGTAATATGAAGGCAATCACTTCAGGACAAGAAGTGCACCACTCAAATTGGCCAAATGCATGACCACACTACTGGGCACCATCAGCACGGCAAACCAGAGACATTTTGGAGACCCAGGATCAAGGACATCAACCTCAAAACTAAAAAAAAAAAAAAACTAGACCTATCGGTCAAGCCATACTACGTAAAACAAATGACGAACATGCACGTTCCCTTTCTACTTCAAGACTGCTGACGTAGCTGAGGTTTGTGTCACTTTTAACTGTTTCAGTTTAAACAATACCTGCTACAGAAAAATTTTAGGGGCAAGGTCAAGGGCTTACCAAACAACACAGTATTAGCCGACTTTTACGTAGAATTGTTGGAATCCGAACGGCAGTACATGATGACATCCTCGCCATCACACTCGATATGATTCAACACTGACACGTACCAGAAAAGGCTTAACGCAGACAGGGTTTCCCTCTCAATTCTTCTTCGAAGAGGAACACAACGTCAAAATTTCCTTCTTACGTGATCTACTCTGCAAATCTGATATACAACTTGAAATTCAGATATATCGAAAGCCTACATATCACCATGATCTTATCCACTTCATGTCACATCACTACTCATGAACCTAAAATGAAGCACAGCTAGGTTTCTTCCTCAGATCATAGAGAGTTTCTAGAAGAATGTGATATTATTAGAGACATCTCGAAACTCTACTTCTCTTCTTACTTCACACACGACTGTAGGAAAGAGTTTTTAATATTATGACCACCTTAAACGGGGAAACAAACTTAAAGTTACATATTTTTTCCCTGTAGTGCTCCCACCAACCTCGACCATACAAAAAGTTACATCACAGCCAACACTTCCACTATCCTCATAGACCTTACCGAGCCAAATAGTCACCATAATGCAGAAAAGGCAGGAAACTACAGCATTCCTAGCAATGGATGCAACACACACATTACAAAGGGGAGCTTCACAGGACATTGCTACACCAGTCAAAGAGCACCAGTAAGCAAGAACACAATTTAAACAGTGCTTGTGTACAAAATCGAGACACCAACAATCACCCCATGAAAAGGGCAGATGCTAAAACTAGTTATCAAAACAAAGCTACTATAGAAAAAAGTGTTTAGAATCTGCCGTTAACGGCTATCACTTCCCTAACAGCTATTACACACCAACCAGGGTTTAGAAAAAGAAGTAGAGAGAATTCAGGAAATAAAGGGGAGGGAGAAGAGGAAGAGAAACATTATGAAGAGTATGATACACCATCTCCAGCCTCCTCCAGGGGGCGCGGTCCTCTACCCCAGCTACTCTGCCAATCTCCCAGGAGGAAATAATATCGCACCACGCGCCGTATGAGTCGGTAATTTCCTACAACTTCTGCTGAACGTGAGAGCCATTTAAGATGACTTAAACCGGAGGCAGCTCTTCCGCCTCGGTGAAGTCCCTCTCTCTCCTCACAAACTGCAACCCTTAACTCCGCCAGACACCGAACCTCTCATCTTTCTGAATACCTACTCTCACCTCACCCTCCTCTCCCTCATCTTCCTCTCCTCTCTTCCCACTCAACTTCTATCCATTTTCTCTCTTAAACGTGCTGGAAGCCCAGTTAGGCATGATATTTATAAATATGATGCAGGAAATGTACTCTGCGTATCTCCCACGGAAGGTAATGCATATTTTCCTAACATGCTGCTAAACATTCTCGGTGAATGTATATGCACAGAGTATGTCCAGGCATCTGGTAATCCTACAGAAGCTATGGAATTCAATATACCAACATCAACACTCTGGACTGCTCGCCCAACTAGTTTTACTTGTTACGTGGCATCTTTCTAGTAAATTTTTGACTTACACTTGCTTTCCTATTTTTTCCCGTATCCTTAAAAATATATTATACATTTTTAATAAAGTAATAATGGCTTTATTGTCTTGCCGCTGCATAAAGCCTTAATGCCTAACTGTTTCTCTGAGTTCCCACTTCCCAAATAGTGCCTTGCTTCTGGTCTTCTATCGCCGGCTTCCGGCTTGCAACTTTGTTTTGCTTATGCTTAAGTTGAATTCCATTTATCCGACCGCTCCTAATGTCTATCCAGACCTTACCACTCTCTTTTATCCTCCTCAATTGATTTTCTCTTCATTTTAGCATGAACTACAAGCAAGGATATCCAGAAGCTAACTCTTATAACCAGGTCATTTACAGAAAATAGACCACGAACAGAATGGAGCCAAACACTGAGCCTTGTGGAACTCCACTACTTACATTATCTTCAGGTTTTCCTTCATCCTATTTAATATGTTTACTTTTACTCCAGTTTCCTTCTATAATTTGCTATGAATATGCAGTCCACTATTCCTTCTCATGGTATGTTCTCTGGGAAAGATTTCGTGTGTATTCATGACTCACGAAATCGTGATAACACGATTGCAAACCACGGAACGGGTGGGGCTTGAACCCATGGCAGTTGAGTCCTAAAGCTAACAGGCCAGTGTGCTAACCACTAGGCCAGCTAGTTGTAACAAAATTTATCCAATTAGGTATATTTCTATACACCATACGGAGGATTGCGTGGACCCCATTAACTACAAATGCAGCTTTTTACTGACGAATCCCATACATCCCTATGGTGCTTAGCCAGCTGACTAAGTGGTTAACACACTGGCCTGTGAGTTTTAGGACTCACCTGCCATAGATTCGAGTCCCACCTGTTTTGTGAATTGCATCAGTAATTTTAACAGTTAGTTGGTTTCTGCGATGTTGATGAGGCCAAAAATTTCTTTTCAATTGCCTTCTATGGCTGGGTTTTATTAATAATTTCATTTGATGTTCTTGACTGGAGGTCGTATGTTTGCTTATGGAGAGGACTGATATCCTGCACGATTGATGCAGCGCCTACTGAAGGTAATCTCGGTGTGTGGTGGTACGTGGTAAGGAAGGTACAAGGGTAGCAACGGTGTCAGGTTGAATTCTAGGTATGCATGATATTAAATATTTTCTAGTGGTGGGAAGGTGAAGGAAAGTGGAGGCAACAATAAAATCGTTTTGGGGGATAAAATGGGTTGATGGCAAAGGAGTGTGATGGTTGTCATAGTTGATGGTTGAGGGAAACTTAAATGTGAGGAGAATACTGACTAGAGAATATTTTCTTTATAGATGTCTAACTACTGGTTCTGATGTTGCGGTTAGGTGGCTGTGTGTTGAGTGTTCTCTGCTGCTTGAGAATGGGAGAGTTCTTTTAGTTGGTATCTGAATGCAGATTGGGATTGTATGGTTGGAGGGTCAGTGGGATGGGTGAGATAACCTGAGTATAACTGGGCGTGGAAACAGGATGAAGTTCGTTGTTTTGTTTATATTGAGAAAAAAATTGTTTAAGAGAGTATGTGTGCGTGTGTTAGTGTGTGATAGCGACAGTCTCATTCCACCAAAGGGGGTTGATAAAGTTTCTTGTTAGTGGCGGTAGTTAATATCGAAAGCTTTGTTCCAGCGAGAGGAGTTGAAACCTATAGCATCATTCCTGCGAGGACAGTTGATACTAAGAGCTTCCTTCTGCCAATTCCACTAAATAGCGAAAGCATCGCTAGAACTAAGAGGCCTAACAGCGACTGTTTCGTTCCAATAATGCGACCTAATAGCAAGACCTGCGTTCCAACTAAGCGTTTTATAACGAGATCCTCATTTCAACTGTGATATTTTTTTTTATCCCAAACTTCGTTAAACCATTTATTATTAATGAAAAGGCAACCGGATACGATTGGATATTTTTTCAATGGTATTTCAAACGAAATTATTTTTTCCCTTATTGAAAGCGGGAACATGTTAAGTAATCGATCTCTATCTATACAAAGACATTTAAACCACAAGTAAAAATAAACATTGCAAAACTCTAATCGGGTAATAGTGTAGGAATAAGCGTTCACATAAATCTATGTATATATGGTTAAGACTAAGCTAAGGTCAATCACACACACAAAAAAAAATGCTAGTGAAAAGAGAGGTATTGTTTATCTTCAAGAAAATTTCTCTTGACGCTTGAGTAACATAAATGATGATTTGTTCATTAATTAATGAACCACTGGTATACATTACCGAGAAGTTCAAGAATAAGGCACGTGTGTAATACTTAGGTGCCTTTATTGCCAAAACGTTTCGACGGCACAACAGGCTTCTTCTGTTCGACACAGGGGAGTATCAGGGGCTCATTAGCCACCGGCGTACCCGTTTAGGGGATCAGTGATTAAGAATCCGCTGGCGTACTTGTGCTGGGTATCAGTGGGTAAGTAAACGCTTGCATTGCCGACATGCCATTGACGTTTATCTACCTAAACATGAAAAGTAAGTAAACATGAAAATAATCCACGAGAACTTAGGAAGATCGAATGAAGAAATTTAATGCTCAGGGCCAGAGGGTAATTCACACACATTTTAAGTACTTGATAAAGCCCTATTCTGGGTGAAACTTTGTTAAATAAAGTTTTATCCCTGCTTAAACTGTCTTTCAATTACTAGTTTTGGCTTATATCATTCTTTATCAACAACAAAAGAGGTGAAATTAAGACACAACTACGGTGCTGAACACACCAACTCCAAGGCCGAGGGACTGATCACCTCATCTTTTGTATATAGTTCTACTGTCTTCATATTATGTCCTAGAATTTTGTATTGATAAAGCCACTGGAGGGCGAAACGTCTACTATAAAGATACTCAGATGTTGCACATGTGTCTTAATTACATCTTGTCGGTATTGTATACCATTCTTGTACAACAAAAGGCGTGAAATGAGACTACACACCCTCCTCTAGAGTAGGTCCAAGGACCCCTTCCTCTTCCAGGGAAGCTTTAAGAACTTCCTCCTGCTAAATAGCTCCAAGAAATCCTTCCTCTTCCAGAGAATCTCCAAGATCTTCTGCCTCTTTCAGAGAAGCTTCAAAAAGCTCCTTTCTCTTCCAGAGAAGCTCCAAGAACCTCTTCCTCTTCCAGAGAAGCTCCAAGAACCTCTTCCTCTTCCAGAGAAGCTCCAAGAACCTCTTCCTCTTCCAGAGAAGCTCCAAGAACCTCTTCCTCTTCCAGAGAAGCTCCAAGAACCTCTTCCTCTTCCAGAGAAGCTCAAGAACCTCTTCCTCTTCCAGAGAAGCTCAAGAACCTCTTCCTCTTCCAGAAAGCTCCAAGAACCTCTTCCTCTTCCAGAGAAGCTCCAAGAACCTCTTCCTCTTCCAGAGAAGCTCCAAGAACCTCTTCCTCTTCCAGAGAAGCTCCAAGAACCTCTTCCTCTTCCAGAGAAGCTCCAAGAACCTCTTCCTCTTCCAGAGAAGCTCCAAGAACCTCTTCCTCTTCCAGAGAAGCTCCAAGAACCTCTTCCTCTTCCAGAGAAGCTCCAAGAACCTCTTCCTCTTCCAGAGAAGCTCCAAGAACCTCTTCCTCTTCCAGAGAAGCTCCAAGAACCTCTTCCTCTTCAAGAGAAGCTCCAAGAACCTCTTCCTCTTCCAGAGAAGCTCCAAGAACTTCTTCCTCTTCCAGAGAAGCTCCAAGAACTCTTTTTCCAGTGATGCTCCAATTTTCCATCCAAGAACTTCCTCTTCTAAAATTCTTTCTATTGCAAGGATCTTCCAACAACTTCTTCCTCCTCCAAAGACCCTCTTCCTCTTCCTCTTCCAGAGAAGCTCCAAGAACCTCTTCCTCTTCCAGAGAAGCTCCAAGAACCTCTTCCTCTTCCAGAGAAGCTCCAAGAACCTCTTCCTCTTCCAGAGAAGCTCCAAGAACCTCTTCCTCTTCCAGAGAAGCTCCAAGAACCTCTTCCTCTTCCAGAGAAACTCCAAGAACCTCTTCCTCTTCCAGAGAAGCTCCAAGAACCTCTTCCTCTTCCAGAGAAGCTCCAAGAACCTCTTCCTCTTCCAGAGAAGCTCCAAGAACTGCTTCTTCCAGTGATGCTCCAATTTTTCCATCCAAGAACTTCCTCTTCTATACAATTCTTCATATTGCAAAGGATCTTCCAACAACTTCTTCCTCCTCCAAAGACCCTCTAACATCTCCTTACTCCTGCAATAAAACTCCACAAACTCCCTCCTCCACCAAGGATGGTGCAGCAACTCCCACCTCCATAAGGCATCCCAGCACGGCTCCAACAGCTGGCTCCGAAGGCCTTTTGTTGTCTACTCTGATTCCTTCCTCTCGTAAACTGAAATTGTACCAGCCTCTTGTGCTCCAGATACACTTGCTCTCTCTCTCTCTCTCTCTCTCTCTCTCTCTCTTTTTCTTTTTCTTCTTCATGTGTTTTAATTATATTTTCTCTTATATTATTATATTATTCATTATCTCTCTTAAACCTAACTTTCTCTCTCCTCATTTTCCACTTTACTCGCTTCTTCCATTCCTCAATTCTCCATCATTTCTTGAGCCAGACCCCTCAATCATGGGAACATCCATAATAAAAGCAGAAATTGATCCTTATAAATCTATTCTACACAAACATTGATTGTATGTAAGTATGCATCTATGTATGTGCATGCATGCGTGTAAGTTAGGCATGTATTCATGTAAGTTAAGTATGTATACATGTGTGTATGTTTGTACGTATTCATGAATCTATATGTATATATGCATGTATGTATGCATATATGCACGTAGTGTGTATGAATGAATGTATTTAAGGACAGACATTTTGAAGACAAATGTACCATGTATATATGAATCCCCTCTATGGACGTGCAAATAGCAATATTTGCACGTCATTTCGCCCTTCATACATACATACATAAATACATATCGACATGCATATCGGTGTCAGAGGATAGTAATACAGACCGCTGAGACAGCGAGTACCAGCGATGGTATCTCCCTCCGTAACCCACCTTACTCTCATCGTTATCTTCTTAAGTTTATCGTTTCAACTGTCTCATCGCTTTCTTCAGTCACCCCTCCAGTGAATCAAGACCCATAAGGGTTTAGCGCAAAAACTACTTTAACTAACTTTTTGTTCGTTTTCGTTACATTAAAAAAAAAAATACGCAGGACGAGTTTTGCGCATTACTCTTCCACTCTGATTAAAACATAATCGGTATATATAAAATATTCAAAAATAGCGTAAAAAAAAAAGTATTACGGATTAGTTTCTATTACCGAGAGTGACTCATCAGGCATCATTTATCAGGGTTGGCACTCTGCTTGGCCCTACCTTTTAGCGCCAACGTTATCTGTCAAAATCAATGAACAAATGAAAACTGATATTTATGGCCTCAAATATGCAGGCTTAATTACTCTCCATAACGAAGATGCATTGAGCGTGACCCATTTCAAGCTACGTGGCACTCCTGCAGTAGTGATTGTTGCACTCCTGCAGTAGTGATTGTGACACTCCTGCAGTAGGGATTGTGGCACTTCTGTAGTAGTGATTGCGGCACTTCTGCAGTAGTGATTGTGGCACTTCTGCAGTAGTGATTGTGGCACTCCTGCAGTAGGGATTGTGGCACTCCTGCAGTAGGGATTGTGGCACTTCTGCAGTAGGGATTGTGACACTCCTGCAGTAAAAATTTCCGCACTCCTGCAGTAGGGATTGTGGCACTTCTTCAGTAGTGATTGTGGCACTTCTGCAGTAGTGATTGTGGCACTTCTGCAGTAGTGATTGTGGCACTACTTCTGCAGTGGGGATTGTGGTATTCCTGCAGTAGTTATTGTGGCATTCCTGCAGTAGGGATTGTGGCACTTCCGCAGTAGGGATTGTGGCACTTCTGCAGTAGGGATTGTGGCATTCCTGCAGTAGTGATTGTGCCATTCCTGCAGTAGTGATTATGGCATTCCTGGAATAGTGATTGTGGCATGCCTGGAATAGTGATTGTGGCATTCCTGGAGTAGTGATTGTGGCATTTCTTCAGTAGTGATTGTGGAACTTCTGCAGTAGTGATTGTGGCACTTCTGCAGTAGTGATTGTGGCATTCCTGCAGTAGTGATTGTGGCATTCCTGCAGTAGTGATTACGGCATTCCTGGAATAGTGATTGTGGCATTCCTGCAGTAGTGATTGTGGCATTCCTGCAGTAGTGATTGTGGCATTCCTGCAGTAGTCATTGTGGCATTTCTGCAGTAGTGATTGTGGAACTTCTGCAGTAGTGATTGTGGAACTTCTGCAGTAGTGATTGTGGAACTTCTGCAGTAGTGATTGTGCCACTTCTTCAGTAGGGATTGTGGCACTTCTGCAGTAGGGATTGTGGCACTTCTGCAGTAGGGATTGTGGCACTCCTGCTCTAGGAATTGTGGCTCTCCTTCATTAGAGATTGTGGCACTTCTGCAGTAGGGATTGTGGCACTTCTGCAGTAGGGATTGTGACACTCCTGCAGTAGAGATTTCTGCACTCCTGCAGTAGGGATTGTGGCACTTTTGCCGTGGGGATTGTGGCATTCCTGCAGTAGTGATTGTGGCATTCCTGCAGTAGGGATTGTGGCATTCCTGCAGTAGGGATTGTAGGTGTGTAGCACTTCTGCATCAGTGATTGTTGTGGGGAACTTTGTAGTAGTGATTGTTATTGAGTCCTGCAGCAGTGAATGTTGAGTCCTGCAGCAGTGAATGTTGAGTCCTGCAGCAGTGACTGCTGCAGGACTCAACATTCCTAACGTTAGTTGCTGCTTGGCACTTCAGCAGCAGTGACTTTTTACCTGTGGCACCTTCCCAGTAGTGATTGCTTGAGTATGGGCTCCTGTTACATACTTGTCATACCACTAGGTATGCAGCTTCATGTGATTGACAGCATAATCATTAACATATTTTGATTCCAAAAACAATCACCAATCCCGAGAATTCTTAAAATGGCCTTCATGATTCTTTGTGCAACTCTCAGATTTGCTGTGCCAGATCACATACATGGCGAACCTTATCCCGAAGCTTATTGACATCATGTGATGGAACGACATTACTCTCCCGCCGATCAAGTCCTCCTTTAAGAGGAGCTTCGAGTCCTCTGACCGAAGCACCGTGTGAGCTCAAAGAGGACCGACCATGCGATCGAGCGATTCCTGTGCGCTCTCCGCTCAAAACAAAGGGAAATAAGGGCTCTCCCTACCTCGACCCAGTCTGATGGGTGCCCCGTCATGGATGCTACAGTACTAACACGCTCTGGAGCAACTGGTGTACTCCTTCTAATACACCTTAGGTTTCATGATAGTACTCAAACGTTACCCTACTGGTTATTTTCAGGTTATTGTTCCGCGAATAGAGTCGAATTGTTCTTCTGTGAGAAGAAGTAAATTGTACCATGTAAAGTTGTTTTGATGTATATTGAATTGTTATATGTATAGTAGTTCTGCGTATGGTGAATTGTTTCTAGTATAGTTTAATGTATAATGAATTGCTCCATGTATAGTTGTTCTATGTAAAGTTGTGAATTGTTCCAAATAGTTGATTCTTATAATATTATGATTTGTTCCACGTACAGTTGTGAATTGTTTCAGCCTTCATCTATGGCAGTATTGATAAAAAGATCAAATAATTTCAGTGACTCAAAAAACGATATCAAATTTACAAAGGGATTTACGAGGATATAGATAAATGACCTTGTATTCAGTGTAAATGTAAATGTGTTGACAATGCTGTAAAAACATACTGAAAAAAAATTAAACATAAAACTTATGAATAAAAGAAAGAAAATAGAAATAAAGCAAGAAAACTAAAAACATTAGACAAGGAAAATAAGGATAAATACAAAATTTAAGAATAAAAATAAAAAGTAAAACAATAAAAATAAATAAACCAACGAAAATAAAAAATTAAAACTATAAAAATAAGGAATACAACAATAAAAGTAAGAAATATAATATCAGGAATAACAGGAACAAAAAATATCAGAAACATTAGGAATAAAAACGAGAAAAAATAAGCAACGATTTCAGGGAACACAACGCAAAAAAAAACGTCGTTGAAAACTAACAAAGTTTTAAACTGTGTTGTGATGACAAGCGTTAAGCAAGTGTGCAACGATGTAGCAGTTAACGTGGGAGAAAGTTCAGTTAATCGGACCTTGTTGCAGAGATGAGTTGAAGGACACTTCTCAGACATAACAGAGAGAGAGAGAGAGAGAGAGAGTGAGAGAGAGAGAGAGAGAGAGAGAGAGTGAGAGAGAGGAGAGAGGAGAGAGGAGAGAGAGAGAGAGAGAGAGAGAGTATATTAACCTAACCTTGTCAAACCCTGTGTAAAAAAAAATAAGAGTAGGTGGGGAAGAAAGATGGCAGGGGTCTTGGAAGTACACACGGAGGCAATCTGCTGAGAAGAGAATTTTTCCCTAAGCCGGGCTGACAGCGGAGTAGCGGGGTCCGTCTCACGAATACAAGACGGAGGATCGATCCTCCACTACTCCTTACAGCAATGTACATGTCGTGCCGAATAGGTAAAACTGGTCAATTAGCAAGAACTCATTTAAAATTAAGTCCTTTCTAAAATTTTCTTTTATATTTTTAAAGATATATTTTTTTCTTTTATGTTAATGTAAAAATTAATAATTTTGTACCCAAAAAACCTTAGAAAACTTACTTAACCTTATTATAACAAGCGCAATTTAAATTAGCCTAATCAAACTAAACATATTTTAGATAAACTTGCAATAACTTAATAATAAACAGACACAATGAAATATATTTTTTTTCGTTAGGTTCAAAATGATTTTTGCGAAATTATTAAATACACAAATTTTCGCTTGCCTTTTTCGGCAAGAGCGTTGCTATTTAAGCCTAAGTCGCAAGTTTTACCTATTCGGCACGACATATATGTATAGAAATATATATACATATATGTCGTGCCGAATAGTAAAACTTGACTTAATAAATAACGCTCTTCTTGCCAAAGGCAAGAAATTATTATATATTAAATGTTTATATATATATATATATATATATATATATATATATATATATATATTCTGTATGTGTGTGTGTATATGTGTATGTATGTGTGTGTGTGTGTGTGTGTGTGTGTGTGTGTTACCATTTTGTCCTAGGCACATGTCGATTGTGTGTGTGTGTGTTGAGAAGAGTGAGAGGGAATGTAAGGGAGAGAAAATGGGAGAGAAGAGGGATTGGAAGAGAGTGAAAAGAGAGAGGGAGAGAGAGTGGTGATACTATCAAGCAGTGTAGAGTTAGACTGGTAGTGATGAGATGGTTCAATACTCAATACAGCAAGTGCACATATCCTGGTGGGGGCGCTAGTTCCATCGTATAACTGTGTTTCAATGGACCTCTTGCTGGGTTATGGGTGTGCTTATCCCAGTGATTTATCGCAATGGGTTCTCCTTGCTGTTGTTGTGTGTTTAAGTTCTCTCATACACATACATACAAAAATACTCTCACCAGCCTTGCGAATACGTGAATACAAAAAGAGAGAAATTTACCACAAGTAACAGGACCTTAAAGAGGGCATGAAAGGGAGAGAAAGCGAAATGTACAAAGAGTGTGAAAGCACATGGTGTACGTAGGTATACAACAAAGGACCTTCTGGTCTAGGTCGAAGCTATCTGCTCAGGACTAGCTGCATTCTAGCCCTCTCTAGTTCTGTGGAGACATTTTTGCTTTTGCAAAGAATATCACAAGTCTCTCTCACGCTCACCTAGTCACAGTTCCGGCGGAGAAACAAGATTTTAATGGTCCAACTTTATCTTCGTAGGGTTTCATCAAATCAACATAGATATATCATACGAAAGGTGGAAATTTAATTTCACTTCTGCTAAAATTACTACTGCTTCTACCTCCACTACCGCTGCTACTACTACTACTACTACTATTACTACTACTATGCCCTGGGTTGTCCATGATCAACTTATCGTTCGAGGTAATATAAACAAGCGTCAGGGATCCATTTGCCACAGTTAACCCCTCCCCCACTGAATTTATTCAAATCCGAGATTTGTAAAGCGCTCTTCAAAATGGTTCTTGATGCACTGTATTGCTTTTACAGTTGTAATGTCAGTGGGTAGTCTAAGCCAGTGGAAAATAACCCTGAAAATTTTTCCATCATTAGTATTGCACTTCTTGTCTCGGAGTTTCACCCCATTGTTTCCCATTAGTGTATACTCTGCAACTGAAATCGTTCTTCGTGTATTTGTTTGTTAATTTATTTAATATCTTAAATATCTGAATGAATTATCGTAATCTCCGTTTCGCAAGAAAGAGTATATTAAATGCTTTGACATTTTCTATAAGTTTGGTTTCATAATGAAGAAAACAACTTGGGTGTTCTCTAATCCCTCACACCGTTTTATTTCTCTTTTTTTATTGAATTTTTAGAGCCCAAAAAATAAAAACATAATGAAGGTGGGATCCCACAAGTGAATTACAAGAGTCAATATTGTTTTGGGTTTTGTACTCGAAATGTCCAGCTGTGAAACCTTGGATTATGTTGGCTTTGCTGTTCGCAGATAAACATTTAATGAAGGGACGAACTTTGTTGCCCTTCCCTACACCATCCAATTAATCCAGAAAGAGAGAGAACAGAGACAGAGAGAGGGAGAGGCACAGAGGGAGGAAGACTGAAATAAAAAAAAATGATTACGAACTCTAAAAATCAATGGCAAGTCAACAACAATGTGTAAGATCAAAGATATTTAACACGAATGTTCATCTTTGAATTATGTCTTTGAAAACAAATCTGTACCAAAGAAATTCATATCACAATACACACTCACTGCCATACAGAGTTCACAGAGGGAACCTTCGTATACACTCACATCTTAACTCTTGTTAATGAGCTGCGAGAAGTTTTGTGTCTGTCACTAATGACAAAGTATTGACTGCAAAGTTCCAGGCTGAAGTTTGATATTTGCTAAGAGAAACTAACGCTAGAAACTTTGATGCTGTAGGCTGGTATTAGTTAAGACTTAAGTCTCGCTAGCAAAGTTTGCTGCCTTGGGCTAGTATTTGCTAAAACAAATTTTCATTAGCTAAGTTAGCTGCCTTGGGCTAGTATTTGCTTAGACAAAGCCTGGCTAGCAGAGTTTGCTACCTCAGGCTTGGTGTTATGCAGTCACCGAGCCAGGAGAGGTGTTTGTGTTTGTTGCAGAAGTTTGTGCAACTTTCTCCTTCCCCTCTTATCGCAATTTGGTGCCCTTTGTAAAGCAGTTTCAAGACGCTTCGAATGATACAGTGATAGGATGCACCTAGGACACAGGTTGGAGAGGAAGAGAACACCTAGGACACATAGGATGGAGAGGAAGAGAACACCTAGGAGTAGAGGACTGGAGACATAGGAGGATGAGATAAGATATATTAAATATGAAAGGGAATTAGAGGATAAGACAAATTGGATAGGGTAAAGAAGAATTGGGCACATTGGATAAGATAAGGGGAGGAGGATAGAGCATGCTGAATAGGGAAGGGAAAGGCAGGACGCACACGAAAGGATAGAGAGCGCATAACAGGGAATAGATATGGATGAAATGACTAGAGAGGATGGAATAAAGGAGAATGGTTTCAAAAGGGGTAAATTAGGGCAAATAACAATCAAAGAAAGAGATATGAAGCGAAGAAAAAATAAAAGAAAAAATATCTAAAAAGATACAAATAAGAAGGGAAAGAAGATGAAAAAAGAAGGGGAAAACCATGAAGGAAAAATTATATAAAACTAAAGAGGTACATAAATAAGCGTTCTTAAACTAAAATTTAAAAAAATCTAAACCAGAGGAAACAAAAGACAGCCGGTCTAAGCGAATATAAAAAACTCAAAATCGTAAACTTATTTTAAAGAGATTTCAAAGCAATAAATCATTTATATATTCACATGACTTACATTATACATTCCTGGGACTCGGTACTGTGTGTAGTGGACGAAAACATCTGCCTGAGACATCTTACTGTGAATTGTAGACTTTTAGAAGACCCTGTGTCCAGTAATGTGTGTAGTGGACAGTGAGAAGATCCTGGGACTACCACAGTGTGTAGGGGACAGAGAGAAAAGGTTGGGACCACTACTGTGTGTAGTGGACAGTGAGAAGATCCTGGGACTACCACAGTGTGTAGGGAACAAAGAGAAAAGGTTGGGACCACTACTGTGTGTAGTGGACAGTGAGAAGATCCTGGGACTACCACAGTGTGTTGGGGACAGAGAGAAAAGGTTGGGACCACTACTGTGTGTAGTGGACAGTGAGAAGATCCTGGGACTACCACAGTGTGTAGGGGACAAAGAGAAAAGGTTGGGACCACTACTGTGTGTAGTGGACAGTGAGAAGATCCTGGGACTACCACAGTGTGTAGGGGACAAAGAGAAAAGGTTGGGACCACTACTCTGTGTAGTGGACAGTGAGAAGATCCTGGGACTACCACAGTGTGTAGGAGACAGACAGAAAAGGTTGGGACCACTGCTGTGAAGTAGACAGATAAAAGATCTGGGACTACACAGTGTGTAATGACAGAAGAAAGGCGGGACCATGCTGTAGTGACAGGAAAAATCCACCATTATGTGTATTGACAGGAGACCTTGGGATCACTATGGTGTGTAGTGGACAGAGAGGAAAGTTTGGGACCACTGCTGTGTAGTTGACAGAGAAAATCTGGGATCACTGGTGTTGTGACAGAGAATGGCCCAGTAGCTATATCAGGAAAGATGACCTGGTGTTAGATTACTATAGTGTGTAGTGGACAGAAAAAAAGCTTAAGACCACTGCTGTGTGTTGTGGATAGAGAGAAAAACTTGGGACCACTTCTGTTTGTAGTAGTAGAGAGAAGAGCTTGAACCACTACTGTGTGTAGCAGTGTCTGGTTTCACAGTACACTTACTGTTCCACCTGTGAATAAACATAAGAACCCTGCAAAAGGCTAGGAATTAGTAATTATTTAATATTTAATAATTCTAAATGCAACAGTAATATATTATGAAGAGAAAATCGTATTTTTCTTTTCGGTCACAACGAATAAAAAGACTTAACAGCAGAATTCAATTAGAAATTAATCTAAAATGTTCCTTAAATACAGATATTTTTTTATTTATCAAACAGAATAAACTTCCAGTATTTATAGCAATGACAGTGGGAAAAATATTAAGCAGAAAAAAAAACGTAAAAAAAGTGTGTTTTCAATTGTAATAGAAATAAATCCTTTCAAAACTACATTTGCTAAGACGGATAAGTGACTAGAAAATTCCCTCCCAGAAATCACGATGAGAGAGGAGGAAAAAAAAGCGAAAAAACGAACAGCATCTAAACCAACCCTCCGGCAAATTTTCTGATGAAGGGGAAATTTTCTGTTGGCAGGCATATCAGATTCCAATATCCCGGGTTATATATTTCTCCTGCCTCCTTCAGATCACTCAATGATGCAGTTGAATTCCGAAGACCTGTTTTGGATCAGCAAAAGGAGAAATGGGGAGTTGGGGGGAGGGTGGCAGGGGCGGTGTGGGAGGGGAAGAGATGATCTGGAACTTAATCAGCTGGTGATGGGGGGTCGATCAGGGCCCTGAGGAAGAGTGAACATTATTGGAGGGGAGGGGAGACGAGGGGACGAGGCGGAATGTTGATGTTCTTAAATGATGATGCTGTTCCCAAATATTGATGCTGTTTTATGATGTTAATGCTTTTTTATAATAATGAAGTTCTATAATATTGATGCTGTTCCATAATACTTTTCTATATTATTGATGATTTTCTATAATATTGATGATTTTCTATAATATTGATGATTTTCTGTAATATTGATGATTTTCTATAATATTGATGATTTTCTATAATATTGATGATTTTCTATAATATTGATGATTTTCTATAATATTGATGATTTTCTATAATACTGATGCTGCTCTGTAATGTTGATGCTGCTCTGTAATGTTGATGCTGCCTGTAATGTTGATGGTGCTCTGTAATGTTGATGGTGTTCTTTAATATTGTTACAGTTCTAAAGTACTAGTGCCGTTCCAAAAACTATTTCTATTTTAAAATATTGCTGATTTAAATGTCTGATGCTGATTTCACGACGATTTGAAAATAAATAATAAAAAAAAATCCATATCACAGAGTCTTCATGTGGAAGGAGTGAAGTTTGGATTGTCAGTCACATCAAGATGTCACTTGGTCTTTGTCGCCGTCAGCATGAAAAGTTACCAAATGACCTCCTTTGTCTGACTACGAGAGGAGGTATCACGACCTTCCTTGGTATGACTACGAGGAGGTATCACGACCTTCCTTGGTATGACTACGAGGAGGAGGTATCACGACCTTCCTTGGTATGACTACGAGGAGGAGGTATCACGACCTTCCTTGGTATGACTACGAGGAGGTATCACGACCTTCCTTGGTATGACTACGAGGAGGAGGTATCACGACCCCCTTGGTATGACTGCGAGGAGGAGGTATCACGACCTTCCTTGGTATGACTACGAGGAGGAGGTATCACGACCCCTTGGTATGACTACGAGGAGGAGGTATCACGACCTCCTTGGTTTGAGAACGAGGAGGCATCACTTGACCTCAACTTGACAACAAGGAGTTGAACATCCACTGTGTTGACTCCCATCAACAATGCCTTGAATGCAAATTATCCTGTTCAAATTAAATTGATCTCCAGCCAACTAAACCTTGAAACAACAACAACAAGATTCTATTCAACATTCCCGTAAAGTGCATATAATATTAACATAGTGAAAACTCGTTAACGAAGAGATATACACCTAGAAACGTTGGCAGCCTAATCTGGTAGACCTAAGCAGGCAGTGTTTGAACACCAGTGGTGTCTTTACAAGAAACGCTCCTGGTTTTTGCTGACACTGTGTGGTGGCAGCGGATATCAAATCAAATATCAAGTCTTGATAAAGTTATCAGTTCTCTATGGTTAGCTGGGATTATTAGATATTTCTTCTGTCATGTTAAGATAATGTAAATATATTTCAAAGGCCATCACTTCAGATTTTTTTCATTTATTAAAAATTAAACTTAAAGATGGCAAAAATCATCTGACCTACCTACCAACCAACCTACATGCCTACCTACATACCTACATACATACCTACCTACCTCTCTCTATCTTCTTAGTTATAAAATATGCCTTGAACTACAAGAACTTCTTGGTATCCTGGTTCCACGGAATTTTAGTATTCGGTGGAACCCTGTTTGAAAACCGCTGATTTAAGCTACACCAAAACTGGTCAGCTAGACCACACCACACCTAGTTATTCAGACCACATCAGACCTGATCATCTAGACCACAGTCGATCTTGTCGTCTCGATCACATGAGACCTTGTCAACTAGATCACACAAGACCACACAAGATGTAGCCTTCTAGAGCATACCTGATCTGCTTGTTCAAAGCACATCAAACCAGGGCACCTAGAGCCTTAGATCACACCAGAACTGGTCGCCTAGATCACACTAGGCCTGGTCGTCGAGATCACACTAGGCCTGGTCGTCGATATCACACTAGGCCTGGTCGTCGAGATCACACTAGGCCTGGTCGTCGAGATCACACTAGGCCTGATCGTCGATATCACACTAGGCCTGGTCGTCGAGATCACACTAGGCCTGGTCGTCGAGATTACACTAGGCCTGGTCGTCGAGATTCGACATCATTCCAGACCTGGGTGCCTATGCCACAAAAAAACTCTTTCGCCTACACAACACTGGCGAGATTGATATGAGTTAAAAAAAAAAACCTGGACAGGGTACTATACTCTCGAAAAAAAACTAGTCACAATGTACTCACGCTCAGACATTATCCTTAAATAGATTTTTTTTTCCTCTCTGACGCCCCTTCCTACAAGAGAAAATAAGTTTCCCAACTGCCTCTATGCTCACACAGGGTTCTTAGTGCAAAGTGAGCACTTAAGGAAAGCCTTTTCATCTTTTTACATCACATAAATCAAAAGGTTGGTGGGAAAAGGTCGTCTTATTCTTGATATGGATAGTTATCTTAAGTGAAAGCTTTCGTCTTCATAAAGGAACAACCATATCTCCAGGCATCAGTTTTAATATCCATGTCTTTAAATCTTTTCCTGGAAGTTTTTATACAAGAAGAACATCACACTGATGAAGCAATTATTTTGAACCGCGATCCCTTGGTTTTAAACACACATAAACATGTCTGAAGGAGGGTAAGCCTGGAAGTAGCCTGGTACACGGCCTCTCTTCCTCCCGGAGTGAGGCGAGTGAACTTCACGATGTAAGTTTGCTCGTTGTGCTTTCTGGAGGCCAGTGATGAAGGCTATAAGGTGCTCCTCGTCTTCCAGGGATAGTAATTTTCCACCTTCAAGCCTCCGCCTCCCACCTCCTACTCCTCCTTCCCGTAACCTTCATTCTTGCAGCCAGTGAGACTTTCCTCTTGGGCAGCCAGTGTTATTTTCCAAGTTAGTTTCCTCCTCTCGTCCTCTTTCTCTTCCTCCTCCTCTCCTCTTCCTCTTCCTCCTCCCCATAACACCCAGTCTTACAACCCTTAAGACTTTTCGGCATCTAGCGATTTTTTCACTTTTGCATTTCGTAACTCTCAGCGCATCGGCTTAGCTATTTTCTCCCTATTACTGCAACACACGTTTTCCACTTGCAAAACTCAGTATTTTGCTCTGTTGCAACTATCTGATAGTCCCTGTTGCAAATATTTAACTTTCAAATTTGCAGTCCCATAACGTTTTCAGTTTCAAATCTCATATTTTTTTACCATGTAGCAGCCCCACAACTTTGTCTCTTGACAATTATTTCATTTTTTTTTGCTCCCTACTCCCTAATAACTGTTTCATGGCAACCAAACCTTTAACTGTTGCGGTAATTATCATTATTATTATGTTGTAATGAGAGAGTTGTGCGAAACGTTCCCAGAATAAAGATACCCAAATACAGCATGAGTGTTTCATTTATGAACTTGTCGGTTTTCTAAAGCATTTATTTACATCTTAATTTTATCGGTTGCAATGCCTGTAAGTTTCGGTTGCTGTCTTTAAAAGTTTATACATTGCAGTGCACGTAACTTTCTTCTGTTGCTGACTTTGTAATTTTACCCTGTTGCATTCCTGGCGTTAATACAACTCTAAGCATTTTGCTATGTCTTTTAGGAGTACCAGGAATAGCAACAGTCTTACAAATTGATCCTTGATGAACCCTACTCATTGCACTTTATTATTATCCCCGCTTGATATTCTAGTTTACAGATAAATTCAAGAATATGCAGTCCACCTATTCCCCTCCCTCATATCAATCAAGTTTTATGAATATGACACGTATTCAACACCCGGGTATCTTCACTCTCGAGACGTGTCGCTAAAGAGTGGTTTTACAATTCAGTACAGAGGTTATTTGCAAGTACTGAAACTGGAAACAGAAGAAGACGAGGTAATCATTCACTCATCCTAAATGAAGGTGTTCACCAGCGTATTCTTGAATCTTCATGATGGGAACATATTCATCTAGGCTTCGGAAATGCTTTCCTCGTCTTCGTCTTCTGCTGCCACCAGTTTTATCACCTTCCAATAACCTCAGTATTGAACTGATAAAGCCACTGGTTGGCGAAAGCAGTGGCTTTATCGGTACCGTGTACCATTACTTGGTATACAATGGTACTGCATACAGTTACTGTTACCATCTTGTTTTATCTCTGTCACCTGTAGTAGACAAACAAATCTGTGGAGCAGGATTTATGGTCTCTAAATATGCTGATTATCGTTTGTAAAATTGCTTCTCTTCAGGTGCTCAGCTATTCTTTTTCTGAATTTTTTTATTAACACATTTATAAAACTGCAACATTAATACCTCTCCTTCAGAGTGCAGACATTGTACTTCCCATCTCCAGGATTCAAGTCCCGCCTGCCGGTTTCCCTGACTCCCTTCATAAGTGTTACCTTGCTCACACTCCAACAGCACGTCAAGTCCTAAAAACCATTCGTCTCCACTCGCTCCCATCTGACATGCTCACGCATGCTTGCTGGAAGTCCAAGTCCCTCGCACACAAAACCTCCTTTACCCCCTCCCTCCAACCTTTTTTAGGCCGATCCCTACCCCGCCTTCCCTCCACTACAGATATATACACTCTCGAAGTCATTCTGTTTTGTTCCATTCTTTCTACATGTCCGAACCACCTCAACAACCCCTCCTCAGCTCTCTGGATAATAGTTTTGGTAATCCCGCACCTCCTCCTAATTTCCAAACTACGAATTCTCTGCATTATATTCACACCACACATTGACCTCAGACATGACATCTCCACTGCCTCCAGCCTTCTCCTCGTTGCAACATTCACCACCCATGTTTCACACCCATATAAGAGTGTTGGTATAACTATACTCTCATACATTCCCCTCTTTGCTTCCATGGACAAAGTTCTTTGTCTCCACAAACTTCTCAGTGCACCACTCACCTTTTTCCCTCATCAATTCTATGATTCACCTCATCTTTCATAGACCCATCTGCTGACATGTCCACTCCTAAATATCTGAATACATTCACCACCTTCATACTCTCTCCCTCCAATCTGATATCCAAACTTTCATCACCTATTTTTGTTATCCTCATCACCTTACTCTTTCCTATATTCACTTTTAATTTTCTTCTTTTACATACCCTACCAAACTCATCCACCAACCTCTGCAACTTCTCTTCAGAATCTCCCAAAAGCACAGAACAACTGTGACAACTCCCACTTTGTGTTAGATTCTTTATCTTTTAACCCCACACCTCTTGCCAACACCCGAGCATTCACTTCTCTTACAACTCCATCTATAAATATATTGAACAACCATGGTGACATCACACATCCTTGTCTAAGGCCTATTTTTACTGGGAAATAATCTCCCTCTCTCCTACATACTCTAACCTGAGCCTCACTATCCTCGTAAAAATTCTTCACTGCTTTCAATAACCTACCTCCTATTCCATACATTTGCAACATCTGCCACATTGATCCTCTATCCAACCTATCATACGCCTTTTCCAAATCCATAAATGCCACAAAAACTTTTTTACCTTTATCTAAATACTGTTCAGCTATATGTTTCACTGTAAACACTTGGTCTACACACCCCCTACCTTTCCTAAAGCCTCCTTGTTCATCTTTGGCCCCTTAGCCTGTACTCTGTTGCGGTCTTCATTACCCTTCCCCAATCTTCATGACTTTACACTTGGTGGGGTTAAACTCTAGGAGCCAGTTGCTGGACCAGGCTTATAGCCTGTCCAGATCCATTTGTAGTCCTACCTGATCCTCATCCATTGAATTCTCCTCATTAGCTTCACATCGTCTGCAAACAGGGACACTTCTGAGTTTATTCCTTCCGTCATGTCATTCACATATACCAGAAACAGCACCGGTCCTAAGACTGACGCTTGTGGAATCCCCAATTGTCACCTCGTCACGTATCATGACTCGTTTTGTGTATTGTGTGTGTGTGTGTGTTTACTCATTTGTATTTTACCTAGACGTGGTTGCAGGGGTCGAATCTTAACTGTTGGCCCTGCCTCTCAACTTGACGCTTGACAAATTCATTCCCTCCTAGCCTCTTGGGCCCCTTCGTACCTGCTTTTAAAACTATGTATGGAGACTTCCTTCAACACTTCTTCGTCGAGGTCATTCCACTTCCCTACCAACGTGATACTGAAGACATACTTCCTGACATCCCTATTGCTCAACTGTATCTTTTTCAGCTGTGCCCTCGAGAACCTATTTTTCGTCTCTCAAATAGCCTGTCAGCCCTATCAAGTGGGTTGGGTATTTTGTATTTTATCATGTCTCCCTAGTTCAGTCTTTCTTCATAACTCATAACACTGAGCTCAGAAGCTCGTGTTATAAAATACACCAAGATGGGTCTCATGTATATTGAATGCAGAGCTCCGATTGACTCTTTGTTAAGATTCCTGAAGGCTACTTTTAGATGTGCCACACGAGATTATTCGGCTTATGTGAGCCTCTGGCACTATACGCACCTCTATGGCTTTCTCTATGAGTTAGGTTAGCAGCCTCTGTCCCTCAAGTCTATACTACTCTGTTCCTGGTATTTTTGTTCCTTCCTCAAACTTCATAACCTCGCATTTGTTGGGAGTCAAATCAAGCAAACACTTATCTGACCTAACTTGCAGTTTGTCAGGATTCATTTGTAGCTTTTTCCTGTCATCTGATTTTATTCCCCTCATTACTTTTCCATCAGCAACCAGGAATACATCTGACTTAATCCAATCTGGTATGTCATTCAAATATGTGTGTGTACTCACCTAGTTGTGGTTGCAGGGGTCGAGACATAGCTCCTGGCCCCGCCTCTTCACTGGCCGCTACTGGGTCACTCTCCCTGCGCCATGTGTGTGTGTGTTTGTGTGCAGTCTAATTCAAATGGACAAGACTGTTTGGCGTCAGATTGTCAAATGTTTGTTTGGCATTATGAAGTCTTGTTTGAGTTGGAAATGCTGCTGATGGTTGTGGCCGCCCACCCATCTCTCTTCATCCCCTACCCCAGCCACCCGTATCTCAACCACCCACCCAGTGACCCAACATACACACTCACACACGCAAAAACACACACACACACTCACACACACGTCCCGATGTCATGGTGGCTAGCGCTCTTGCTTCACGCACGGAGGGCCGGGTTCATCCGGCAGGCCGAAACATTTCGAAGTGTTTCCACACACACACACACACACACATACACACACATATATACAACAGGCCTAGTGTCTAATCGACATGTGCCTAGGACAAAATGGTAACTAACACACACATCGACCCCTGCAACCACAAATAGGTGAGTACACGCTCACACACGCAAACACACACACACACACACACACGCCAACACACACACACACACACGCCAACACACACAACACACACACACCCACACACACACACACACACACACGCCCACACGCTCACACACGCCAACACACACACACTACTAGCACCCATAATTCCACCACCACCACCACCACCAATTTAAACTCACCAGTAGAGAGAGAGACAGAAATAGAAACAGACAGATAGAGACAGAGAGAGCAGTCAAATACAGATACTATGTCATAAATAACAAGGGAGAGAAAACGAAGCTAATGAAACAAACATGTAAATGGAAACATAAGATTAGGCAAAAAACAGAAGAAAGTAGAAGAAAAAAGAAAGAGAGGCAGGGAAAACAGAGAGAGTGCAAGGAGAAGCCAAACACAAATAAAGCCGGAGTGACCCCAACGTAATAAGTACATCAAGCAACATCCGTCACAGAGAATGTGAAATGTTCAAGAAGAAAAACCTTGTTGACAACATTCGAACCCCTTTGAAATCTGTTTTCGAACTTTTTTAATTTGGAACAAGATTCGTAAGCAGACAACGTGTGGGAAGAGAATAAAGAACACGAATTTATTCCAAGTCGAAAGGGATAACGGGAGCATCATTTTTTCTTTTTGATCACAGGTATACAAACTATGACGAGCCGTTATCCTATATCAGCTCATATGAGAACCTTGTTCAGCCTATGGAGGTCTACCATCCTCTAGATTGCGACCGACAGCAGTCTATTGACACCCAGGTACCTATTTATTGCTAGGTAAGCAGGTGCGGGAGTTAGGTGACTTGTCTCTGTCTCGCCGTGCCCAGAAATCGGATTTAGCTGAGAGCTAAAACGCTAAGCTACAGTTCATCTTCTATAAACACCTTTGTTTTATGTCGAGAAAAAGCTCATAATACTTTACACACACACCAGCCTCTGGTGCCACCGCACTAACATACTCTGAAAAAAACTTACCCTTTTTCTCCTGTTGCTGCCCTTGCAACATTGCACAGCTCCTGATGACGCACTGAGAAGTGTGAAAGTACTCGAGCTAAAGATTTAAATCCCCCCACCCCCCGCTTGTCTTGCACTGTTAACATCGCCTGTCTGCGATTGTTTTGCATATAATATATATATATATATATATATATATATATATATATATATATATATATATATATATATATATATATCATTGATATGCACCGAGAGGTGTGTATCTCTTAATGTATACAAGGATTAAATTTATTTTTGTTAGTGTACAGGTCAACTGCAGCTTTGACGACTACTGCGAGGTATATAGGCCCTAAAGTTAACAAACTCCCCCTTTACCCATTACAGGAGATATCACCCAATTTACTGAGAACCAACTATAGTGCGACTCTAAACTGGAAATGATTACCGACCCGGATGTGAATTCCAGCTGAACGTGACCAGGAACATTTTAATTACAGCTCTGGAAAAAAGAGAGAGAGAGAGAAGAGAGAGAGAGGTTTAGTGTGTCCGCTTAAAGCCGTGTTTAGGAAAAATTGTTGAAATATTATGATTAAATTTTTGTTTTTGCTAATTTCCGTTTTGAGCCGAAATTCAGATTGTCAGCTAATGTGATTTAGGTTTGTTTATGATCTCTCTCTCTCTCTCTCTCTCTCTCTCTCTCTCTCTCAAAATTTCTCTCGGATGGGTCTGTTTACCTAATAACCAAAGAAAAATAAATGTGACGAAGATCTGAAAATCAATTACAACGAATTCATCATGTAACATCTTTTAACAGAAAAAAAAATACTGTAAATAACTTCAACTGCAATGTAAGAATTTGTATTTTATGGTCTCTGCACAAAAGGCTGTTTTTCTTCATCGGTTCACCTCATCACAGAAGTTCCCTGGTGGAGCTGATCCCGGGATCACCACTTAAACAACTAACTCAAGGCACAATACCGTGACTTGAACAATTCACAACAAATAACCCGCATACAGGAGACTGAAATTTATGACGACGTTTCGGTCAGACTTGGACCATTAAATTAGTCAGTGGTCCATAAGGTGTCAATAGTTTCTTTCTCCCATGTGCGGGTTATTTGTGATAGAGTTACAAGACCAAAATGCAAAATTTACTTTGAAGAATCTCACCTTCCAAGAAAGGGGCAAGTCTAGAGTTTTTTCACTACTCGAAGTATGAAAGAGTTCCGTTTGTGAAGGCTCTGCGCCAGCGCTCGGAGCGGTCGGTGATAACAGGAGAAGGACCAGAAGGAAGACAAACGTAGCGGTTCAATCCTAAAAAGAATACAAACCTTAGTAACCGATTCAGGCTTCCCTGAATTACACATGAGATGCATCTCACGCGGATTCTCTAATAATGACGAAGAACCTATAAAAGCTCACATTCCTTAGGAAGCCGCTAAACAAGAAGAATGTGTTGATGTCACAAGTGGACATGAAGCTTGAGAAAGAGGCTTAAGATGAAGGAGAGAGAAAAAGAAAAATCCAAGAAGGAACGGGAAAAGATAAGAGAGAGAGAGACGGGGGGGGGGGGGGAAGGGAAGAGAAGCTTGCATTCATAACTACTGGAGGAATAAGAATCGTCATCCGCACTATGCTCCTCCAAGTGTTTGGGTGGTGGAGGAGCGCCGGTAAAACAGAAGTCAACACATAACTATTGTTGATCCGAAAGTCGCAGCTTCTCTTGATCGTTCAATAGTTCGTGGGGCACAAATCATGGCTCCTGGAGCCATCCACGGAGCCAGATGGATTGCTAAGTCGATAAACTCCCTTGATGTTAAGTTCTGATCTCTTTTGAAACTGACCACAAAGTGTTCAAGTCTCTTCGAGTTATGAACCTCTTCGCCTGCCAGGTGTATATCGATGCTTGGAATATATCGAACCTGGTTCCTTGCATCACTTGCACTTTAGGCTCCAATAAATAACCTGAACTCAAGTGTCTAGTTAAATAAGAGACTATCATCTAGGCTGCCATTCCAACAGTAGCCGACTATGATTTCTCTCTAAGAGGCGCAAGCCAAGATTTCAATGTTACTTAAAAATGATAAGATGCTGAAAAACCAAAGAAATCGTCTTAAAAAATTATTTTCAATATGTATGTGAAATTTCTTAAATTAGCCATAGATGAAAAGATAAACAAAAGGTATTTAAGTCAGGGGAACTTTAGCCCACTTAGCCCCTTCCCCTTGGCTGCGCTACTCCTCCCAAACAGCCATCAGTCATGTCTAGTCACACATGGTACCTGAATGAAGAACTCGTTGGTTTTTCTGACGATCACGTCGAAACTGCAATCAAGGAAGAATGGTCCATGTTTTAAAGAGTCCAGATTCCTTGCGCCCTGCCATTAACGTACAGGAAATAGTAAAGGCAACCACTTTCCTCCCATTATCCGTCAAGAAAAACACCACACTCTTCTTCCGCATTTTAAAGATTAATGATTGGAAATGGAAGGGAAGGATAAGTTATAAGACTGGGGAAAAAGACTGTATACAGTCTTAGCAAGGTATAGCATAATTTAATAACACAGCGAGGTCATTGCAAAGTATGAGGCGCAGAAGCAAGCCATTTACAGGTTGTGCTGGCTCATACGGAGAAATATTCACTTATCAAAACAACAAAGTCAAACCGTCCAGGTCAGAGTTATTGCAATTTTCAATCGATATGACTACTAAATTTATTATATTCTTTTACACAATACTAACCACGGGCACAGTGACTGCATGTGTCTCGTGTTTTGAAAGTTAAATTTACTAAATTTCAATGTAGTATATATTTACCGCTGAAAAATAAGTTACTTGTTATTCTAGCGAGTCATAATTTCATTTAGAGGATTTATTTATATTACAAGGGAGGAAAATGGAGTCAAGTCTCTGGAAATAGTCAATAATTTTTTTAGCTCAGTTCTAATATACATATCCTAAGAAGCCCTTCAGCAGCCGGATGGCCAGTAATTGAGGATCCTATTGTAATCTCCGTGGCTAAGTTTTAATAGTGTTGGACCTGCTACATGTTTGGGTCACGGTTCGAGGTGTACCAGAATAAATGTTCTGTGCAAGTTTCTGCGAAAGTTGGATGAGACAATAGGATCACAGTTGGTGACGCTGATACAAACATGTCACAGCAGTGATGTTTGTGAAATCTTCCTTTTGAAGACTCCGTGGTTGAGTGGAAACAGCGTTGGGTTGGGCTTGCTACATGAAATGATCACCGTTCGAGCTCCTATATATATATATATATATATATATATATATATATAGTATGCTAGACATGGAGAGGTCAATGACATCATAAAGAGAAGCCTCGCCACAGCCCGTTGCCCAGCTCAGCGGGAACCCCAAGTACAGAGGTCTGATGGAAGTCAAAAGCATCCTGATGGAGCCACCATGCTACCCTGGAAGGATGGTAAGCAGATTGCTTGGGACTACATCTGTGCTGCCACAATGGCAGACACCTTCTTGCCATACTCCTTAGCCGAAGAGGGTGGAGCTGCCAGCCACAGGGAGACCCAAAAGTCCCGCAAATATGAAGGCCTTCCCCCTTGCTATAACTTCATCCCAATAGGGTCGGAGACCCATGGAGCATGGGGCAAGTGTGCTCTAAAGTTTCTCAAAGAGCTGGATGAAAAACTCATCATAGAAACCAAGGACCACAGGGCGACCAGCTTCCTCTTTCAGAGACTCAGTGTTTCGATACAGAGGGAAAATGCCTGCAGCATTCTGGGCACGCGGCCCACTGCCGGGGAGCTGGACGAAGTATTTTACATGTAGCTCTGAGTTGTTATCCATGTTGTTTTACTTCCTATTGTATTATTGTCAATGTATTTTGTCAATGTATTTTGTCTTGAAATAAAGTTTATACACAATGAAAAGATGGGGTGGTAGGGGAAGTGGAATATTCAAATGGCTTCAGAAAGAAATCTAAATATTCTTCCTTGAAGCCTTTTATCCACTTCTCCGAGGCAATGGGTCCACAATTTACACCAGAGGTGGACCTCCATCATATATATATATATATATATATATATATATATATATATATATATATATATATATATATTCCAAACGACATAGAAATGCTGAAAAGAAACACACGAAATACAGACATATGCATGTACACGTCCACGAACATTCACACACACACACACACACACGTGCCTGCAATACTCTCTAATCAAACATATTCGGAAGAAACAAATTTAAGAGAGGCTGAAAGGAGCCGGAAATTGAAAAGCTTGAATAGAAGATTAAAAAAAAGGACCAAGAGACAGAGAGAGAGAGATGGAGAGAGGGACGCACAGAGATCAAAAGGAAGAGAAGAGAGAGAGAGAGGGGACCTCGTCAGGCTGCTGGTGATGACACTTCATTACGCCGTCAGTAGGCGACAAAGACACCTAGCTCCCTCCCTAACTTCCTTTCCTACTCCAGGTTTCAGGATCTGTTTACGTCTCCAGCTCCCTCCCTCTACTCTCCCCTCACTTCCACCTCTCTCTCTCTCTCCCTCTCCCTCCCTCTCCTCTCCTCTCCTCTCCCTCTCCCTCTCCCTCTCTCTCTCTCTCTCTCTCTCTTAGTCACTCTCGTAAATTATATTCTCTTTGATGTTAAACTAATGTTTATTTCCACAGGTACAGGAGTACACTCATTGACATTCTGTATTTTTAATTTTCTTTTAAATTCATTCACATCAAAGTAAAATTTAACTTTTTTTTTCATTGTGTACTTATCTGTACAAGAGGCTGAGTGAGAGACGTGATAATTGGTGCTATTAAAGACACAAAGATAATTGGGGATACGAAAGAGTTTATCATTTGTGACATAAAATTAATGATAACTTATAATTTGTGACATAAAATTAATGATAACTTATAATTTGTGACAAAATTAATGATAACTTCTAATATGAGATACATGATAACTGGTGACGAGACATGATAACTGGTGACGAGACATGATAACTGGTGACGAGACATGATAACTGGTGACGAGACATGATAACTGGTGACGAGACATGATAACTGGTGACGAGACATGATAACTGGTGACGAGACATGATAACTGGTGACGAGACATGATAACTGGTATGATTAGAAAGTTAACTGCTGATGTGAAAGACAAGTTAACTGGTAATATGAGAGACAAGATAATACCGATATGGACCAACGTGATAACGGGTGATTTGAGAGATACGATAACTATTCGCATGAGATATAACAAGATAATCAGCGATTTCTGATAACACAATTTGCAAAGATAGTGGAGTAAAATAAATAGAAAAATAATTGTTAATGAATGTTAAAAAAATCATGGAATAGCAGAAAAAACACAGGAAGAGGAAAGATGCCTAATCGGCGATTTCTTTTATATATATATACTTAGGATTAACAACAATTGCTTTGGATAAATACAGTCTTGATCAAGTTTGTTTTTGCATCACTAGCTTCCTCGGCGCTACCTTCAGTCTGCTCAAGGACTCTTGGTCCAAGGAACTAGAGTTACCCTCTCTCTTTCTCTGGATCAAGCCTAATTACTTTCCATTCCTCAGGCCCATTTTGGCTTCACTGGGTTTATCAAAATTCCAGTGATATGAATAAAACTTTTCCATGACAAATTTGAGGAGGAAAAATCTAAAGTCAGAACTTCAGATTTTAAAAAATGCATAGAGAGACTGTCATAATTATCTAGACAGAGACAAAACAGACACAGAGAAAAGAAACTGTTGGAATAATGTAAACGTCATTATTACTGAGAAAATTGGAGACGAATTCAAAGAGTTACCAGAAGTTAGGTTATGTACGATCTATCATGAAACAGAACAAGTGTTTCCTGACGCGGGTCTTAGTCATATGATGACCCGCAGCTGGAGTCTTTGGTGATCTGACCGAGTCCTTCCGCTGGCTTATCGGTCCACCCTTCTAAAATTCTGGTTGTTTAAAATCATTTTTTCATATAGATATTACTCTAGCGAAAACAATCAAAGCAGTGTGGAGAACTAAGTCACCTCTCTCTCTCTCTCTCTCTCTCTCTCTCTCACTATTATCTTACCTTCAGAGAAACTATCTCTTACTTATCCTCCATCGTCTCCCCATTTAGCAATATCCAACCATTACTCAAACCTCAACAACCTCATAGACACAATATTAACAACGTAAATACTCATCATATTCGTCCCAGTAATTCACCAACACTATTCTTTCCACCCCACACTACTGTTTTCACCCCACACTAAGTTTCCACCCCACACTACTGTTTCCACCCCACACTACTGTTTACACCCACACCACTGCTTCCCCACACACCACCCATCACCCCACACCACTAGTGAACCTGTCTTCCACACCCCACTCGACCCACCACCACCAGCCAAAGGGTTTGTCTTCAATAAACCCCGTACTGGTAAGGCATAATGAAGCTCCTTCAATAAACCCCATGCTGGTGATGTACGAAGAAGTCCTTTCACTAAACCCGTGTGGGTGCTCCATGGAGCCTCTTCAATAAACCCGTGTGGGTGTTCCATGGAGACCTTCATTAAACACGTGTGGGTGTTCCGTGGAGCCTCTTCAATAAACACGTGTGGGTGTTCCGTGGAGCCTCTTCAATAAACACGTGTGGGTGTTCCGTGGAGCCTCTTCAATAAACACGTGTGGGTGTTCCGTGGAGCCTCTTCAATAAACACGTTTGGGTGTTCCATGGAGACCTTCATTAAACACGTGTGGGTGTTCCGTGGAGCCTCTTCAATAAACACGTGTGGGTGCACCGTGGAGCCTCTTCAATAAACACGTGTGGGTGTTCCGTGGAGCCTCTTCAACAAACACGTGTGGGTGCACCGTGGAGCCTCTTCAATAAACACGTGTAGGTGCACCGTGGAGCCTCTTCAATAAACACGTGTGGGTGTTCCGTGGAGCCTCTTCAATAAACACGTGTGGGTGCACCGTGGAGCCTCTTCAATAAACACGTGTGGGTGCACCGTGGAGCCTCTTCAATAAACACGTGTGGTGCACCGTGGAGCCTCTTCAACAAACACGTGTGGGTACACCGTGGAGCCTCTTCAATAAACACGTGTGGCGCACCGTGGAGCCTCTTCAACAAACACGTGTGGGTGCACCGTGGAGACCTTCAGTAGTCTCTAGATTCTGTCCCATTCACCTTCACGTTATGGAACAAGGTCACACACAAGTGTGGTTATAGGAGAGCCTCCTGTGTAGGCGATACGTTTAGGAAAAAATAAACCAAACTATTGCACATGTGACTTTCTCAGCAACCTGTTAAGTGTTGAATACCACATAAACAAAATGTTGAGACGTTAGTGGACTGTTTCGTCTTCCAGTTCTCGTGGCAGCAGTTGTTTACTTTTGATCAGTGAAAATTGTAAATTGTTTATTCATGTAAACGTATTGGACAAGCAGAGGAGTTATACAGGTAAGCAGATTTACCATAATGACAAGCAGATGTGCCATATATGCAAGCAATGGTGCTATATACTGTAAGCTGAGACGTTATGCAGATAAGCAGTGTCATGTAGGAAGGTTGGTGGGAAGGGAGGGAGGATGTATGTGTATTTGGATTTCAGTAAGGCTTTTGATAGAGTACCACATCAGAGACTGTTAAAGGGTGGCTGCTCATGGCATTGGGAAAAAAAAAAAAAAAAAAAAAAAATTTTTTTTTTTTTTTTTTTTTTTTTCGGTTTTGGGTCCGTTGTTGTTTATAATATATATAAATGACCTTGACGAGGGAATTACTAGTGATATGAGCAAATTCGAGGATGACACGAAGATAGGTAGGATAATAATCGATTCAGACGTAGATGTCACGGAACTTCAGGAGGATTTAGACAAACTCAATTTCTGGTCAGAAAAATGGAAGATGCAGTTCAATGTAGATAAATGCAAAGTTCTAAAGCTCGGGAATGTTCATAACCCTAGCACCTACCAGCTTAATAATGTTGAACTCAGCCGTACAGAATGCGAAAAGGATTTGGGGGTTATGGTAAGCAGCAACCTTAAACCAAGTCAGCAATGCCTAAGCGTAAGAAATAAAGCAAATAGATTACTGGGATTTATATCAAGAAGTGTAAGCAACAGAAGTCCAGCGGTTATATTACAGCTTTATACATCATTAGTAAGGCCTCACCTAGATTACGCAGCTCAGTTCTGGTCTCCATTTTACAGAATGGATATAAATTCGTTAGAAAACATTCAGCGACGAATGACAAAGTTAATTCATAGCATTAGAAATCTTCCGTATGAAGAAAGATTGAAGACCCTTAAATTACATTCACTTGTAAGACGAAGAATGAGGGAAGACATGATCGAGGTATATAAGTGGAAGATGGGTATTAATAAGGGGATATAAATAAGGTCTTGAGGATATCTCTCCAAGAGAGAACCCGCAATAATGGATTCAAATTAGATAAGTTTAGATTTAGAAAGGATATAGGAAAATATTGGTTTGGAAATAGGGTAGTTGATGAGTGGAACAGTCTGCCTAGTAGGGTTATTGAAGCTAGGACCTTGGGCAGTTTCAAATTTAGGTTGGATAAATACATGAGTGAGAGGGGTTGGATTTGAGTGGGACTCGCGCATGAGTTAATAGAATCATTAAAGCATATTTCTTGGATAGAATTGAAAATTAGGTTGGGCAATTATTCTGTTAGTGGGATGGATTGTGAAGGACCTGCCTAGTATGGGCCAACAGGCCTGCTGCAGTGTTCCTCCTTTCTTATGTTCTTATGTACTCACCTAGTTGTGGTTGCAGGGGTCGAGTCACAGCTCCTGGCCCCGCCTCTTCACTAGTCACTACTAGGTCACTCTGCTCCATGAGCTTTATAATACATCGTCTTTAAGCTATGTATGGATCCTGCCTCCACTACATCACTTCCACTTCCTGACAACTCTGTAACTAAAGAAATACTTCCTAACATCCCTGTGATTCATCTCAGTGTTCAACTGTGTGTGTGTGTGTGTGTGTGTGTGTGTGTGTGTGTGTGTGTGTGTGTGAAATTCTTGGAAGGTTGATACCTCAGTCCTAAGGTTTCTCAAAGGAACCCTCTGGGACCTAATTTGGAGAATTATTGTGCTCTCCCTTTTTTCACCTTTCCCCTCTCTTCCCTCTCGCCATATCGTCTCCCTTTCCCCTTTTCCTATCTTCCTCCTTGTCTTTCACGTCCCCTATCACATTATCCCATCTCCACCATCACCCTACCTTCTCTATCTCGCATTATATTTCCCTCTCTCTCTCTCTCTCTTGTATCACCTTACCCTCTCCTTCCCCTTTTTCTCCCTTTATATATCCTCCCTTTCCCCTTTCCTCAGTGCCGTGGGGCATGCAATCTGAGTTTGGCCAGGCCGCTCCAGCTTCATGGGTCGGAAACGTTCAACTAAGCTCTCTCTCCCCTTGTCTACCCTCTCCCTACCTTCACCCTCGTTAAGGAGAGGCCCAGAACGAGATAGGAAATTGCCTGGTCTATTTTGCTAGTCGTCCAGCCGGCCGCCGTCTCCACTACCAGAGTGAAACAGTGAATTTGAAATGAAGCTTTTATACATCTCATTGAATTTCCAAACTAGGTACGCATCGTATTCTGTGTTCAAGCATAGTCTGCTCGCCAAGTTCCGGAGCAGACTTTGCTCTTAGATCAGGAAGACACTATGCTCTTAGTACAGGAGAGACTATGCTCTTAGTACAGGAAAGAAACTATGCTCTTAGTACAGGAAAGAGACTATGCTCTTAGTACAGGAAAGAGACTATGCTCTTAGTTCAGGAAAGAGACTATACTCTTAGTTCAGGAAAGAGACTATGCTCTGAGTTAAGGAAAGATACTATGCTCTGAGTTCAGGAAGAGATTACATATGTGCTAAGCTCTGGGACACACTACGCTCTCTGTTCTAACTTTGATTATACTGTGATCATTAACGGACTTCACTCTGTGTTCAAGAACTGACTGTTCTCTGGCTTTAGCTAGACTATATTTCTGTCCCTTATAGGCGTGTTTGAAACAAATCATTTGTACAAATACATTGGACCCCAGAGTAACGAGCAAAATTCATTCCAGAAGCCTGCTCAAGTGCCATTACCGAACGAATTTACTCCCTTACGAAATAATGTCAAGTAGGTTAGTCCATTTCAGACCCCAAAAATACACTTACAAAAGCACTTACAATATTATACTTACATAATTGTACGATTTCCTGGGTGCTCGTTAATCGGGGGTCCACTGTATATGTTATTTTTACACACACACACTATATATATATGACTCACGAAATCGTAATGACACGATTGCAAACAAACCACATCCACGGGTGGGGTTGAACCGCGGTCAGAGAGTCTCAGAACTCTAGACCGTCGCGTAAGCCACTGGCCAGCTAGCTTCAATAAGATTCATCCAACTAGGTATTTGTGGACACAGTGGTGCCTATGCTAACCTTCCTATGGTGTAGAAATATACCTAGTTGGATGAATCTTATTGAAGCTAGCTGGCCCAGTGGCTTACGCGACGGTCTAGAGTTCTGAGACTCTCTGACCGCGGGTTCGAACCCCACCCGTGGTATGTGGTTTGTTTGCAATCGTGTCATTACGATTTCGTGAGTCATGTTGACGGCTTTGAAGGGGACTTGAGCTAGAGTTCGTCACGGCCATGCTAGCTGGAGATTCGTCTGTAAAAACTTGCATTTGTGGACACAGTGGTGCCTATGCTAACCTTCCTATGGTGTAGAAATATACCTAGTTGGATGAATCTTATTGAAGCTAGCTGGCCCAGTGGCTTACGCGACGGTCTAGAGTTCTGAGACTCTCTGACCGAGGGTTCGAACCCCACCGTGGTATGTGGTTTGATATATATATATATATATATATATATATATATATATATATATATATATATATATATATATATATATATATATATATACATATGTCGTGCGAATAGGTAAAACTCGTCAATTAGCAAGAACTCATTTAAAATTAAGTCCTTTCTAAAAGTTTCTCTTATACGTTTAAAGATATATTTTTTTTCATTTATGATAATGTAAAAATAATAATTTTGTACCAAAAGAACCTTAGAAAACTTACCTAACCTTATTATAACAAGCGCAATTTAATTTACCCTAATCAAACTAAATATATTTTAGATAAGTTTACAATAATTTAATAATAAACGAACACAATGAAACATATTTTTTGTTACGTTCAAAATGATTTTTTGCGAAATTATTGCATACACAAATTTTCGCTTGCCTTATTCGGCAAGAAGAGGCAAGATTATTTTTCTTTTCTAAAAAGTCAATGAATGTTTGTCTTTATTCAACCACTCAACTCCAGTCTTCACTCAGTTGCTCACCCTGCAGTCTTGTACCCACACAATCACTCATCCACCAGTCTTGTACCCACACAATCACTCATCCACCAGTCTTGTACCCACACAACCACTCACCTACCAGTCTTGTACCCACACAACCACTCACCCACCAGTCTTGTACCCACACAACCACTCACCCACCAGTCTTGTACCCACACACACCACTCACCCACCAGTCTTGTACCCACACAACCACTCACCTACCAGTCTTGTACCCACACAACCACTCACCTACCAGTCTTGTACCCACACAACCACTCACCCACCAGTCTTGTACCCACACAACCACTCACCCACCAGTCTTGTACCCACACAACCACTCACCCACCAGTCTTGTACCCACACAACCACTCATCCACCAGTCTTGTACCCACACAATCACTCACCCACCAGTCTTGTACCCACACAACCACTCACCCACCAGTCTTGTACCCACACAACTACTCACCCACCAGTCTTGCACCCACACAACCCCTTACCCACCAGTCTTGTACCCACACAACCACTCACCCACTAGTCTTGTACCCACACAACCACTCACCCACCAGTCTTGTACCCACACAACCACTCACCGACCAGTCTTGTACCCACACAACCACTCACCCACCAATCTTGCACCCACACAACCACTTACCCACCAGTCTTGTACCCACACAACCACCAGCCTTGTACCCACACAACCACTCATCCACCAGTCTTGTACCCACACAATCACTCACCCACCAGTCTTGTACCCACACAACCACTCATCCACCAGTCTTGTACCCACACAATCACTCACCCACCAGTCTTGTACCCACACAACCACTCACCCACCAGTCTTGTACCCACACAACCACTCACCCACAGTCTTGTACCCACACAACCACTCACCGACCAGTCTTGTACCCACACAACCACTCACCCACCAGTCTTGCACCCACACAACCACTTACCCACCAGTCTTGTACCCACACAACCACTCACCCACCAGTCTTGTACCCACACAACCACTCACCCACCAGTCTTGTACCCACACAACCACTCACCCACCAGTCTTGTACCCACACAACCACTCACCCACCAGTCTTGTACCCACACAACCACTCACCCACCAGTCTTGTACCCACACAACCACTCACCCACCAGTCTTGTACCCACACAATTTCTCACCCACCAGTCGTGTACCCACACAACTACGCACCCACCAGTCTTGTACCCACACAACCACTCACCCACCAGTCTTGTACCCACACAACCACTCACCCACCAGTCTTGTACCCACACAATTACTCACCCACCAGTCTTGTACCCACACAACCACTCACCCACCAGTCTTGTACCCACACAACCACTCACCCACCAGTTTGTACCCATACAACCACTCACCACCAGTTCATGTATTAACCGCAACTTTTCTTTTATCAACCAGGAAATTAATTCTCTTACTACTGGAAGTCAAGTCAGAGAGTGTTTTATAGTACCGCAAATGAAAAGTCTATTGATTTTTTAATTTGACTTTCAAGCTGAACTATTGAGAGAAAGAAAATTTAAATGCTTCCCCTCGAAATTAAGTTTACATTTTAAGCCTCGATGTCCTCGTATGCAATTTTTTTTATGAATTTCAAGCAAATTAGTTACGTATAAACTAATTCACATTAGCATTTAAATAATTAATATAAATGGAACAAATTATCGTAATGGCTTTAATCAGTGTCATGATTATTCATATTAAGCCTCATGATTTTCTTCCAAATTGAGGAGAATGTAGTCGTATCCAGATTCTTGCAACCTAGCCTCAATTTTTTTTTGTTTGAGTTACACGTTAAAACATAACATATGTGCTGGGTTTTTTTTCGAAGTTTAAAATTAAATCTGGCGAAAAGTCATCTACGAGAGGTAAAGATTACCTGGCGACAAAGCCCATTGAGACATAAATAACTTTATAGTTATACCGTTATTTTTTACATAACTTTTAGCTACCATTGCTTGTAAAAGCTACTCATTAGGGAAAATTTTATGGCCAGAGCTTGTTACCACCTGCGGGGAATATGGCAGACCAGAGGCCTAGCTTCTCCCTTCAAGCCCTGTGAGGGCGGGGAATGGGGCTAGGCCTGGGGACAGTTGGTCCCAGAAGATGAGGAGGTACTTGTACCTCCTCCATGGCAGACATAGGTCTCAAGACAGAAAGCAAGGCCGGGTCACCGTCTGGAAAGACCCGGGCCGGGAGAGTACCGCGAATCAAGAAGTCATTAGGGAAGTTAACATGGTAGTCCATGTTAACTTCCCAAAAGTTAACATGAATCTCGTTAGAGCTAGCTGGCCCAGTGGTTAATATATTATGTAGCAAGTCCATTCGATGAAAAAAAGAAATTATGTTGAAAATCATGTTTGATGCTGAAGTACGTAATGTTTCATACCTACGTCTAAATAATCATTAAACATTTTATATTTTTATTGTTGCAATTACTATCAATAATAATAATGAGTAGCTAACTAACTTACGAATCTGAGGAAAGGTTGAATTCGTGAGTCAACAAGGTAGTCAAGCCATCCACTTTAAAGATCCAATTAACTCGCCCATGTAACTATCTAACGTTTTTTATTTGCGCCGCTAATGACAATGGCGGAAAAAAAAGTGTCACACAGGATCAATTAACAAGCCGAGTTGCTGGCTCAATTAACACATCCTTATCAGTCGCCCTGATGAGGTCACTGAGACCATTTTAAATCAGTGACCCGGATGAGGCCACTGAGAGAGACCATTCTTAATGTAGTGGCCAGATGAGTGCACAGAGAGACCACTCTTCTTGTAGTGGCTAGATGAGCCACTGAAAGAGACCATTCTTAACGTAGTGGCTAAGATGAGGCCACTGAAAGAGACTATTCTTAACGTAGTGGAAGATGAGGCCACTGAAAGAGACCATTCTTAACGTAGTGGCTAAGATGAGGTCACTGAGAGAGACCCTTCTTAACGTAGTGGCCCAGATGAGGCCACTGAGAGAGACCATTCTTAACGTAATGGCTAAGATGAGGTCACTGAGAGAGACCATTCTTAACGTAGTGGCCCAGATGAGGCCACTGAGAGACCATTCTTAACGTAGTGGCTGAGGCCACACAGAGAGACAATTCTTAACAAAATGGCTAAGATAAGGCACAAAGAGAAATCATTTTATAAATAGTGGACAGATGATGTCAGAGAGAGAGAGAGAGAGAGAGAGAGAGAGAGAGAGAGAGAGGACAGACAGAGACAGAGATGGAAGGAGAAAATGAGAGAGAAAAATTAAATCCAGTTCAAATACACGTGGAAAGATCCTTATAATCAAGTAAGCTTACCTTGTGTGAGAAGTTGCGTTAATAAGATAATGTAATTCAATAAATATAAGCTGTGGCAAATAACGCCTTTTCAAAAAGTATTTATTAAACTCAAGAAATATTCTTTTAAAAATTATTCTTTAAGACGTAACAAATATTCTTTAAGACGTTAACAAATAAATCTTCTAATTTCAACTTCTTGGGTATCATTAATGACTGCTTAGTCAACGAGGCTGTTGCTGCTAGCGTCCCGCATTCTCTAGTTCCTTCAAGGACAGGGTCTTGAAGCCAGTGAAGAACTCCTACTCTAGGTAGTTGAAGTTCTCCTCCACTCATCTATCCTGAGTGTTTCCCATTCATTTTATTCAATGATATTATACACTGACAAGTATGCACAAGAACCACTGTGAAAAAAAATAGTGAAATTCCAATAGCTTTTTTGAATTCTAACATTATCAAGGTCCTCGATAATGTGAGAAATTACGAAAGCCCTTGGGATTTTACTATTTTTTACAGTGGTTGTTTTGCATATTGTGATATCACCTGTTTAATATGATATTGCGCTGACGAGTATGTCAGTGAGATACAATAGCGGTTTATGGCATTTTATTGAAACACTATCTTTTACCAGGGCCTTTATTAATTCTCATTAAGTACTGATAAAGAATTGATAAAGTCTCTGGGGACGAAATTTCTTCTTAAGAAAATGTCATTAATGCAGAATGTGCCTTGTGATAAATGGTTTTGAAAACCGACGGGTTGAAGATTGAGACACTTATGCAACATATGGGAATCTTTATTAAGGAAACGTTTCGCCACACAGTGGCTTCATCAGTCCAATACAAAGCAGAAAGTTGTAAGGAGAGGAGGAGTTTGAGGTAATCAGTCCCTCGGCCTGGAGTCGATGTGTTCAGTCCATCAATCTTGTAGAAAGTACAGCACATGTCCGAGAGGTGGCTTATATACTGTAGTCATGCGAGGCGAAGCAGGAGGAGGCGGGGTCATAGTGGTACCATCCACTAGTCGAAGTAGGTCTTCGTCCACCTCTACGGCCCTGTGCTGTACGTTCTACAAGATTGATGGACTGAACACATCGACTCCAGGACGAGGGACTGATTACATCAAACTCATCCTCTCCTTACACCTTTCTGCTTTGTATTGGACTGATGAAGCCATTGTGTGTCGAAACGTTTCCTTAATAAAGATTCCTATATGTTGCATTAGTGTCTCAATCTTCAGAATGTGCCTTATTAGCATACTACTAATACCAACAACAACAACAATAAGCATCAACACTACCAACAACAACAAACGCATCTCCACAAAACACCAACAGCACCGCCACCAACAAAAACAACACCAGCATCAACAAACGCACTAAAACTTAACGAAAACATCACAGCCAAGAAAACCAATACTACCAAAAACAACAACAACAACAATTAACAATGCCACCAACCAGACTCCACCAACAACAACAACAACAAACAGCACCACCAGTACAGCAACAAACACCATCACCACCACCAAAAGCAACAGTACCATACCAAAAACAATAACAACACCAAAAGCAACAACACCACCACCACCAAAAACACCACCACCACCACCAAAAACACCACACCACCACCAAATACAACAAAAACACCAATACCACCAAAACAACAACAACAAGCCCCAACACCACAGCAATAACGACAACGAACACACCACCAAAAACAACAACAGCTCCAACACTAAAAACACCACCACCACCAAAAACAACAAAATTCAACATTAAAAAAAAAAAAGCCAAAAACACCACTACAACAAAAGCAACATTAACTATTTATATCGGAAAAATCTATATGCAAATGAACTACCTCGCGTAAACATTAAAATGGCCGCAGTAAAAAAAAAAAGATTAACATTTAAGCCGGTTTATCTAAAATGTTAACGATCACGCAGCAGTAAAACACACCAGACACCAGTGTTTAGACAACTTTTTTTTTTTTTTTTTTTTTTTGTATTTTTTGTTTAATTTTTTGTATTTTGTTTTATGAAGATTTTTTTTTGTTTTGTTTTCATGAAGAGATTACCCCGTGGATTATGAGCTTTTATTCTGAAGTGTATTATTATCATTGCTGTTATTGATGTTGCTGTTGTTACTAGTTTTATTATATTTTATTATTTTTAATGTTGATAGTGTTACTGATGTTGATGTTGATATTGTTAATGTTGATATTGTTATTGATGGTGGTGGTGTTGATGGTGTTGTTGTTGTTGTTGATGGTGGTGGTGTTGTTGTTGTTGTTGTTGATGGTGGTGTTGTTGTTGTTGATGGTGGTGTTGTTGTTGTTGTTGATGGTGGTGGTTTTGTTGAGGCTGCTGCTGTTGTTGAGAATGCTGTTGTTGTTGATGGTGGTGGTGCTGTTGTTGTTGATAGTGGTGGTGCTGTTGTTGTTGATTGTGGTGCAGTTGTTGTTAATGGTGGTGCTGTTGTTGTTGATGGTGCTGTTGTTGTTGATGGTGCTGTTGTTGATGGTGCTGTTGTTGTTGTTGTTGATGGTGCTGTTGTTACTGATAGTGCTGTTGTTGATGGTGGTGCTGTTGTTGATGGTGGTGCTGTTGTTACTGATAGTGCTGTTGTTGATGGTGGTGCTGTTGTTGATGGTGGTGCTGTTGTTGATGGTGCTGTTGTTGATGGTGCTGTTGATGATGGTGCTGTTCTTGATGGTGCTGTTCTTGATGGTGCTGTTCTTGATGGTGCTGTTCTTGATGGTGCTGTTCTTGATGGTGCTGTTCTTGATGGTGCTGTTGTTGTTAATGGTGGTGCTTTTGTTGATGGTGCTGTTGTTGTTGATGTTGCTGCTGTTGTTGATGTTGCTGCTGTTGTTGATGTTGCTGCTGTTGTTGATGCTGCTGTTGTTGTTGCTGCTGTTGTTCTTCATGGTGCTGTTGTTCTTCATGGTGCTGTTGTTCTTCATGGTGCTGTTGTTCTTCATGGTGCTGTTGTTCTTCATGGTGCTGTTGTTCTTCATGGTGCTGTTGTTCTTCATGGTGCTGTTGTTCTTCATGGTGCTGTTGTTCTTCATGGTGCTGTTGTTCTTCATGGTGCTGTTGTTCTTCATGGTGCTGTTGTTCTTCATGGTGCTGTTGTTGTTGTTGATGGTGCTGTTGTTGTTGTTGATGGTGCTGTTGTTGTTGTTGATGGTGCTGTTGTTGTTGTTGATGGTGCTGTTGTTGTTGTTGATGGTGCTGTTGTTGTTGTTGATGGTGCTGTTGTTGTTGTTGATGGTGCTGTTGTTGTTGTTGATGGTGCTGTTGTTGTTGTTGATGGTGCTGTTGTTGTTGTTGATGGTGCTGTTGTTGTTGTTGATGGTGCTGTTGTTGTTGTTGATGGTGCTGTTGTTGTTGTTGATGGTGCTGTTGTTGTTGATGGTGCTGTTGTTGTTGTTGATGGTGCTGTTGTTGTTGATGGTGCTGTTGTTGTTGTTGATGGTGCTGTTGTTGTTGTTGATGGTGCTGTTGTTGTTGTTGATGGTGCTGTTGTTGTTGTTGATGGTGCTGTTGTTGTTCATGGTGCTGTTGTTGTTGTTCATGGTGCTGTTGTTGTTGTTCATGGTGCTGTTGTTGTTGTTCATGGTGCTGTTGTTGTTGTTCATGGTGCTGTTGTTGTTGTTCATGGTGCTGTTGTTGTTGTTCATGGTGCTGTTGTTGTTGTTCATGGTGCTGTTGTTGTTGTTCATGGTGCTGTTGTTGTTGTTCATGGTGCTGTTGTTGTTGTTCATGGTGCTGTTGTTGTTGTTCATGGTGCTGTTGTTGTTGTTCATGGTGCTGTTGTTGTTGTTCATGGTGCTGTTGTTGTTGTTCATGGTGCTGTTGTTGTTGTTCATGGTGCTGTTGTTGTTGTTCATGGTGCTGTTGTTGTTCATGGTGCTGTTGTTGTTCATGGTGCTGTTGTTGTTCATGGTGCTGTTGTTGTTCATGGTGCTGTTGTTGTTCATAGTGCTGTTGTTGTTCATGGTGCTGTTGTTGTAGTAGTTGTTTTCCCTTAAGGTCATACACAGCCTGGAGAATGAACAGTCAAATCAAAGTAATGAAGGTAGCTGCATTCCCCTGGATCAAGAACTCTTTACCAGCATCGAGACATTTCGCTTCATTGAAGGAGACTGAGGTAATAATATATTTTGATTATGTGAAAAAAAATGTAACAATGAAGTGTTAAGTTCGAGATTTTTTTACGTTTTTCTTTCGTTCATATAAATAAAGGCAATGAAATGTGTAAATTTTAACATTTAAAAGATTATATATTTTTTTTAAATTTTACAATGTGTAAACGTTTCTACACACACATTATTATATATATATATATATATATATATATATATATATATATATATATATATATATATATATATATATATATATATATATATATTAATAGGTAGTAGGTTGGTAGACAGCAACCGCCCAGGGAGGTACTACCGTCCTGTCAAGTGAGTGTAAAAGGGAAGCCTGTAATTGTTTTACACGATGGTAGGATTGCTGGTGTATTTTTTCTGTCTCAGAAACATGCAAGATTTCAGGTATGTCTTGTTACTTCTACTTACACTTATGTCACACTACACATTCATGTACAAACATATATATACACACCCCTCTGGGTTTTCTTCTATTTTCTTACTAGTTCTTGTTCTTATTTCCTCTTATCTCCATGGGAAAGTGAAACAGAATTCTTCCTCCGTAAGCCATGCGTGTCGTAAGAGTCGACTAAAATGCCGGGAGCAAGGGGCTAGTAACCCCCTTCTCCTGTATACATTACTAAAGTTAAAAAGAGAAACTTTTGTTTTTCTCTTTGGGCCACCCCGCCTTGGTGGGAAGCGGCCGATTTGTTGAAAGAATATATATATATATATATATATATATATATATATATATATATATATATATATATATATATATATATATATAATTTACCAAACTGCGGCAGGCCAGGACTCGACCCTACGACACCCACCTCAAGAGACAACACAACGTACCATATCACCCTACCACGCATCCATCAGAGCTATATGTTTTTCTCGTGATCCGAGGACACTCGTGGCAATGGTATCTCAAGGATTAATCTCAGCCTCCTCCTGTTTGAATACCCGTGATGATTGTTGTATTTGCTAGATGTGCAAGCGTAATGTTGATTAATAGGGAAGTGATGACAAGGTATGCAAGATAACGTTTCTCTCTGCTAGAATTGTATCAAGTAATTAAGGACATGACAGAGCTCTACCATGAGCGAAACATCGTGAAATTAAAAGCTTGTTCTTCATACTTTGTCGTCATATTCATAATGCATTTACTAACTTTAACAAATGCACAAGACATGGCAGGTAGGAAAATTATGTGTAGTGTTCAGGTACCTTGATCATGGTGAAGGTTTCCAGGAACTACAGCCTTTTCTCCCTTCCTAGCATTGCCTAATTACTCCCTATTTATGTCTTCCCAATTTCTCCTATTCCTGAGGCGCTCTATTACCAGTAACAGTGTAGCACCTTTCGAGATATATACATTATATATATACATTATATATATATATATATATATATATATATATATATATATATATATATATATATATATATATATATATATATATATATATATATATATATATATATATATATATATATAGGGAGGTACCACCTCTAGAACTTTACTGGGACCCTCATCCTCAGAAGACAATAAACATATCAGAATATGCAAAATAACCACTGTGAAAAAACTGAAATTCCATGAACTTTCATGATTTCTCAAATTATAAAAATAAAAAAGGTTGATAATATAAGAAATCACGAAATCGCTTGAAATTTCACAATGGTTATTTTGCGCATATGTAAACGTATTTAACGGGTTGTATTTTTTAAATTCATGAGTATTCATGAATATTCATGACATTTATGAGCATTTATTCTATAGGATATGCCTAATTTCTGATGGATATAAAAAAGAATGGCATTTTTGTCGGTAAATACGTGTTAGAATATGAAACTTTATAATCTCTACAATAAGTCAAATTGTGTCCATTTAACGAAATGAAATATGTTAGTTGGAAACCAGTGGATGTAGGAATAAACTCTCATGATATATCGAGAGAGACAGACAGACAGAGACATGTCTGTATACTCACCTAGTTGTGGTTGCAGGGGTCGATTCAAAGCTCCTGGCCCCCGCCTCTTCACTGGCCGCTACTGGGTCACTTTCCCTGCGCCATGAGCTTTATCGTACCTCTTCTTAAAACTAAGAATGGATCCTGCTTCCACTACATCGCTTCGCAAACTATTCCACTTCCTGACCACTCTGTGACTGAAGAAATACTTCCTAACATCCCTGTGATTCGACTGAGTCTTCAACTTCCAACTGTGTCCCCTTGTTGCTGTGTCCCATCTCTGGAACATTCTGTCTCTGTCCACCTTGTCAATTTCTCTCAGTATTTTATATATCGTTATCATGTTGTCCCTATCTCTCCTGTCCTCCAGTGTCGTCATGTCGATTTCCCTTAACCTCTCCTCGTAGGACATACCCCTTAGCTCCGAGACTAGTCTTGTTGCAAACCTTTGCACTTTCTCGAGCTTCTTTACGTGCTTGGCTAGATGTGGGTTCCAAACTGGTGATGCATACTCCAGTATGGGCCTAACATACACAGTGTACAGGGTCCTGAACGATTCCTTATTAAGATGTCGGAATGCTGTTCTTAGGTTAGCTAGGCGCCCATATGCTGCAGCAGTTATTTGGTTGATGTGCACCTCTGGATATGTGCCTGGTGTTATACTCACCCCAAGATCTTTTTCCTTGTTTGAGGTTTGTAGTCTCTGGCCCCCCCTAAACTGTACTCCGTCTGCGGTCTTCTTTGCCCTTCCCCAATCTTCATGACTTTGCACTTGGTGGGGTTGAACTCCAGGAGACAATTGCTGGACCAGGCTTGCAGCCTGTCCAGATCCCTTTGTAGTTTTGCCTGGTCCTCGTCCGATTGAATTCTTCTCATCAACTTCACATCATCTGCAAACAGGGACACTTCGGAGTCTATTCCTTCCGTCATGTCGTTCACATATACGAGAAACAACACCGGTCCTAGGACTGACACCTGTGGAACCCCGCTCGTCACCGGCGCTCACTCTGACACCTCGCCACGTACCATGACTCGCTCTTGTGTTCCTGACAGGTATTCCCTGATCTATTGTAGTGCCTTCCCTGTTATCCCTGCCTGGTCCTCCAGCTTCTGCACTAATCTCTTGTGTGGAACTGTGTCAAACGCCTTCTTACAGTCCAAGAAAATGCAATCTACCCACCCCTCTCTCTCTTGTCTTACTGCTGTCACCCTGTCATAGAACTTCAGTAGGTTTCTGACACAGGATTTCCCGTGTGTGTGTGTGTGTGCGCGTGTGTGTGTTTACTCATTTATAATCTGTATGTTGTTGTGGGGGTTGAGTCTCAGCTCATGGCCCCGCCTCTCTACTGGACAGCTACTGGCTACTTTCCTGGCTTCAACAGCCCTGTCATACCTATGCTTAAAGCTATGCATGGTTCCTGCCTCTCCCACCTTGCTGTGAACCCTGAGGCTGAAGAAGCACTTCCTGACGTCCCTGTGGCTCAACCGTGTCTTTAAATTCCAAACTTATCCTAGTGTATTCGAGTCTCTCCTCTCAGTTTATCCCTTGAACCCTCTTGAGTATTATTAGTGTTTTCCTGTCGTTTTCAAGTCTCCCTTATTCTTTCTATTCTCTAATGTCATGTTTTTTTTCCTGTAGTCACTCCTTAAAACATTCATCTGTGGAACTAGTCTAGGTGATATTATATTTAATATTGCACCCACGGGGACGCGCTAAACCTGGAAAATGGGAGGCAATCAGGTTTGATTACAGAAAATGGAAAGTAGACCAAATTCCTCGGTTCAAGAGCATTTCAGTGGCATCAAGGCACCTCCATCTGGAGTATACATGGAGAGGGTTTCGGGGGTCAACGCCCCCGCGGCCCGGGCTGTGACCAGGCCTAATGGGGGATCAGGGCCTGATCAACCAGGGTGTTACTCTTGGCCGCACGCAACCCGGCGTACGAACCACAACCCGGCTAGTCAGATACTGACTTTAGGTATCTGTCCAGCGCCTGTTGAAGACAGCCAAGGGTCTATTGGTAATCCCCCTTATGTATACTGGGAGGTAGTTGAACAGTCTTGGGCCCCTGACACTTATTGTCTTCTCTTATCGTGCTAGTGGCACCCCTGCTTTTCATTGGGGGGGGGTTATGTTGCATCGTCTGCCGAGTCTTTTGCTTTCATATGGAGAGATTTTCGTGTGCAAGTTTGGTACTAATCCCTCTAGGATTTTCCAAGTGTATATAATCAAGTATCTCTCTCGCCTGCGTTTCAGGGAATACAGGTTGAGGAAGAGATTTGTTGAGAATAAGATACCAGAGAGACTGCTGGAACAAGTGTAGGAATTTTGAACCCAAATCAACCAGGGTGTGATGGATATGTGGACTAGAGGGCCGCCGGCAGTAAAAGTCTGGTTGATCAGGCAAGTACCAGACAAGCCTGGTCTAGGGCTGGGATGCCAGAGTAGGAAAACTCTCGAAAGACTTCAGAGGTATATTAACGGTATGTCGAGGGTGTCACGTAGCTCGGTTGGTAGCGCACTCAGCTCACACACTGCGTGTCTATGGTTCGATCCCTAGTGCGGGTGGAAACATTGGGCGTGTTTCCTTGCACCTGCTGTACCTGTTCACATAGCAGCAAGTAGGTACCTGGGTGCTAGCCGGTTGGTGTGGGTCACATCCTGAGGGACAAGATTAACCTAAGTTTCCCAAAATGTTCTGCATAACAAGAGACTTTCTATAAAGTATGTCACTGATGTCAGTTATGGTCTGTATAAGTTGTATCATGTACTTGTAGAAATAGACTATTATTATTATTGACTTTACCAGGTGTGGGTTCATAGCTGGTGCTGTGTCTCTGTGTATTGGGGGAGGAAGGTAAAGGGGGACAGGTTAAGGGGAATGAATGGAGGAGACGGAAGGGGCGAGAGTTGCTGCCTACGCTCTCCCTTAATGAAGGAAAGAGAAAAGAAATAAGACTAGACTCATCTGCAGCCTCAATTCTCCCTGGCACCTTCTTTTCCCTGTTGTGTGTGTGTATATATTACGCATTCAAGCGGCAAGATACGTTGTGGAGGAAGTGCCAACCCGTCTTAGTTATGCCTCATAAGTGCCACGCCTCACTGTATAATGAACTTTTGAAGCGCAAAGTATAATGGATGGTGAAAAATAATGGATTTAAGTGGATTCCCCATTAGGTATTAAAGATGAAATATTCGCACCTCCTCTGGGTGTGTTGCGGGAGGTAATGGAGCGTGGGAATGGTGTAGGAAGAGAGGATAGAGCAGAGTAGAGGAGACAAGATAGTAGCAGGAGCAGCATCAGCTGTGACCTGTGACACTTGAGGATAGAGCATCATCAGTTGTGACCTGTGACACTTGAGGATAGAGGACAGTAGAGGAGACAAGAGAAGCATTTTTAATAAATGGTTTAGAAAAACGACAAGATGATAAACGAGACACTTGTGCAAAATTTGGGTATCTTTATTCAGGAAACATTTCGTCAGACAGTGGTTTCTTCAGTCCAATGCAGAGACCAGTGGAAGATGGGGATGATGATGAGGGACTGATTACCTTAAACTCTTCCTCAACTTCCATTTTTCTCTGCACTGAAGACGCCACTGGTTGGCGAAACGTTTCCTAAATAAAGATACCCAAATGTTACCCAAGTGTCTTATTTATCATCAAGACAGAAACAACAGCATCACTCCGGATCTGTGACGCTTGATGAGACGTTGCCATGGAAACTGCGAGGCAGCATCAAGCACAGGAAGACGAAGACACAGACACAAGTAACATAACAAGCTAGTACAGGAGGAATGTCTCGTTCTGGGTAGAGCTTTAAACGTTCTACACAGAGCAAAACGTGCCTAGTAAAGACAGGTTCTGCAACTTGCGTATCAGTCATCACCCAAATACAGCAACAAGAATGATGGCGGATGGAAGTCAGAAAGTTGTGACTTCAAATGAAAATAAGAAAATAAAAACATTTACTGAAGCAACCAAAAGTGATACAGAAAAAGCGTCATGTAAATAAATAAAAAAATTAATGAATTAATGTAAAGAAATTTTTTTAATTTTGAACTACAAATTAAATATATATATATATATATATATATATATATATATATATATATATATATATATATATATATATATATTTGTACAACTGTTGAATATTCAAGAGTGAATCAGTTTACAATATTATTATTATAATTATTATTATTATAATCATATCATTAGGGGAAACCCTTAACCCGTAAGAGTCATACTGTTCCTAAGAAAATGTCGGTAATCACGTTTGATTCAAGGCAGGAGAGAGTAGCTCCAATTCCTTGGTCAAGAGCCATGTATCACCCTTGAAGGACAAAGTGGAAAGGCAGGGAAGAAACGCTGATGGGTTTTTCATGAGTTATACAGGAGTGAAAAAAAATTAATTTATATATCAGAGGAACTGAACAACAACACCAACAACAACAACACCAGCAACAACATTAACACCACCACCATCAACAGCAACAACAACAGCACCTCCACCACCAACAACACCAACATTAACACCACCACCATCAACAGCAACAACAACACTACCACCAACAATAACAACAGCACCACCATCAACAACAACACTACCACCAACAATAACAACACACCATCATCAACAACACTACCACCAACAATAACAGCAGCACCACCATCAACAACAACACTACCACCAACAATAACAACAGCATCACCACCAACAATAACAACAGCACCACCATCATCAACAACACTACCACCAACAATAACAGCAGCACCACCATCAACAACAACACCACCAACAATTAAAAACACCATCAACAACAGCAACAATAACGACACCACCACCAACAACAACAACAGGAATAAGAGTAACGAGAGGAATCAGAAGACTTACGCAGCTTCTCAGATAAGTACACACACTCACTAAAGGAGAATGGGAAGGAAAAGAAGGTTAGTGATAAATTTCTTACAAAGAAGATTTTGCCCATCAAAATCATCACATTTTAGGAATTTCTTCGTGACAAGGGATGAAATCTTTAAAAAAACACAGCAGTAGGTCATCTTCCTCGCATCCCACTTCTACCATACAGACTAAAAGATGCTGCAATTCATTTGTAATTAAATAGGTCATAACATTGATTACGAGGAGGGGTAACTCAGTTCTTTTTAAGTATATTATTTATTTGAAAAAACGATAAACCTTTATGGGTCAAAAAATTAATTGATTAAGAGGGGCAACTCAATTCTTTTAATTAACATTTATTATTATTTTTAAAAAAGTGGTAAACCTTATGGTTGAAAAAAATATTGATTAAGAGGAGGGGTAACTATAGTTCTTTTAGTTAAGATTTATTATTAATTAAACAAGTAATAAACGTTTATGGGTCATAGAGAAATGAGTGTTTCTGCAGCATCTAGGGAAGGCGTAGGTTGTTGTCCAGACATTGTTCAGCAGCAGCGTCCTTCCCCCAGACATTGTTCAGCAGCAGCGTCCTGCCCCCAGACATTGTTCAGCAGCAGCGTCCTGCCCCCAGACATTGTTCAGCAGCAGCGTCCTGCCCCCAGACATTGTTCAGCAGCAGCGTCCTGCCACCAGACATTGTTCAGCAGCAGCGTCCTGCCCCCAGACATTGTTCAGCAGCAGCGTCCTGCCCCAGACATTGTTCAGCAGCAGCGTTCTGCCCCAGACATTGTTCAGCAGCAGCGTCCTGCCCCAGACATTGTTCAGCAGCAGCGTCCTGCCCCAGACATTGTTCAGCAGCAGCGTCCTGCCCCCAGACATTGTTCAGCAGCAGCGTCCTGCCCCAGACATTGTTCAGCAGCAGCGTCCTGCCCCCAGACATTGTTCAGCAGCAGCGTCCTGCCCCCAGACATTGTTCAGCAGCAGCGTCCTGCCCCAGACATTGTTCAGCAGCAGCGTCCTGCCCCCAGACATTGTTCAGCAGCAGCGTCCTGCCACCAGACATTGTTCAGCAGCAGCGTCCTGCCACCAGACATTGTTCAGCAGCAGCGTCCTGCCACCAGACATTGTTCAGCAGCAGCGTCCTGCCACCAGACATTGTTCAGCAGCAGCGTCCTGCCACCAGACATTGTTCAGCAGCAGCGTCCTGCCACCAGACATTGTTCAGCAGCAGCGTCCTGCCACCAGACATTGTTCAGCAGCAGCGTCCTGCCACCAGACATTGTTCAGCAGCAGCGTCCTGCCACCAGACATTGTTCAGCAGCAGCGTCCTGCCACCATTGTTCAGCAGCAGCGTCCTGCCACCAGACATTGTTCAGCAGCAGCGTCCTGCCACCAGACATTGTTCAGCAGCAGCGTCCTGCCACCAGACATTGTTCAGCAGCAGCGTCCTGCCACCAACATTGTTCAGCAGCAGCGTCCTGCCACCAGACATTGTTCAGCAGCAGCGTCCTGCCACCAACATTGTTCAGCAGCAGCGTCCTGGACCACATTGTTCCAGCAGCGTCTGCCACATTGTTCAGCAGCAGCGTCCTGCCACCACACATTGTTCAGCAGCAGCTCCTGCCACCAACATTGTTCAGCAGCAGCGTCCTGCCACCAGACATTGTTCAGCAGCAGCGTCCTGCCACCACACATTGTTCAGCAGCAGCGTCCTGCCCCCAGACATTGTTCAGCAGCAGCGTCCTGCCCCAGACATTGTTCAGCAGCAGCGTCCTGCCCCAGACATTGTTCAGCAGCAGCGTCCTGCCACCAGATTTGTCAAGCGGGTACTGAAAATTGTTCAGCGGGTGCGTCCTTGCACCAGCTTTTAGCATTTGCCACAGCATTTTCAAGAGCTTGCCACAGTTTTGACACAGCTCCTGACAGACATTGTACAGCGTTGCCCCAAAGCATTTTCCACGCTTGCCAAAAGACATTGTTAGCAAGGTTTTCCAATCAGCAAAAAAAAAAAAAAAAAGACATTGTTCAGCAGCAGCAGCGTCCTGCCCCCAGACATTGTTCAGCAGCAGCAGCGTCCTGCTACCACACATTGTTCAGCAGCAGCGTCCTGCTACCATTGTTCAGCAGCAGCGTCCTGCCACCAGACATTGTTCAGCAGCAGCAGCGTCCTGCCCCCAGACATTGTTCAGCAGCAGCAGCGTCCTGCCCCTGACATTGTTCAGCAGCAGCGTCCTGCCCCCAGACATTGTTCAGCAGCAGCGTCCTGCCACCAGACATTGTTCAGCAGCAGCGTCCTGCCACCAGACATTGTTCAGCAGCAGCGTCCTGCCCCCAGACATTGTTCAGCAGCAGCAGCGTCCTGCCCCCAGACATTGTTCAGCAGCAGCGTCCTGCTACCAGACATTGTTCAGCAGCAGCGTCCTGCCACCAGACATTGTTCAGCAGCAGCGTCCTGCCACCAGACATTGTTCAGCAGCAGCGTCCTGCCCCCAGACATTGTTCAGCAGCAGCAGCGTCCTGCCCCCAGACATTGTTCAGCAGCAGCGTCCTGCCACCAGACATTGTTCAGCAGCAGCGTCCTGCCACCAGACATTGTTCAGCAGCAGCGTCCTGCCACCAGTCTCACACTGTATGAAATTTTTGTCAACAGGTGACGTTCCGCTTGGACACCAAGCTTTAGATTTGACATAGCTTTTTCAAGATTTGACACAGTTTTGACACTAAGCTTTATAAAGATTTGATACAGCTTGAGCACCAAGCTTTATCCACTGCTTGGAAAAACGTCGTTTGGTAATAAGGTTTCCAATCAGCATCTTGTGTCTTTACTTACATCGCGTCCCATTTATTAAACAATTAATGCTATGGGAAACGTAACCATTTTAATGGAAATTATGTAGCCACTGTATGTGTGTATATGTGTGTGTGTGTGTTAGATAAAGAATCTAACAAAGTGGGAATTGTCACAGTTGCTCTTTGCTGATGACACTGTGCTTTTGGGAGATTCTGAAGAGAAGTTGCAGAGGTTGGTGGATGAGTTTGGTAGAGTATGTAAAAGAAGGAAATTATAAGTGAATATAGGAAAGAGTAAGGTGATGAGGATAACAAAATAATTAGATAACGGAAGATTGGATATCAGATTGGAGGGAGAGAGTATGGAGGAGGTGAATGTGTTCAGATATTTGGGAGTGGACATGTCAGCAGATGGGTATATGAGGGATGAGGTAAATCATAGAATTAACGAGGGATAAAAGGTGAGTGGTGTACTGAGGAGCTTGTGGAGACAGAGAACTTTATCCATGAAAGCAAAGAGGGGAATGTATGAGAGTATAGTTATACCAACACTCTTGTATGGGTGTGAGACATGTGTTGTGAATGTTGCAACAAGGAGAAGGTTGGAGGCAGTGGAGATGTCATGTCTGAGGGCAATGTGTGGTGTTAATATAATGCAGAGAATCCGTAGTTTGGAGATTAGGAGGAAGTGTGGGATTACTAAAACTATTATCCAGAGAGCTGAGGAGGGGTTGTTGAGATGTTTTGGACATATAGAGAGGATGGAACAAAGTAGAATGACTTCGAGAGTGTATAAATCTGTAGTGGAGGGAAGGCGGGGTAGGGGTCGGCCTAGAAAGGTTGGAGGAGGGTAAAGGAGGTTTTGTATGCGAGGGCTTGGACTTCCAGCAAGCGTGCGTGAGCGTGTTAGATAGGAGCGAATGGAGACAAATGGTTTTTAGGACTTGACGTGCTGTTGGAGTGTAGGCAAGGTAACATTTATGAAGGGATTCAGGGAAACCGGCAGGCCGGACTTGAGTCCTGGAGATGGGAAGTACAGTGCCGGCACTCTGAAGGAGGGGTGTTAATGTTGCAGTTTTGTAGCTGTAGTGTAAGCACGCCTCTGGCAAGACAGTGATGGAGTGAATGATGATGAAAGTTTTTCTTTGTCGGGCCACCCTGCCTTGGTGGGAAACGGCCGATGTGTTGATAAAAATAAGTGTATATATATATATATATATATATATATATATATATATATATATATATATATATATATATATATATGTGTGTGTGTGTGTGTGTGTGTTGTGTTTGTATAAAGTTTCTTGCTAATGTGGTGATAACTTTTATATACGACCGGTTGTAAAATGTCCCGTAATCGTACTTACACAACATAAATATGTAGATAAATGGTTCAGAGAACCGACAAGACTGATGGACGTATTACACCGACTCCTGTCTGAGGGACTGATTACCTCAAACTACTCCTCCTCTTCACCATTCGTCTTTGTACTGGACTGATGAAGCCACTGTGTGGCGAAACGTTTCCACAATAAAGATTCCCAAGTATTGCACGTGTGTCTAATTTATCAGCATAAATATCAGTAACTACTGCTATTTATGCTGCTAAGTATCTTTTTTCCGAAACGTTTCGCCCATACTATAGGCTTCTTCAGTCGAATACAGAGGTGGCTAATATGGAGACACCAGAGTCAGTGGCCAAAAAAATGAACTGATAAATGATCGACTGGAGAAACGTACGGTGCAGGCGAAACGTTTCTGAATGAAGATATCTAACTGTTGCACATGTGTCTTACCTGTTTACCTTATCTATGTTTTACTTATCTGCTGCTCAAGAAGTCGGTGTTTTATTTACACGTATTAGAAACATCGGTTGGCAATGGACGTGAGTCTGAAATTCTATTCCTCAGCTCAATGTTCTTATTAAACTTGTAATCAAAATTCTGGTTTCTGTAATATAAAATTATGTTTAGGACCTAATGAAACAAAGACTGGTCATAAAAATGACGACAGTGATCTTTGCAAAACAAAAACAAAAATAATTAAAATGGATTTTAGTCCAAATTATAGTTCATTACCTAAAGCGAAAAAAAAGATTGATCATAAAAATGACGAATGAGATCTTTGCAAAACAAAAACAAAAAGAATCGACTGACGTTAAAATTTCTGCAAACTCTAGTTCATTAAACTGATTTTTTTTCCCAGTGTGTTCTTATATATTCACATTAGAACTTTCAGAAACGTAACACTGCAGTGGATTCACTAGCTTACTAATGGTTATCTTTAAAAAGCACTCTGCAGAAAATGAACACTTATTCTAACTTTATTAAGTGTGTGCACACCGTGGCTTTCCCTACTTCATTAAGTGGATTCTCTGCAGCTAGTTTTATTGTGCATTAGTTAGGTTAGACTTTAATTAACTGAATAAGACCAAGGTTCCTGTTCATTAGCTGGGTCATATCCATCTTTTTTTTTGTGATGCTCAGCAAGTTACAATATATCATATTAAATTTTGGGAATTATTTAATTTTAAAGATAATTTAAGAAATTATGTCCATTTAACTATAAATTTAAGTGGTTTATTTACAATAAACATATACATCTTTGTTTGTTTATTTTCAGGTGGGTACTGACGTACTTTTCACCAGGGAAGAATGACGCACTGTAACCAACTCATTCTTCCTTCATCTCCCTCACAATGGCTTCAGAATGTTAGAGGTTTCTTTGAGGTTTCTTTCATGATATTGTTTTGAGAATGGGTGGTTTTGTGAACATTGCTCACTCTTCTCAATTGCTTGAGACAATTCTCCACACCACTGAGCCAGTAGATAATCACTCATCTTCAGACGAAACTCTCAGTGGTAACCGTCTTTACAGTGAAAACCTCGCACGTAAACCAACTCATCTGAGTCTTCTCTCCTCTCAACTGAGACCTCTCAGAATGTCACTGAGAACCTCTCTGAAACCTTCCTGAAACTCTCTTCCTGAAACCTCTCACTGAAACCTCTCACTGAAACCTCTCACTGAAACCTCTCACTGAAACCTCTCACTGAAACCTCTCACTGAAACCTCTCCGAAACCTACGATTTACACATTTCAAGCTAGACACACTAACACATACCCCAGAGAACCTCCACATCTGAACCTCTCACCTTGAACCATCCCTGAAACCTCTCGAACGTCCTCACTGAAACTCTTCTACTGAAACCTCTCCACTGAATGCTCCACTGAAACCTCTCCTGAACCTCTCACTAACTTCACTGAGCTTCACCCTTCACTGACTAGTCTTGCTAGACCTTCACTGCTCTCTACCTCTATTCACACTACATACTGATTCTACGATAGCCCTCATGATCTCTGAGTTTATCATCATATGCCATATTGGCATTCAGATGCCAAAGATAGTATATCACTCTCTATCATTCGTTGATAAATTTCTTTATTTCCGCAGACTTCTTAACACATCTGTAGTCTTACCTCGTCTATTATGTAATTCACTTCGTCTCTCGTAGAATTATCCTCTGGCATCCACCCTTAAGGAGGAGTAGGGGACGTCCAATGAAGGATGGAAGGAAGGGAGGTTTGAGGGAGGCTTAGAGAAGTGTTGGGCGTGAGCATGTTAGAGGAGACTAGGGAGATAGACTATTGGTTTTGGGGTATTTGTAGTGTGAACCTGGTAACGTTAATGAAGAAATTAGAGAAAACTGGTTAGGCAGATTTGAGTTCTGTAGGTAAGAACATTGCCTGCACTCTGAAGGACTGGTAAGAGCAGTGTGTTGCGATGGCTCACTGTAACTGTGATGGCTCACTGTAACTGTGATGGCTCACTGTAACTGTGATGGTCTCGATCTTCTGGAGAGTCATGATGTAAATGGGTTAGAAAAACCGACAAGTTGAAGAATGAGACACTTGCGCAAAATTTGGAAATCAGGATCTTGGGATCCTGATGTAGTTAATTCTTCAACAATTGTCTAACCTATAGGCATGACTTGCAAGATCCACTAGTGACTCCGCCTCCTGCTTCGGCTCACCTGTCTGCAGTACATAAGCCACTTCTCCCCGCATGTGCATTACATTTCTCAGATTGATGGACTGAACACACGACTCCAGGCTGAGGGACTGATTACCTCAGACTCCTCCTCAGCTTCCACCGTTCTTCTCTGCATTGGACTGAAGATGCCACTGGCTTCACAAGTGTCTCATCTGGAACGAAAACTTGAAAACGAATGGTAACGAACGTTATTTTCTTTTCTTGGCCATCCACATGATATGCTAAAAAAAAAAAAAAAAAAAAAAAAAAGGACTTCCACTAACGCTATCATTCATAATAAAACTTTAGTTACATTAATCACCAGTTTCTAAAAGCCACAAATTCAACATTCACGAGTAATTTACAAGGGAAAAATTCTTCACACTGCAATTTTTTTGGGCCGTGTTCTCTGTGAATTCTTTTTTTGAATCTATTGTCTGTGAGTGACGTAGTGGGGGGTGGCCATAATTAAGATCCAACAATTACCACATTATTAAAGAAGGATTCGTTGGGGAAAGCTTTTGTCTGATGCCAAGAAAGATATGAGGAAAACTTACGAGATCTTAAATTGCGTGAGAGTTTCTCGCTCTGGCTCAGAAGAAATTAACTTTTGCCATTAAAGCTGATTTCGGCTTTTTTTTTATCTGTCTGCATTACTTTTTCTCTCTTATATACTCTATATTTTTTTTATCTTTATTTCTGTCAGTCCTAGTCTGTCTGCCTCTCTCTCTCTCTCTCTCTCTCTCTCTCTCTCTCTCTCTCTCTCCATGGACTGGAAGGGAGAGTCTTCATTGCTGATGGCTTTTCACTCAAGGAATTAGAGCTACTTTCTATTCCATGGATTAAACCTGATACCACCCATCTTCCATTCGCTAAACGACCCCTATTACTTCAGCGCTTCCAACAACAATAAAATAGTAATAATTCTCTCTCTCTCTCTCTCTCTCTCTCTCTCTCTCTCTCTCTCTCTCTCTCTCTCTCTCTCTCTCTCTCTCTCTCCCAGGTGTTTAGTTTCGTTAATTTATACCTGGATTAGCTTAATATTAATACCCACTTGTTCAACATCTTTCATTCTCTATATGTGATCTTCCGATCTTCTTCGCTTAGTATCATCATAGACTGACGTGTATAATATTTTTTCGTGATTCCTAATATCTCTCTACTTTTATTCCCCATAGTGCAATAAGAAGAGCCTCGCTTCTGCTCAGGTTGTTGTGTTCATGGCGATGGTCTGGCATGGTCTGGCATGGTCTGGCATGGTCTGCATGGTCTGGCATGGTCTGGCATGGTCTCGCATGTTTAGTGCCACACACTGTTAAGGTCTTCACCTGTTTATGGTCTACTGTGTAACTGTTATCCATTTTCCCTCACACACCAATCCTCCACAAACCAGTCTCCCATAAACCAATCCTCCACAAACCAGTCTCCCATAAACCAATCCTCCACAAACCCCTTTTCCTCACACATCTCTTTCCCTTTCCTTTACTATTCCTGTCATCATAGATATTACAACAACGACGATATCATGGAAATATAGCATCTCTTTATTATGTTAAACTTATTTTATCACGACGAAGTTTGTCATAAAGAGGCTATATGTAACACACTCTTATTTACATCCTGGGTTTCGCTTTGATTATTTTTAACCAGCGTGGAATCAAAGCCTTGTTGACGGAAGCGACTCTCACCACTTGGCTAATATAGTTGGCATATCTCTCTAGGTAGACTTGAATGAAGTCAGTGCAGCGAAAAGCGCGACAAGACATAATATGCAGAAAGGTGAAGAGACATGAGGAGAGGTTACGAGTCATTACCAGCTGTGGATTGTATAGACGCCAGAATTATTCGTACCTGGTGATGGGTGTATTTGATATTAGCTTAGCAAAGGAATGGCTATACTGAAGGCTCTGTGACTTTGTTCTATAGAGTAGGAGGTCTACATGAATGCGGCCTCCATGCACCGTCTCTAGCCCTGTTTCCTTTATTAGCAATAAGATCAGCAGGTGCTCAATGCCCGGCATTTGAATGTTTCTGTGTATAACAAACACGTTGCTCAATGTAGACTACTTGGTATTTTATCACAAGATCTTGCTTATGTCTGCTTCAGTATTGTGGTGATATTTAGCTTTTTGTCTTCTTAATTCGCAAATGCTTTTCGATCTGACAGCCATTAGTGTTGCTCAGTAAGAAGGCTCAGGTTACTCTGATCGCTACTCCCCCGTGGGTAGGATAATATATTAGTCTTCCTTTTATCCTTGTGTTTCCTGAGAATATCTTGTGCTTTTCTTTTGCAGTCGAAGGTGAGGTCGGTGGGGGTATTTAATCTTCATAAAAAATGTTGGTCACAGTGTTACATTCACTACGGTGAAACCCTGGGTTACAAATTATCAGTCCCCTGGGTAAAATAAAAAATTAATTCACAACTTCTGTTCTTGAGTTTCAAGGGTGAGCTAAACAAAAGTAGGTTCAATCGTGTTGATGTGGTTGCTGGAGATCAAGTTACGACTCTTGGGTGTAAGAAGAATATCTTTAAACACATAAGAGCAAAAGTTAGATAGGATATCTTTCTCTACTATATCATTCAGATTGCTAATTTATGGCTGTATCCCATCAATGCATTGGTGGCATTTTTGATGTAGATTCAATCAAGGGATACCTGAATGGATTGATGCATGGAGAGAGAGGGAGGGAATTAGGGATGGTTGAAGAGAAGAAAGTTTGAACTAAAAGAAAGATGACTGAAGATAGGGAGAAAGAAAGTGAAAGCATATTGGTAGGAAGAATAAGGACGAGTGAAAGAAGGGAGGGGTTACAAGAGCGAGATTAGAAGGGAGGAAAACAAGTGTAGAAGTCGGGGAAAGAGAAAGAAGGGGAATGAGTAGGAAGACCAGAAGAGAAGAGGAAAGGAAAGGAATAGGAAGAGACCTAGAAGGAAGAATAGAACAGAGAAGGGACTTTGAAAGGAATAAAGAACAGAGGAGGTTAGGGAAGAGAGGAAAAAAGATAAAAAAAGAGGCAGAAGAGGAACTGAAGCAAGATAAATATGGTAGAGGGAAGATGTTGATGTTGGTGGAGATGGTGGATAATTGATCAATAACAACAATGCTTTTCGGTTTTCGTTCATCATGAGGTAGTCCAAAACAACATGGGTTCGAATCCTTGGCTAGCGCAGCGTTGTTATTGATCAATACCAATCGTTCGTGGTTGCAATAATATATATATGCTGCCCGGAGGCTAGTACACCAAACATGGAGTAGAATGAAATTAACTCAAAGGCACCCACACCACCGTATGTCCGAATAGGTAAAACTTGCGATTTTGGCTTAAATGTCAACGAATAAGGCAATCGAAAATTTGTGTATGTATAATTTCGCAAAAATCATTCTGAATCTAACGAAAAAATATATTCCATAGTGTTTGTTTATTATTAAATTATTGTAAACTTATCTAAAATATATTTAGTTGGATTAGGCTAAATTAAATTGCGCTTGTTATAAGATTAGGTAAGTTTTATAAGGTTCATTTGGTACCAAATCATTAATTTTTGCATTAACATAAATGAAAAAAAATATATGAATTAATTTTTAACGAGTTCTGATAATTGACCAATTTTACCTATTCGGCACTATATATATATATATATATATATATATATATATATATATATATATATATATATATATATATATATATATATATATACACGCTTTAGAGTATTGAACTGACATGATTTATTCATTAGTTAGCCATTATGTCGATCAATACAGTGTTTAAGAGAGCTCTGTGTGGATAGACAGTTTCATGTGTTGGTAAACCCTGTTTTATACATACATAGTTCCAAAAGCTACACTGACCTACCATATGAAGCATCGGAACAACTGTGCATGAGACGCCTACAATAGAGAGTCTAAGCCAGGGATCAGCAATACGTCATTGATTTTATGTGTCCTGTGTAGCTACTTTTATCAATGCGATAAGTAAACACAAGCTACCCGAAGATTCTCTGTCTCGAGAAACTACCAGCCGATGTTTGTTAAAACGGATGCCAGGGGATTTCTAGTCGAAAAAAACTACCAGTAGGCATTTCTGCTTCAAAGGGTTCCAAAGGCATTTCATAGGCCTCCAGATCTGTGTTTCAAGGGGCTACCCTGAGACCTCTGTGCTATTAAGGGGTTACTCACCCTGTTACATGAGACTATCAAGAGACCCTGAACCAACGAGGGAAATAACCTGTTTGATTTGGTACTGGCTAACAAGGATACCCTTGTTAATACTCTAGATATTACAGAGCAACTCGGCACAAGCGACCACAAACCAATTACTTTTGGTATCAACTGGAAGTTTGACAGTAGAAATCTCTATTAGTAATAATGGGAGAATTACCGACATAATGTTCAGTAAAATGACACAGGTGCAACTAATGTGACAGTTTAATTGTGACAATAAAACGTCACATTAGTTGCATCTGTGTCTCTTTACCTGACCTCTTTGTCGCATCTTATTACCCAAGAACGCCTCTGATGCGAAGAGACACCCGCTGGTGTCTCCATTTTTCCCCATGTTGCAATAAATTTTCCAGACGTCCCTACTGCACGAAACTGTGATGCTAAATTAAGTCACAATTGCAAGACGATAGGCAGATGTATTGATCAACTATGTAAACTAATAATCAATTAGCTCAAAAAAAAGACAAAACTGAGTATAAAGCGTTTTCTTTGAAGAGATAAAAGTGTGAGAGCGAGGGGGAAGATGTTTTTAGTTTATGATTGGTTATCGTGTTGCTGGAGAAGACATCTAATATCCCAGCATCCCACACCGCCTTCATCTTTCTCAAGGAGGAGGTTTTCCCCTTCTCCCTAAGTAATTACTCGACTAAAGACTCGAAAGCAAAAAATACCTTCTTTGTATGAGAGGAAAAAAAAATTAGTTTTGAAAGAATCATATGACGTTTCCTGGGGCAGAAGGTTGGTGGAGGGGAGGGGAGAACAACGCTTTTGATGGGGGTATTGAACGGGTTGGTGGGGATGGGTAGTGGAGAACAACGCTTTTGATAGGGGGTATTGAACGGGTTTTTTTCCCCGCTGTCCTCGCAGATGAGCCAAAGAGACGCTAGGAAGAGCATTTTGAAGAATAAACGTGGTTATTATACCTTGGCTGGAACAACACGCTGCAGGCAAGATTCACGGGACCCCTAAACATCAAGGCGAAGTAAATAATCGAGGCAAGAATAACAGATGAAGGACGGGAATAACCAGATTGCAGAAGAGGAAACTATGAAGGTTTGATAGAATTCCTGAATTAAAGACAATGGGAAAGAGAACTTACAATGACTCAGAGCAGAGAGAAAATACATTTAAAATGTCCTCACCAAATTCTGGGTGAGGGAAAATAGTTGATGTTGAGTATATTCATAATACTATGTAGTGGTATACTCCAGGAGTAACTGGCACCTTGGCTGAAGATTGAGATTAGACACAAATACCTGTTTGAATTATGACTCCCTACAAGATCAATAAGGAGAGCACAACTAGATGAGTACACACTCATACACATGACACTAAATAAGCATGAACGTCACATCGGTAAAAGACACTGAAAAATTACAGGAAGATATAAATAAGTAGTGTTTTCCACTTGGGAGTGGAGAACAACATGACGTTCAATGGCGATAAGTTTCAGCTGCTTAGGTATGGAAAGAATGAAGAACTGAAAAGGAACACTATATATAAAACTGAAGAGGATCAAACAGAACGAAAGGAACGCGTGAAAGACTTTTGAATAATTATTTCAGCTGACCTTTCTTTTAAAGAACACAATAAGACAAAGGTCACGACAGCCAGGAGGACTGGGTGTAGTGACCTTTGTCTTATTGTGTTCTTTGGTAATGAGAATCTTCAAAACAAGGGGAAATAATGCCAGTGGTGACACTTTTCAAATCGCTAGTGCTCCCTCATTTGGAATATTACTGTGTTGGCGGCCCTGTTCAGGGCATGAGAAATATCAAAGCTGGAACAAATACAGAGATCGTTTACTGCCCATATAGAGCCAGTAAAGCATTTAAATTACTGGGAACGCCTTAATGTCTTAAATATGTACTCACTGGAGCAGAGAAGAGAGAGATACATGATAATACATACCTGGAAAGTACTTGAGGGCCTCGTTCCAAATCTGCACACTGCCATAACAACATACTGGAGCGAGAGATATGGGATGAAGTGTAAAATAAACCCAGTGAAAAGCAAGGGTGCGGTGGGCACAATAAGAGAACACTGTATCAACATCAATGGCTCCAGATTATTCAACATCTTATCAGATATCCGAAACATTGCTGGGACAAGTGCCAGATCAACCAGGCTATGATGGATATGTGGGGTATCAGGCCAGTAGCATCAACAGCCTGGTTGACCAGGCTAGCACCAGACGACCCTGGCTCATGGCCAGGCTCCGTGAGTAGACTCTCGGAACTCATCAAAGGTATATCAAAGGCATGCAAACTGACTGGTTGGCTGTGATCGACTGACTGAATGACTGACTTATTGACTAACTGACCGAATGAATGAATGACTGGCTCACACACACACACACACACACAGCTGACGTATCAAAATTACTGGAGTGTTTTCGCCAGTTTTCTTCTGTGTGTATGTGTGAGTGGGGGGGATGAGAAACAGAATGTACAGAGTTAAGAGCCAGGAAGTCACAAGAGGCCGTAAGCGAGGGAGTTTCTAAGTGAAGTGAAGTGGCAGACGAGGGAACAACGAGAAGGCAGCGCAAGCAGCTGCCACTAGCGCCGGTGAAGACTTTAAAGAATTACCTCCTAGGAAGACATGCAGTGGGATCCAGCATTTTGCTTCCGAGGGATCGATGAGGCTTACGTGGAAAGCAAAATAAAGAGGAAAAAAATAGATTTTTAAAAGGTGAAAATTGCAACAATGAGAGGAAAAAAACGGGAAAATAGGAGAGGGTGAGGAAAGGGAAAAAAGAAACCAACATTGCAATAAAACCCTGACTCCCTTAAACCTTCAATCTTGCTTGTAGAGACTGAGAATTGAAATGAGAGACATGAGGAACCTGAGGATAAATAAAAAAAAATTCTGTGTGAAAGCAACTGTTGTGGAATGACGTGAAATACAAAATGTGAAAAAAAGTAAAAACTACATAATAGGCAACATTAATTAAAAACTAAACAAAGCTGCTGTGAGTAAAGAAGTAGAAAGAGTTTTTCTCAAAAAAAAAGGGATATAAATATAGAATAAAATATGTAATGACTGAAGCAATAAAAGCAAAATAGTCAGATCTTGTTTTAAAAAATGGAAAAAAAAGGAACAGCACCATTCTTCAAATCAGGAATTTCAGAGCCTAAACGCGGAGGTGACATGAGGTGAAAGGAATAAGTGTGATAGGAAAAAAGAGCGGGCGTTGACCTGGGATACTAGGAACAAGTATAACAAGGAGAGGATATGTGACGGAGAATGTCAGGAACTAGTGTGACATCATGGAGGTTGAGCGTAGTGTACCCTGAGAATTGAACAAGCATGATAGCAAGAAGTTCTCAGTGCCCTGGGAATTGAGGAGCCGAGGGGATAGCGAGGAGGTCAAAGACGTGCTGTGTAAACAGTAACTTCGAAGCTAAATGCACAGTGTGTTGACGTGAAGTTTGGGGAGACACAGTGACTGCTACTTGTGGCCACTGTGAGATTCTTCCCTCCCAGGCTAATAGAAGGGAAAATATATCTTAGATCAGTCAATGTCTTTGACAGGAGACACACTAAGGAAAGAACACAGGAGAGAAATTTCCCTATCCTTCCACAAGAAAATTATTCACAAATCATATTTTGCAGTCTCTTACACTTGGACCTCACCAACATCTTCACGTTCAGAAAATAAACAACTTCTTTCCTCACACGTCTGTCCATCTATTCCCACCGCATTTCTCCCACCGATTTCATCTAACAAATGTTATTCTCTCTTGTTCCCCGATAAAGTTCTCTGTCACACTGTCTCTAAAAACAATCCCATCCCATACCCTTGGTACCTCACACCAATCACAAACACTCACTCGTATACACCATACATGCCAAGCACTCGTAACATATATCGACATCACACTCAACATACTGCATACTCTACCTTACATACGAAGTCCTTCACTTCCTTGTCTCAAAACACAAGTCGTAATCTTACTCTAGCATTTCCTGCCCTTCCTACTTCCTATAATCTCTTCCACTCCATATCAATCAGAAATTTACCATACAGAACTTTATATCACAGTAACGTATAAAAATGCAGATGGAATTTCAAAATAATCAATTTGGCAAAATATTAAAAGATGAAAGCACATTCATAATCTCAGTAACCAAAATCAAATTAAGAGTTATAATCATAAATGAACGTCAGAAGATATTCAAATTTCTGATTATGAAAATTCTTCTGCCTTAGAGCTGAAAATATAACCGCAGAATACCCCAGAGTTTTTATGAATGTTATATACAACCCACTACCGAACAACAGAAGATGACGCAGATTATCATTGCTCAACATCAAGGTCGGGGACCAAGTTCTTGATAACAGGCGAGCTCATCCATAGTAAAACGTACTAGAACTGGGACCTCCATGGGAACAGACACCTGTGCAGAGCCAACCTCTCGGACTCAACAATGAAGACCTTCCTCAGACAACACAAATACGAACCTAAAAGAGTGGTAAGTGAAGGTAATCCAGTGAGGCTGAACCATGTATTCTCTCCAAGTACAATCGGACATAGATCAAACAAACTGCTGGATGCCTCTAGGGACTTGCAACCATTGAGTGATGAGTTTCTACTGCACTTCCTACTGGAAGTGATAAAAAGAAGCAGAGGAAATAAAAGAAAAATAAATTTATACAAAAATAACGACCATGAAAGCATGAGCCGATTTATGTCGGACACAGGTTGGAACACTAAACAGTGGACAAAACTCCCAGGAAATGGAATCACTTGATTGCAAATGCAGTGAAGCGAGATGTACCAGTCCAAACTCCTTAGGTAAACAAACATCAGCATTTTACTATGGCTCAAAAAGAGACAGTAACTGTAATGTGAACATAGAAATTTTCTGCTCCCACTTATAAATATAGTCTAGCCTTTATGCATTTATTGTATAAATGTACGTTATAACTGGTTATATATGATTAATCAAGCCAAACATAACTTAAAATATGCTATCGTTAAGGAGGGCTGGTTTGATTTTAATTACATACAAGGAAATAAAACTTATAAAACGAAGAGGTTGGAAGAGCTGCAAAGAACAGCTATCAGGGAGATTAACATAAGCTTATAGATACAGTATCACCATATAACAGACACTAACATCGGTTAACTGATATACTATAACCAGCTAACGGAAAGGCTAGACGGTCAAAAACGATTAACTTTAAGCAAAGAGGAGAACGGAAAAAAATATTATGGAAGCCAAACATTGAAAGAATATTAGTAATTACACACAATGTGAGGAAATTATGCAGTGAACTAAATATAAGTTTTAATGAACCAGAATTGGAGAGTTAGAACAAGCCAAATGACGAAAGAGGATCCAGATGGAAAACTGTATATGAAAGTAAACAGAACCGAAGACAATATCGCTAACGACTCACAAAAAGTAGCCGAAGACTTAGGAATAACTATAGGCAGGTAAACTGCCGTATGTCTGGAAGACGACACACATAATGGTAACATTCAAGAATTTTGACAAGTCTACCATGCAAAATAACGAAAAGGATTAAAAAAACAAAGATTCCTGAAACAAAATGCACAGAAATTCTGAGAGCACCACCAAAGGTACAGAAATGGAAAAAAGGAGGGGTGGGGGAACTTTATTTTTCGAAGTTGAAGGAAGACCTTTGATACAGTGCCATACAGATGATTACTAAGCGATCTTGAGAAACAAGCTATGGTAACAGTCAGGGTATTAGTTGAAATACAGGAAAAAAATAGTAGCAATAAGAGCTGAAATGTCAGACTGGGCGAATGTATTTAGTGAAGTCGCACAGGGATCAGTACCTATACCCATATACTTAGTTTAACCTGATGATTTAACTGCAGGGGGAGCCCCTACAAGACTTTGGTGGCAAATGGTACCAAAATTATAAGGATGAATGAGAAGGATGGCAGAAGATTGCAAATCGACATAGTGAGACAGGTTATGCAAAATTTATCTGCAAAACACGACAAATGCCTTCGGACGGAGCATATGACCCTCCACTGGAGCTTTTGGTCATCTGAGAAAGGCCTTCCGCTAAGTACCGATACACTTCAGCGAGAACACTGTTTAATGTGAGTTAGTGAGACGTCGATAGTCGAATAAGTGGTTAGTGTAAGTTCCATCTTGTCTGAGCAAGGGCCTAATACTAGAAGTATGGATCCTTAGGAATCCTTAAACTTAAGCTCAATATTTTCGACATCCCTGGTCAGTGCTTCCTTCCTTTGAGGAGCTCAGGGATTCTTCTCTTGTAGAGGGAGTGTCTCTCTCCACTTTTTCTCTTCTCTTTTCTTAGGGAAATATGCCTTGAGCATACTTCAGCTGCCAGAAAAACTTCATTCTTTCAAAGCACTGGTTTGGATCCATGGTATTTAAGATATCTTCCCAACTTGTTTCATTTAGGACATGGTTTATCTGATCCCAGTTGAAGGTCTTGTTGTTGAAGTTGAATTTGGTGAAGACACCGTCTTAGCTTTATGTATTTTGTTGGTCATGATCCCTGTGCATATAAGACTAGACTTCGATTAGATTGTAATCCGAATTAGTCGTTTTTTATATTGTTTTGTTTCTTACCAGGTCATCATTATTTGTAAAAATAAGTCAAGTGTGCTTTCCAGTCTTGTTGGTTCCACTATCTCTTGGCTTAGGTTGTATTTATTGCAGAGAATCAGCAACTCATGTATGTGTGGCTTTTCAACTGAGCTGCCTCCAGTGACTGTCTCTGCTAAAATATTATTTGCTACATTCTTCCATTTTGTATGTCTTAGACTGAAATCACCAAACAGTAAGATGTTTGCAGCTGGAGTTGAAAGGTTTTTCCAGACAGTAATCAATTTTCAATAACTGTTCCTTAAACTGTGGCTAATATACAACCACAATGACTAAGTTTTGGTTCTCGCTCTATTTGTTAGAACTTCAACTACATCATTTGAGGTGTTCAGTATCTCTGTGCAAATGAGCGAATCTTCGACATATAGGCCAACCCCCACTTGTTGCCTGTTTAGAAGTCCACTGGTGAAAGGTATTTTGTTGTTGGTGGATGGCTTAAGATCTTGTATATTCGCAAAAACAAATGAAGTCGTTCTGCGTGTTTGAGTGGATTTTGTTGTTGTCATCAGTAGTTATAGTTCTGGAGGGACATGGGCCACTGGTTGTGCCTCCAGTCCAACAAGGCTCCAAAGTGGTGGAATATTTTGGTTATTTCATTCCAATTTCTTTTTCCTTTTCCTGTCACTAAAAAATAATTTGGAGAGGGATTTTCGTAACTACAATAGTTTGTTTTATGGGTTCTGTACTTCCTGGCCTCTATTAAATGGTATGTAAGGCAGTTGATGCTGTAGCATTGTTTTTTGAAGACTGGTGAGTGACATTTCAGGATGGAAGAATAGTTTCGTGTAATGGTAGCTGTTTTATCAGTGCTGTATTGGTGGCTGTCTTTAACCGAGTCTGGATCAGCACTGGGGTTGGGGCTGCGCTGGCTCATGTTTTGGTTTCATGTACTTTTTTCGGTGGGTCTCTGTTTATTGCTGAGTCATCTGTATGTTAAACTTTACTTCTCTCCCTTCCTGAGTACTTTAATGAGCAAATCACTATACAGTAACACACTAGCTGGCTCGTACAGTAGTACACAGTCATACATAACAGTTAAGCCACCTCAGTTAACAGTTACCAGACGGGTACAAGAGCTATAGATCACGTCTGCCAACTCAAACAGGTAATTAAAACAGGCATTATATAGGTTCGTGTGTGTGTTTGCTCACCTATTTGTGGTTGCAGGGGTCGATTCACAGCTCCTGTGGGTTTATCTGAGTGCAGCATGGTTAGGTGTGAAGCATAACTTGTGCACGCTCACAAGCACAAGGTGTACATCAGTGTACGCCCCCGTGCACGGATGTACACTCCGTTTATTAGAACCATCCAGCCACCCCTCTAAACAGTGACTCCTATACAGACCTTCACTTCTGAGATAATGAGCTGCACCAAGTGACAGTGCCAGGGTTTGTATACAAGTCAGGTCGTTTGTAGATACACGAGATCATTTTCGTGAAGGTGAGGTCGTTTATGTGAAGGTGAGGATCATTTGTGTGATGGCTAGGTCATCTGCGAGAAGGTGAAATCATTTGTGTGTAAGTGAAGCCGTGTGTATTCAGATGGGGTCTTTTGTGGGTGGGTGATGGTCGTTTGTGTTTAGGCAAGATCGTTTGTATCGGTGATTTGTGGGTTGTTAGGTCGTTTGAAGTAACGTTTCATGTGACGTGAAGTTGTTTGTGACGGCGAGGTCGTTTCATGTGATAGGGAGGTAGTTTGCTGCAACCTAGAGGTCATTTGATGCAACCTAGAGGCCGTTGATGCTACCTAGAGGCCGTTTGATGCGACCTAGAGGCCGTTTGATGCGACCTAGAGGCCGTTTGATGCGACCTAGAGGCCGTTTGATGCGACCTAGAGGCCGTTTGATGCGACCTAGAGGCCGTTTGATGCGACCTAGAGGCCGTTTGATGCGACCTAGAGGCCGTTTGATGCGACCTAGAGGCCGTTTGATGCGACCTGAAGGCATTTGATGCGACCTGAAGGCATTTGATGCGACCTGAAGGCATTTGATGCGACCTGAAGGCATTTGATGCGACCTGAAGGCATTTGATGCGACCTAAAGGCATTTGATGCGACCTAAAGGCATTTGATGCGACCTGAAGGCATTTGATGCGACCTGAAGGCATTTGATGCGACCTAAAGGCATTTGATGCGACCTAAAGGCATTTGATGCGACCTAAAGGTCGTTTCATGCGACTTAAAGAGCATTTGCCTTAAAAAAAATACAAAATTCACCACACAAATGGAAAATTTCTTTCTCTTTAAAATTTCAACTTAGTTCTCACGAATGCAATTTTTTTTTTTCCTCGTTCCAAAATTTTTAATAGGCAAAGATCACTGGAAGAAACATGCGTAGGACCTTTGTATACTTGATGAATAATATACAACAGAAATACCTGAGCGAAGTCAACTTAACCCTTAAAAAAAAATATGGTCAATTTCGGTCATAAAATATTTTCTGATATGAAATTTAAGCGATCTGGAAATTCACGCTCGTTATACACACTTAACGAGGGCTCGTTGCACACACTTAACGAGGGTTCGTTGCAAAGCGACAGTCAGTCTTACGAGATAATTAGCGAGCACGGGAAGGCATGCTTGAGTCATACATCATCTTAACAAACTAATTAATTACTGATATAAACACATAAATCCTTTAGTCTGCATGAGAAGGAATGAAGCTAAGTACAATAGTAGTTAAGAATATATAATTTGAGAATAAATATTTATACACTGTATATATAATATATATAATGCCGTGCCGAATAGGTAAAACTTGCGCTTTTGGCTTAATTAGCAACACTTCTCTTGCCGAATAAGGCCAGCGAAAATTTGTGTATGCAATAATTTTGCAAAAATCATTCTGAACCTAATGAAATATATTTCATTGTGTTTGTTTATTATTAAATTATTGTAAACTTATCTAAAATATATTTAGTTGGATTATGCTAAATTAAATTGCCCTTGTTATAATAAGGTTAGGTAAGTTTTCTAAGGTTTTTTGGTACAAAATTATTATTTTTTACATTAACATAAATGAAAAAAATATCTTTTATAATCGTATAAGAGAAAATTTTAGAAATGAGTTAATTTTAAATGAGTTCTTGCTAATTGACCAGTTTTACCTATTCGGGACATAATATATACATGCGTGTGTAGAGAGAGAAAGAGCGAGTCTTTTTCCCCTTCTGAATACTTTTAGTATAATTCAAGTTGTCTTCCGGAGACCGCACGAGTTGTCACTCTTGTTATGCTGCTTCATTGTTGTCACTACTACGTCAGCCGTGCAGCCAGACAAAGAGTAACAAAGACAATATGAGAGATTTTCTGTAGATATAAATGTGAAACAAAAAACTAAGAATACAAATAAAAGAGTAGCTGGTGTCGTGTTAGGAATGTAGATGGCGTTGGGCAGCAGTAAACAGTGTTAGTATGTGTGTGTGTGTGTCAGTTGAGACATCTGCGTCTCTCACCTACTCTCTCTCGGGAACTACGTGGGTACGTTTTTATTGCCAAGAACAACTAGGAACCTGGTCCTTTTGTGGTACCTCTTCCTTGTGAAAAATTATCCGGAAACCTGTCGCTGTAGAGATATACAATAATAATCTGTCTGTCGCTAGGACCTATCCTGGAACCTGTTTGTTGTGAGGAACTATCCAGGGACCTGTTTGTTGTGAGGTACTATCCAGGGACCTGTTTGTTGTGAGGTACTATCCTGGAACCTGTTTGTTGTGAGGTACTATCCAGGGACCTGTTTGTTGTGAGGTACTATCCAGGAACCTGTTTGGTGTGAGGTACTATCCAGGGACCTGTTTGTTGTGAGGTACTATCCAGGGACCTGTTTGCTGTGAGGTACTATCCAGGGACCTGTTTGCTGTGAGGTACTATCCAGGGACCTGTTTGCTGTGAGGTACTATCCAGGGACCTGTTTGCTGTGAGGTACTATCCAGGGACCTGTTTGCTGTGAGGTACTATCCAGGGACCTGTTTGCTGTGAGGTACTATCCAGGGACCTGTTTGCTGTGAGGTACTATCCAGGGACCTGTTTGCCTGTGAGGTACTATCCAGGGACCTGTTTGCCGTGAGGTACTATCCAGGGACCTGTTTGTCCGGAGGTACTATCCAGGGACCTGTTTGTTGTGAGGTACTATCCAGGGACCTGTTTGCTGTGAGGTACTATCCAGGGACCTGTTTGTTGTGAGGAACTATCCAGGGACCTGTTTGTTGTGAGGAACTATCCAGGGACCTGTTTGCTGTGAGGTACTATCCAGGGACCTGTTTGCTGTGAGGTACTATCCAGGGACCTGTTTGTTGTGAGGTACTATCCAGGGACCTGTTTGTTGTGAGGTACTATCCAGGGACCTGTTTGCTGTGAGGTACTATCCAGGGACCTGTTTGTTGTGAGGTACTATCCAGGGACCTGTTTGCTGTGAGGACTATCCAGGGACCTGTTTGTTGGAGGAACTATCCAGGGACCTGTTTGCTGTGAGAACTATCCAGGGACCTGTTTGTTGTGAGGAACTATCCAGGGACCTTTTGTTGTGAGGAACTATCCAGGGACCTGTTTGTTGTGAGGAACTATCCTAGGACCTGTTTGTTTAGAGGAACTATCCAGGGACCTGTTTGCTGTGAGGAACTATCCAGGGACCTGTTTGTGAGGAACTATCCTTCGACCTGTTTGTTGTGAGGGGACTATCCTAGAACCTGTTTGTTGAGAGTAACTATCCAGGGACCTGTTTGCTGTGAAGAACTATCCTGGAACTTGTTTGTTGTGTGGAACTATCCTGGGACCCGTCTGGTGTGAGAAACATCCAAGGATGTCTGCTGTGAGGAACTATTAAGGGACTTGACTATTCTGAGAAACTACTGAGGGTCCTTTTTGTTGTGAAGTATGAGTAACTATCCTGGGACATGTCTGTTCTAAGGAACTATCCTGGGTCCTCTCTAAGGAACTATCCTGGGTCCTGTCTAAGGAACTATCCTGGGTCCTGTCTAAGGAACTATCCTGGGTCCTGTCTAAGGAACTATCCTGGGTCCTGTCTAAGGAACTATCCTGGGTCCTGTCTAAGGAACTATCCTGGGTCCTGTCTAAGGAACTATCCTGGGTCCTGTCTAAGGAACTATCCTGGGTCCTGTCTAAGGAACTATCCTGGGTCCTGTCTAAGGAACTATCCTGGGTCCTGTCTAAGGAACTATCCTGGGTCCTGCCTAAGGAACTATCCTGGGTCCTGCCTAAGGAACTATCCTGGGTCCTGTCTGTTCTAAGGAACTATCCTGGGTCCTGTCCTAAGGAACTATCCTGGGTCCTGTCTTCTAAGGAACTATCCTGGGTCCTGCTTCTAAGGAACTATCCTGGGTCCTGTCCTAAGGAACTATCCTGGGTCCTGTCTTTCAAGGAACTATCCTGGGTCTGTTCTAAGGAACTATCCTGGGTCCTGTCTAAGGAACTATCCTGGGTCCTGTCTAAGGAACTATCCTGGGTCCTGTCTAAGGAACTATCCTGGGTCCTGTCTAAGGAACTATCCTGGGTCCTGTCTGTTCTAAGGAACTATCCTGGGTCCTGTCTGCAAGGAACTATCCTGGGTCCTGTCTAAGGAACTATCCTGGGTCCTGTTTTCAAGGAACTATCCTGGGTCCTGTCTGTTCTAAGGAACTATCCTGGGTCCTTGTTCTGGTTTCTAAGGAACTATCCTGGGTCCTGTCTAAGGAACTATCCTGGGTCCTGCCTAAGGAACTATCCTGGGTCCTGCCTAAGGAACTATCCTGGGTCCTGCCTTCTAAGGAACTATCCTGGGTCCTGTCGTCTAAGGAACTATCCTGGGTCCTCGTTCTAAGGAACTATCCTGGGTCCTGTCTCAAGGAACTATCCTGGGTCCTGACCTAAGGAACTATCCTGGGTCCTGCCTAAGGAACTATCCTGGGTCCTGCCTAAGGAACTATCCTGGGTCCTGCCTAAGGAACTATCCTGGGTCCTGCTGTTCTAAGGAACTATCCTGGGTCCTGTCTAAGGAACTATCCTGGGTCCTGTCTGGTCTAAGGAACTATCCTGGGTCCTGTCTGTTCTAAGGAACTATCCTGGGTCCTGTCTGTTCTAAGGAACTATCCTGGGCCCTTCTGTCTGAACTATCCTGGGTCCTGTCTGTCTAAGGAACTATCCTGGGTCCTGTCTGGTTCTAAGGAACTATCCTGGGTCCTGTCTGGTCTAAGGAACTATCCTGGGTCCTGTCTGTCTAAGGAACTATCCTGGTCCTGTCTGTCTAAGGAACTATCCTGGGTCCTGTCTGTTCTAAGGAACTATCCTGGGTCCTGTCTGTTCTAAGGAACTATCCTGGGTCCTGTCTGTTCTAAGGAACTATCCTGGGTCCTGTCTGTTCTAAGGAACTATCCTGGGTCCTGTCTGTTCTAAGGAACTATCCTGGTTCCTGTCTGTTCTAAGGAACTATCCTGGGTCCTGTCTGTTCTAAGGAACTATCCTGGGTCCTGTCTGTTCTAAGGAACTATCCTGGGTGCTGTCTGTTCTAAGGAACTATCCTGGGTGCTGCCTGTTTTAAGGAACTATCCTGGGTTCTGTCTGTTCTAAGGAACTATCCTGGGTGCTGCCTGTTTTAAGGAACTATCCTGGGTCCTGTCTGTTCTAAGGAACTATCCTGGGTCCTGCTGTTTTAAGGAACTATCCTGGGTTCTGTCTGTTCTAAGGAACTATCCTGGGTCCTGTCTGCTCCTAGGATCTATTCAAAGATATGGCATTATCCCTAGAACTATCCATGGAACATGTCTTCCCATGAACTATCTAAGAACCCTTTCGTTAGGAACTATCCAGGGATCTTTATCTTCAGGAATTATCCATTGACTTTTCTGTCGATAGGTACTATCCAGAGACCTTTCTGTCTTTGAAACTTTGTCGTTACGAACTATCTAGGACTTTTTCTGTCGTCATGAACTATCCAGAGATTTCTGTATATAGATTCTATCCAGTGGCCTTTATTCGAAGATTTAAAGGCCTGTCTGCTAATGGAACACACATGCTGCAATAATTTAACACATAGCCAGTACTAATTTATTATTCGTTAAGTGTTAGTTTTTTTATACATGCATTATTGTGTATCACTGAGACTGTTCTTATCACATGTATTTTATATTCATTTCTGTGTGATTGTTATTAGGTGGACGTGATCTTGTTTTCACTGTGGTTATCACGCTGTACGTACGTTACCATTGTACGTACGTTCAATACTGGTTGAAGCTAAAACCCACGTACCCGAGGAAAATGCAACGAACACTAAAAGTAGGTACCAGTGGGGATAACCAACATACGTACAGGGGACATCATCAGAGACACGTACGCTCGTCCGTAAGCGTGCCGGGGAGCTCTGGCCTTAATAACAATAACAGCTCGTCTTGTCCTCTGCTGATATCATCTTCACTGTCTCCTATATCAAGCATTATTGCCACTTTCTTGATCTTCAGGCAGATAATATTGTCTTTTATTCCCGTCTTGTTGTTAGTGTTTACGGACGGTCTATCAGTTAGCCTTATCGCTGGAGACCGAGTGAGTATTTTGTGGCTGTTTATTAAGAATACGAGGAGTTAGGATTGAAGTTTTTGGTCGGCTACCTCATTGTTTTATCTCTCTCTCTCTCTCTCTCTCTCTCTCTCTCTCTCTCTCTCTTTCTTTCGATAAATTTAGCTTTTCTAGCAATTCTGTAGTCTAGCGTTCGTTGATCTATATTTTTTTTTATTAATCTATCGAGAATATAATGTTGATGTCTTCAGAATATCTGTCGATTATATTTTTTTTATAAATATGTAAAATATTAATCGAATAGAAAAGAATCTCCAAACCTTTCTCTCTATCTTGGAACTCCTTTACCTTTGATATACCTCTGATGAGTTTCTGGTCGCTTTTAAACTTTTAATGCTAATGTTTTCTTAAATCGATGCTTGATTTTTAGGTCATGTAAGTTAAATCTACAGTATGTAATTTCTGCGCTTAAAACAACTATGTACTCTCAAGAAAACTGTAAAAAAAAATGAAAGTTGTCTACCCAAAGCCCAAGTAAATGTTACTTGCTTATTTACGTACATTTTTTTAAACGCCAATTAATCTTGCCTAGAGAACAGCTGTGAATTGATTTTTGCCTGTAAGTCCCAAGTTGCCTTTTTATAGAAGAAACTGGGGCAATTGAAAAGCTGTTTTCCATTTGAGAATTTCTGAATGCCACATCCATTAGGTTTTTAACATTTCGACGCTAATAACGTAATAATGAAACTTCTGAATGGCTTCAAACTTAATTTTATAATAAAAAAAGCTTCAAACTTAATGCGCTGGTGTATTTTAGGATGCTGATCTCAAAGATAGCTAGAGTATGCCTCTTCAGTTTGGCTTCGAGGCTGGTGTTTCTTGTTTTATTTTGCCATGTTTTTATTGGAGACATTAGAATCTTAGTTTCCATGTGAATCCTTCTTCTGACTAGTTTCAAAATTTCGCTGCTATTTTTTAAACTATACTACAAACTTACCCTTCACTGCACTGTTGGTACCACGTTCATTGCGGCAGAGAAGTCGGCTCACACAGTCACCGAAATGCATCTAGGTTTATCAATAGTTGTTCTATAATATTTTATGTTGGATCAATGAGAGAACTTTTCCAATATTTTGTGCACAAGCTAAGTAAAAAAAATAAAAGAATCTCCAGTGTTTGTCGTAGAGAAATTTAGAGCCTAGATTAAACTGCTTAAATTCTTGAGAGTAATTAATATTAATTACTTTGTGCACTGACTAATTATTTAAAATAAAAGATCAGTTTTTTAACTGACAATAATAGACGTTTATTACCGATGATATTTGGGGTGCAGAAATATTCCCTTTTGTTGAAATATTAAATAAAACGGTTATAGGTAGACACAGTTCCTGTGAAATGAATAGTCAAAGTACCAGCAGAGAGAGAAAGAGAGAGAGAGAGCATCACCAGAGGTATATAAAACTTGCAAAGATAGATGTTACCCTCTCTCTTCTCTCTCTCTCTCTCTCTCTGCTCTCGTCTGTGTGTGTGTGTGTGTGTGTGTGTGTGTGTGTGTGTGTGTGTGTGTTTGTTTTCTCTCTTTACCATACTCCTCTCATCTACCTTAAGCTCTCGCACACCTGTCCTATCTTCAACACCACTCCTATTTTCTAACTCTTTCCTCTATAGGTCTCTTCCTCTCTGCTATTCTATCCACTCTATTCTATTCTATCCTGCTCCCCTATTTCTCCTGTACCACACATCAGTACCATCTCTTAAACTTCAACTTCCAACAGACGGTCCAGGAAGAGTGGGGTCAGTCCGTTGGTCCAGGAAGTGTGGGGTCAGTCCGTTGGTGCTAGCTGCCAGTTTTCCCTGAGCATCCAAACAACAGACAACAGTACTGTTGTTGTGTCTGCCTTCCACTACTTTATCGATATTTTATATGTCGAGTTAGTCCCAGTGTCGATATTATTTTCACATTGTACTAATGAATCTTGCCTTTCTCTCTGTTCGAATGTGTGTGTGTATGTGTGTTGAGGTTTTTCGTAATATCTCTATCGATTAGAAGACTGTACTGATGTCCAAGATATTTATGGAATATCTGTCGAGAAATATATTCTTAAATCTGTTAAGTATTACGCAGTCCCCCCTCTCGTTTCCCTCTCTCTCTCTCTCTCTCTTTCTCTCTCTCTCTCTCTCTTTCTCTCTCTCTCTCTCTTGATGCGAGGTTTGTTATATATCTGTAACCTGTTAATGGGGTTTAAAGCCTATTAGCCTATTAGAGGGGTCATCAAGGTTGCGTATTACCAGTCAAGATGACTTTAATACCTAAAATAACGTAAACTCTTGTGTATATTCACTGAAAGATACACACCTCTATGTGTATATATTGTGAGGGGGGGGGGAGTGAGGCAGGAAATACACGTGAGAAAAGTCTACGTTTTTATTTTTCACTTTTTTTTTTTTATCTTTTATTTCCGTGTTTTAACGTCACTCTACGCCAGCATACAAAAGTTATCCGAAATTTAAATTTGACTTTTTGACAGTGGGTTGTTTTATCTGGCCTCGCTCTTTAATTTGCCGTGTTGCGTCAATAGCTTGTTTATAAACTTGCCGAAAAGTGAACTTTTCCTTTTTTTATGTACACGTTATGTAAAAAAAAAGGGGAGAGAGAGTGAAAAAAGAAAGTATATATTTTGCACTGACAGTGTTTGTCTTACAGAAATTAAAGCTACAAGCCAGACTGTTTATATTAAAGCAATAAATAATTTTCAACTATTCTTTCAAAATTTGATTAAAAGGATAAAAACAAAATATTTTTAAGCGATAAATCCATGTGGGTCAATCAGCGCAAGACACGTGGTGGAGGCTCGATCCTCCGTCTGTTGAACGCCAGACAGACGCGCTTCCTGTTGTACTATATCATGAGTTTTTATTATTAAAAGAATAGCACACGTGAGAATAGTTACTAGTACAAATTACATACTATAGAGTACAGACTACTCATTTAAATTAATTAGTAATGATTTGGTAAGTGCATAAATATTTATTTTGTTATATTAAAAACGCAGTTTATGGGGAGGGTAGAACACTGTTCATCTGTAAGGAACAGTAAAAGAACTGGTTACAAAACCAGAAGAGTTACATAACCGGTTACATAACCAGAAGAGTTACATAATACCTTTAGAGGTATATAATACCTTCTGATTATACATGCCAGGATACTTAGCACTATCAAAGTTTTATGTGGGAGGATGCTAAGAATGATAGTACAAGCATAGAGAGTGCTAGCAGAGAAACTCTCTCTCTCTCTCTCTCTCTCTCTCTCTCTCTCTCTCTCTCTCTTAACCTCTGCCTTGTGTTTCCTCTCTGTACCACACTTTTGTCTCTTTCACACCACTACTATTTTAAACAGCTTTCCTTAGTAGGTTTCTTCTATTTTCGTATATTCTTCTGCTTCATCTCTCTCACCTCACTTCTCCTTCTTCACGTCCTTTCTCAACTACCATCAGAAAAGCCAGGAAAGTTCGGATCAGCCAGACTGTTGGTGTCTGTCACTTGCTTTCTCGTTGCAGGTGTGCTGCTCAGCAGAACTGTGCAGTGTGTCTACCTTCACATTTCCGACGCCTTGCATGTCGAGTCGACACCAGTGTCTAGTTTAATCTCACCTTATAATGATAAATACAACTTTATTGCCAACTCTGTCTACCCACATAAATGTTGATAGATGTTTTAATGTATCAGTAGAATAGAATTCATTGTCAATGGACTGGATTTCTGCAAAATGTCTATTATTATTATTATATTCACACTACAGAGGAAATAACCCTTATCGTATCTGCCAAGCAGCGTCTTTATAAAGTTCTCTCTCGGTGGTCGTTGTTTGTTGTTGTTGACGCAGGAAAAGCAAGAGTAGAAAAAAAAATATCTACGTTTTTTTTATTTTCATTTTTTCCACCTTTTATTTCTGTGTTTTCATGTCACTCTATACCAGGCTAAAAAAAAAAAAAGTTATCTAAATTTTAGATTGATTTTTGGAACTTGGATCGTTTTATTCGGCTTTGCTATTTTCGACTCCTTTTATGTATACTCTGTGAAAAATATATATATATATTTCATTTTCATTCACAGCGATTGTCAAACAAACTAAAACTTTAGGGGGAAACTGCTTAAATTCTTTCAAACTAAAAAAAAAAATTATGACTGTGGTCAAGAGGACCAATTAACAGACAGTTGCTACAAAGAGTACTGACAACTCGCTTAAATTGATAGCTCAACTTTTTACTGAAAAATTTTAGACGGTAATTAACAGCTTTTACGTCCAAAATTACTCCTATTGTTATAAAAAAATATATATCAGCATCGCATTCGTTCATAGGAGTAAATTATTTATTTTTGTTAAATAAATAGTTAAAGTACTAACAGAAAAAATAATGCTAGTAAAGACAGTATCAGCAGAGATAGTTGCAGCAGAATTATTGTCAGCATAGATATTCCAGCAGAAATATTGTCAGCAGAGATATTCCAGCAGAAATATTGTCAGCAGAGATAGATATTCCAGCAGAAATATTGTCAGCAGAGATAGATATTCCAGCAGAAATATTGTCAGCAGAGATAGATATTCCAGCAGAAATATTGTCAGCAGAGATAGATATTCCAGCAGAAATATTGTCAGCAGAGATAGATATTCCAGCAGAAATATTGTCAGCAGAGATAGATATTCCAGCAGAAATATTGTCAGCAGAGATAGATATTCAAGCAGAAACAGTGTAGTGTAATAAGCAGTAGGCAAAACGATGCCGTCAAACTGTGGGAAAAAGAGACACTTATGCAAAGCTTAGGAGAGTTGAATAGAAGACGTTTCGCCCAGTTAAAGGCTTTATCAATCCAGAGATAATGGATAAAAAAAACAGAACTTATGTTTGACAGGTAGGTAGAGGTCAGATGACTCAAGTGGTGTCAGTTGCGGTGAGGTCAGGTACAGCGAGGTCAGTTGCGGCGAGGTCAGTTGCAGCGAGGTCAGTTGCAGCGAGGTCAGTTGCAGCGAGGTCAGTTGCAGCGAGGTCATTGCAGCGAGGTCAGTTGCAGCGAGGTCAGTTGCAGCGAGGTACAGTGCAGCGAGGTCAGTTGCAGCGAGGTCAGTTGCAGCGAGGTCAGTTGCAGCGAGGTCAGTTGCAGCGAGGTCAGTTGCAGCGAGGTCAGTTGCAGCGAGGTCAGTTGCAGCGAGGTCAGTTGCAGCGAGGTCAGTTGCAGCGAGGTCAGTTGCAGCGAGGTCAGTTGCAGCGAGGTCAGTTGCAGCGAGGTCAGTTGCAGAGAGGTCAGTTGCAGCGAGGTCAGTTGCGGCGAGGTCAGTTGCGGCGAGGTCAGTTGCGGCGAGGTCAGTTGCGGCGAGGTCAGTTGCAGCGAGGTCAGTTGCAGCGAGGTCAGTTGCAGCGAGGTCAGTTGCAGCGAGGTCAGTTGCAGCGAGGTCAAGTGCCTGTGGATCAAGGATTCCTGATATGCTAAAACTTCCAGAACTCTGAACCACTGCATTGGACACTGTGATCAAGACTACCTCAAGACAGCGAGGTTTCCCTAAATCACCCTTTACCAGCAACAGCCTGGCTTGTTTCAGAGTTGTGGTGAACCACACATGCATTAATGAGGCTGTTTCCTCTCCATGCATATTTGTTTTTCCTTTCTGGTCAGTCCAAGCTTGGGGATTTTTCACCCACATACACCTTATTGCAACCACTACATGGGATGACGTGCTCCTGCAGTAGTTTCAGCCGCCCTACTGGGCCTCTTTTTTGTATCCAGTCCTTGTGGATAATGAGCTGATAGCCATATTTATTTTGCAATTATGGAGAGCAAAAGGGACGTTCTGGCCACCTCGCCCACTGGCAAAATAACAAACCTGGCTGGTGAATGTTCTCGTATAGCTGTTGATAATGCGAGGAGGGGGAGTGAACATGACTTTTGCAGTTATATAATTGCCACTCTCTTACTGGAAGAACTATGGACTACAAATCCTTTCGTGTCTGAGGAGAACCCAGTGACGCCGCCCTCTAGGTGCAAGAGTCAGAGTGTGAGAAAAATGCATCGGATCCTCGTTCGTGAGTTGCCTAAATACTCTGAAAGTAAACTTCTCGACGCCTGTGTCTGGGAGGACGTACAGAACGGGAGTTTATTGTCCCTTTTTCCCCTCGACAGTGAACTTAATGGTAGGATACACGCTGTTGATTTCGAGTAGCACAGTGCTGATGTGCCGTCTATGTTACGCAGCCATGTTATGCTCTTAGGGATGAGAGCTTTGATACATTCCGATTCTCTATTTTCTATATAATGGTTAGTAAAACAGCACAAATGTGGAGCCCATAGTTATCCCTAAACGCTGTCTATACATATCCCCCCCAAAAAAAAAAAAAAAAAACGTTCATTGGCGCACTGTTCGACGAGGTCAAAAAATCTTTGACTCCTGAGACTCGAGTTTTCAGTGACTTGCTTTATCAAGTAATGACTCAAGTCATTACTTGATAAAGCGCTACACAGTACGAAACATTGTTACAGTAAAAAATTGCTTTCCTCCTGTATCTTCTTCAAATATTGTCTGGAGGAGAAATTTTTTCCTGGTTAGAGGCATGGTTGATAGTGTAGATAGCCTATACTCAGTTCCTTTCATATTTCGCGGCACTCCAGTGCTGCCCTCTGTAGGCCTACCCATGTCAGTCTGCGCTACCATGTTTCTGCCTCACTCACGCAGCAGACCTCCTAGGATCAAGTACTCCCGCAAGGGTTCTGGCTTTCGGTCCCCTCACACACTCAGCCCGTGTAAACATACACCATTCGAACAATAAATGAAGTCTAGTCAACGGCCGTATCTCTTCACCTACGCTACCATCTACTGCACTAAACCTGCTTTCAGTAAGCCAAGAACAACAATTACAATAGGCAGCAGAGAGCGTGCATAAGTGGGGAAGCGTCACGAGCGGTGTTCCACAAGGGTCAGTGTTGGGCCTCTAGTTGTTCACAATCTACATAAACGACATAGATGAGGGAATAAATAGAGACATAAGCAAGTTTGCCGATGACACCAAAATAGGCCGTCGAATTCATTCTGGCGAGGACATTAGAGCACTCCAGGAAGATTTGAATAGACTGATGCAGAGGTCGAAGAAGTGGCAGATGCAGTTTAATATATATAGACAAATGAAAAGTTCTAAACATTGGACAGGAAAATAACCATGCCACATATAAACTAAATAATGTAGATCTTAATATTACTAATTGCGAAAAGGATTTGGGAGTTCTGGTTACCAGTAATCTAAAACCAAGACAACAGTGCATAAGTGTTCACAATAAAGTGAACAGAATCCTTGGCTTCATATCAAGAAGCATAAATAATAGAAGTCCTCAGGTTGTTCTTCAACTCTATATATCTTTGGTTAGGCCTCATTTAAATTATGCTGCACAGTTTTGGTCACCGTATTACAGAATGAATATAAATGCAATGGAAAACATACAAAGGAGGATGACAAAGTTGATCCCACGTATCAGAAATCTTCCCTATGAGGATAGACTGAGGGCCCTGAATCTGCACTCTCTAGAAAGGCGTAGAAATTGGGGGAATATGATTGAGGTGTATAAATGGAAAACAGGAATAAATAAAGGGAATGTAAATAGCGTGCTAAAAATATCTAGCCAAGACAGGACTCGCAGCAATGGTTTCAAGTTGGAAAAATTCAGATTCAGGAAGGATATAGGAAAGCACTGGTTCGGTAATAGAGTTGTGGATGAGTGGAACAAACTCCCGAGCACCGTCATAGAAGCTAAAACGTTGTGTAGTTTTAAAAATAGATTAGATAAATACATAAGTGGGTGTGGGTGGGTGTAAGTTGACCTGACTAGCTTGTGCTACTAGGTCTGATGCCGTGCTCCTTTAAGTGGATGTCACCTGACCTGACTAGGTAAGTTCATTGGCTTCAGTAGAGATGGCTTATGGGCCAATAGGCAGCTGTGTTCCTTCTCCTTGTCCATGAATAGGCTGATAGAGGCAATAGCTTCTCTGCCTCTCTCATCTCTCTCTCTCTCTCTCTCTCTCTTCTCTTCTCCTCTCTCATGAATACTCTTGAATCTTCTTCTCTCTCTCTCTCTCAGTTTCCAATGTTCTCCCTGTTTTCTCTCTTTCCCCACACCTCTCCTCACCACCATATTCTCCCCCACACTTGTTCTTTATCCTTCACCTCTGCTATTTTCCAGCTCTTTCCTCTAAAGGTCTTCCTTCCTCGTTCCTCTCATCTTCCTCAGTCCAACACTTCTCCCATTTTCCTTTCCTCCATCTCCCTCCTCCTTTCCACAACTGCCACACCTTAACTTCTGGCAGAGGGGCCAGGGAACGTGTGTACTTGTAGCATGTCGCTTGTTTTCTTCTTGCAACAGAAAAAGCAACTGCAGGGCGACGTCTTGTTTACCTCGCCCCACGGACTCTACAGCATATATATCGAGTCCATCGCAGTGTCGATAAATTCAAACTTTATTGCAACAATGTCGACTCGATGCGTTTCGATTTATTTTTTAGTGTATATGTCGAGTGGAATCGTCAGAATCCTATTCTTTCTTAGTACTCGATGTTTGGCTGCTGGGAGGCAGGATATGCAAGTGAGTATTTGTTCTATTTGATTTTCCTTCGATTTGTGAATTCTTAAGCCTCATTGCACAACACTATACAATAGTCGTTCGAATTTTAGATTGATTCTTTGATCGAATGTTCTTTTATCCGCAATCGCTGTTTTATTTAACATGTTGGATCAATGGTTTGTTTTATAAACTTTGTGGGAAACGAGTAGGATCGTTGTTTTATATGCACGCCAAGTAAAAAAAAAACGTATCTTAATTTTATAGAAATTTAAACTTTTTTGAAAATTTATTAAATTAGTACCAGGATAGTAGTAGTACTAGTAGTAGTAGTAGTAGTACTAGTAGAGTTGGATATTACTCGGAAAAAAAAGAAAAAATACTTACAAAGATGCCTAACACTATCAAGGAAATACACCATAATAATACCAGAAAAAGTTCTGAAAAGAAATAGTACTCGCAAAGAGAGCTCTCTCACTCTCTCTCTCTTCGTTTCCAACCTAGCCTCTGTCTCCCCTCTTCCCTTTACTACACTCTTCCCCTCCACTCTCACGCTTTTCCTCTCTCCTATCTCAATTCTAACCTCATTCTCACCTTTTCACTAAAAGTCTTCCACATTCATTCTCATCCTCTCATATATATATGTATATATATATATATATATATATATATATATATATATATATATATATATATATATATATATATATATATATATATATATATATATATATATATATATATATATATATATATCGTGCCGATTAGGTAAAACTGGTCAATTAGCAAGAACTATCTAAAATTAAGTCCTTTCTAAAATTTTATCTTATACGTTTAAAGATATTTTTTTATTTATGTTAATGTAAGAATTTATAATTTTGTACCTAGAGAAACTTTGAAAACCTACCTAACCTTATTACAACAAGCAATTTAATTTAGCCTAACCCAACTAAATATATTTTAGATACGTTAATTTAATAATAAACAAACACAATGAAATATATTTTTTTCGTTATGTTCAGAATGATTTTGGCGAAATTATTGCATACTAAAATTTTCACTTGGCTTATATGGCAAGGTGAGCGTTGCTATTTAAGCCAAAATCGCAAGTTTTACCTAATCGGCACGACATATATATATATATATATATATATATATATATATATATATATATATATATATATATATATATATATATATATATATATATATATATATATATATATATATATATATATATATATATATATACAAACCTGATCTCTGGCCGAGGGACTCGAACCTACGAACCTCATGACAAGGTACGCAGTGCTTTGCCGACCGTACACACTGGTCCAATACCTTGGCATCCAGCTTTCAGACGTTATTCCAGGCAGCCAGCTTTCAGGCAGGAAGGCTTACAGCTTTCATCTCACCCTGCATGCATCGACACAACGAATTCCTAGCATTGTAAAAATCTCTAGTTGTGTCGATGCATGCGGAGAATGAAAGCTGTAAGCCTCCTGCCTGAAGCTGGTGCCTTGAACGTCTAGCAGCTGGATGCCAAGGATTGGACCAGTGTGTACGGTCGGCAAAGCACTCGACTTGTCATGAGTCAGGTTCGAGTCTCCTCGGCCAGAGATCAGCGTTTGTGAATATTTCGCCTGCTCTTGCGAATTCCTAGCATATATATATATATATGTCTTTGAAAGAGTGATGAGACGGCAGATTACAAAGTTCATGGACCAGCACAACCAACATAACCCGAACCAGCATGGATTTAGAGCGGGTCGATCATGCCTGTCACAGCTGCTGAACCATTATGACAGAATTACGGAGGCATTGGAGGACGACCAAAACGCAGATGTGATTTACACAGATTTTGCAAAGGCGTTTGACAAATGCGATCATGGAGTGATAGCGCACAAAATGAGGGCCATAGGCATTACGGGGAAGGTAGGCAGATGGATTTTGAGTTCCTAACACACAGAACACAAAATCGCTAGTGCTCCTCACTTAGAATACTGCTCAGTGCTGACGGCCCCGTTCAGGGCAGGAGAAATAGCAGAGCTGGAACAAATCCAGAGAGCGTTTACGGCTCACATTGAGCCATTGAAACATCTAAATTATTGGGAACGCCTTCAAGTCTTGAACATGTACTCATTGGAGCGGAGGAGAGATACATGATAATATATACATGGAAAGTACTTGAGGGCCTGGTCCCAAATCTGCACACTGCCATAACAACATACTGGAGTGAGAGATATGGGAGAAAGTGTAAAATAAACCCAGTGAGGAGCAGGGTGCGGTGGGGACAATACGGGAGCACTGTATTAACATCCGGGGTCCCAGACTATTCAACATCTTACCAGAAGATATCCGAAACACGGCTGGAACCAGTGTAGAAGCCTTCAAGAGGAAACTGGACAATATATATTCACCAGGTGCCAGATCAACCAGGCTGTGATGGATATGTGGGGCAGCGGGCCTCCAGCAGCAACAGCCTGGTTGACCAGGCAAGCACCAGACGAGCCTGGCCCATGGCCGGGCTCAGAGAGTAGATACTCTCGAAACTCTTCAAAGGTATATCAAAGGTAAAGGTATATATATATTGCATTGTCTTTCACTATTGTTGGGAACAAACAGTTTAGTTCAACATATAAGAGTAATTAACAAATTGTGAGTACACAATGTACTCTACACCTTACCTACAATAGCATACATTATTTAATCACCTTTGAGACAGTTCCAGCAGAGATAATACCAAACGAGGTAGATGATTCTACATGAATTAGGCCTCTCTTCCACCCTCTCTCTCTCTCTCTCTCTGTATCTGTCTGTCTCTCTCTCTGTCTCTCTCTCCCCCCGTTTCCAAGCTCTTTCCCTGTGTTTTCACCCTTTTTCTTTTACCACACATTTCCCCTCTCCTGTGTTCTCTCTCGCACTTGTTCTTTCTGCTACACCACTGCTGCAGCAGTTGCCACATCTGCCAATAAGTCAACCCTCGTCTCTTTCGCCATCCCTCACAAAATTGATCTTATTTTCTTTTCCTCCACCTCCCTTCTCTCCTTCACAACTCTCCCACACCACTTCTCACAGGGAATAATTAGTCTGATCTGACAGACTATGGAACAAATACTCTTCTCCAGGCTGAGGGACTGACCCCCTGAAAACTAGATCTCCAAGGATGGACTGATTACATCGCCTTCACATCTCTTCAGCTACCAACTTTTCTGTACGCGACTGAAGAGGCCTACTGTGTAGGCGAAACATTTCGAAATAAAGATACCTAACTGTTGACGTGTGTCTTATCCTAACAACCTGTCGGTATTTTATACCATTTTAATATTCAGCTTCATCTTAGCCTGTCTATAGTCGATACGTCGAGTCCATTTCAGTGTCCATTTCACTCTCACCTCGTCCAGATAAACCTTCACTTTACTTCAACTCTGTCGATTTATGCTTTAGTGTATCAGTCGAGTAGAATAGTCTCCATCCTATTCTTTGTTTTTAAGTGTTCGATGTCTGCTGATGGTAAGGGAGGAAACGCAAGTGTGATTTTTAGCTCGATTTGTTTTGTTTTACCTTTTTTTTATCTCTATTTGTTTTTGTTTTACTCTTTTTTTTATCTCGATTTGTTTTTGTTTTACTCTTTTATGTGCGTATTTTTAACGTCACTCTATTCCAGTATACAAAAGTAATCCGAATTTTAGATTGACTTTTTGATCGCTAGGTTTTTTATCCGGCTTCGCTCTTTAATTTGCCATGTCGGATCAATGGCTTGTTTTATAGGCTTTCCGGGAAGCGAACTGGTTCATTGTTTTATATACAAGCTGTGTAAAATAAAGGAGAAAAAATATTTATGTTACTTTATTTTGAAGTGATTATCGTACAGAAAATGTAACTTAAGAAAAAAGGTGTTTAAATTCAATTGTAATTAAAGGAAGAGTTTAATTAAGAATAATTAAAATTATAATTATAAATATTGGCACAAATGGCAGTAATTAACAAATAATTATGATATACTATCAATTAACTTTAAAAGAACATCTATTTATCCTACAATAATTGACGTCAATTAATATCATTAAATTATGTTTTTTCCTTGAAAATACAGAATTTTATGAGTAGGCAGATTATATTGTCACACTGAAACGGCCAGAAACAGTAGCAACAGAGATAGATAGTTCTTCCATAGATAGATAATTCCAGAGATGGTATCCCCAGAGACAGATCAGTACCTCTTGAAGTAGGTATTACATTGAAGAAAGAGGTATTACCTGCAGAGATATCTAGCTTTTGCTGGAGATTTAAATAGAAATGTCAAAGATAGTGCCAACAGGGACATATACTACAACCGAAGATAGATTAGAAGAGATTGTCCCAGCAGATACAGATAGTGCTTGTAGAAATAGACTTTCTTTGTCAGCCCTGTCTTCTCTCCGTCTGTCTGTCTCTCTCTCTCTCTCTCTCTCTCTCTCTCTCTCTCTCTCTCTCTCTCTCTCTCTCTCTCTCTCTCTCTTTCCTTTCCTTCTCCAGCCACTTCCCTGTGTTCCCTCCTCTTCAGTTTAACCACAGTTAGTGCTCATGCTTTATTTTTTCTGCTCACACTTGTCTTCTCTCCATCACTTTTTTCCACCTCTTTCCTCTGAAGATTTTACTCCTACATTACTTTCATCTTCCACCTCTGTCCGACACCTCTTGTATTTCCCTGTCTCACACACTTCCACACATCTCTTAGTGGGGTCAAGTAGCGTTTGATCTGACAGACTGTTAATGTTTGTCGCTTGTTTTTTTCTTCCAGTTGATCTAGCAACAGCAGAACTATGTTTCGTCTGCCTGACTCTACTCTCTTTGCAACATATATGTCGAGGCTGCTATCAACGTGTCGATTTCACTTTTCCCTAGTGGGTTATTTTTTTTCGATTCGGATCAGAATCTTGTTCATTGAACTTTACTGGAAGCAAACTGCTCCTTTTTCAGGTACATGCAAAGTGAAAAAAAAATAAAAAAGTATGTCAGCGTTATTTTCTCTGACTACGAAACGTTAGAGGAAACTTGAAATTAGTTGGTAAAAAGAAAAGCATTTGTTAGAAACTTTATCAACATGTATTTTGGCAGCTGGGTGACCCCGGGGGAGATATTCCCTTATACCATGATTGCAGCCACCTCCACCTCACCCCACCCGTGAGGCACAGTTGTAGAACCTCCAGACACTCAGGAGTCAGAGCAGCTGTGCTTTGTCGGTAGCTCAACTCTTCCAAGATGTCCAGGAGCTGGGTATCAACACCGTGAAGTCCGCTACAGAGATATCCGTTGATGTCGGGGAGGGGCTCATGGTCCAAGTAATTGCATCTATCATCCTTTTCCTTGGATCGAACTTGATTTCCTTCTATTCCTTCATGAGCTGCATGACCCTTATGAGTTTAGCGCTACTTCGTAAATGTTTTTAAAACAATATTAATAACACCTTGAAGAGGATCAGAGGCATCAGCTCACCACACTCAAGAAGTCAGCATCTGCAGCTTAACATCTTTTATAAATCCCAGCCTTCCTTTAAACAGTATGCATCCACGTTTAAAATTAGAAGCCAAACAGCAGATTCATTCTCAAGTTATCACGTGGGAAAACAATTTCATACTCAGTTTAATCAAATTTGAAAATTGGCTATATGTCGAAATCTCTCTTGAGGTGCCTATTTTCCTTTCCTCGTATACTTCGCAAAAGTTTTACATATTAACCAAGATATAAAGGATTCGATCCCTACTGTGTGGTGTATGTGTGTGGTGTGTGTGTCTACTTGAAGGTTAGAACATGACCATTTCTACCAGAAAAATATTTTTATCAGTAAGTCCGGTTTCACCGAATATATTCCTCCATTAAAATTGACTTCCTGAACTCCTAAGAGATTTCACAGAAGCCCTGGATGGTTTTTCCAAACTTGAAGGCTGAAGAGTTTGAATACTTTGAACCTGAGCGGTTTGTTGGCGTATTGAAATAAATAGCTTTCCCGGAAGTTTAATACCTTCCTTCAGGGCGAGAGGAATGTTTTTGTTGATAAAGGCTAACTCTCTCGCCAGCGGCTATAAAGGGAAAAAAAAGTTTGATCAATCTGACCTTTCGGTGCAGACCGCGATAATATATATATATATATATATATATATATATATATATATATATATATATATATATATATATATATATATATATATATATTTTTCAATGTATAGCGAATGAATTTCTCGCTATCAAACACTAATAGAAAAAATGTAAACAATACATTCTAGGGGTCGACCTTGTTATTATTTATATTTCTACAATTATTATTACCTTTGTTTTAAATGATAATAAAAGTTAAGAATAAAAAGGCACAATACCGTGACTGGAACAATACAGAAATAACCCACATATAGAAGAAAACTGAGGACGTTTCGTTCTGACTTGCACTTAACTAGTCAAGCAGAAGCGCTCCCTTCCCTTCGTTCTTCTGTGTGACTTGTTAATGGTGCAAATAGGACCGAAACGTCGCCATAAGTTTCATTCTATGTGTGAGTTATCTGAATAATAAAAATAAATAAAGAAATGATAATGATAATTTTCAGGAGTTTTTTTATTTTGTTATATTATTAGTGCTGCTGCATTTTCTTTTATTGCCGTTTTTATTAGTTAGATCTGTGTTATACCGAGGTCATGGACACTCTGACATTACCAAAGGAATATTATGCATTATTTTAGTGAAATATTTCCAGTCCGTATTAACTGTTACTCATTTTTCTCATCTTTCCAGAAGACAACAAGGGAGCTTTTAAAAGGTGCGATGGCTACTGTGAACCAGGTAAGAGAGAGAGAGAAAAAGAAAGAAAGACAGATAGAGACAGGCAGACAAGCAGGCAGAGTGAGAGTGAGAGAGAGAGAGAGAGAATGCATGGAAGGGTAAAGAGTACACTTGAAAAGCTGAAAGACTAAAATCCACACTGAGGCTATCGACTGTCTGCTTCCATCTTGACTAAGAACTGTCAGTTAGCATCTAGACGACTGAGGCAAGTACAGTGAAGCAGACGGAATTTAAACCCATTCTGTTGTTTGGAGAGTAGAACTGAACTGCGTTATCTTACTAATATAGACAGCTGTGTATATTATTAATAATATAGACAGCTGTCTATATTATTATATATATTATGAACCGCTCATTTGGCTTCAGATTTCTCCTTAAAATGACAAGTTTTTTTTATATAACCTCTACACCTCTTAGTATATAAGTGTGAGGATTATTTTCATTACCAAGGATTAGGATTTTTTTATACTGATCCTTGCTCAAAGACTTCACATGTCTCGCTTCCGCATCCAAAATTCAACTTCCAAGCGATTACTTACCCACTTTTTTTGTATACGAAGTAATCTATCTTAAATTGGAGAATTAATTATTCCAAACTTGGAATAAATAGGGAATATGCAGCAATAACTCATTTTGCGTTCGACAGGTGATAAACCTATCAAACCAACCATTACATATCAGTCCTTACAATTTTTTTTTTTTAGCATTTGAATGTAATTCTTACACGAACTGTCTCACACACATACAAACCAACGTTCTGTTTCCCCTCAGTTGAGACACCCGCGGCCGGAGACTCAGTGTGGAGTATTCCTGCTGGTGTGTGGGCTGTTCTATTTGTGTGTGGGCACCACTATGGTAGTGCCTCTGAGGAACTACTCCAGGAGCCAGGAAACCGCCATCCCTCACCAGCTCTCTGTGGCCATAGTCTTCCTGTGTTTTGGTGGTGAGAGCGCTGTAATATTTCTTTACCTACATGTGGCTATCAATTTGTAGTTACCCTTTGGTAATGATCAATCATTTTCTAACTATCGATTTGTGATTATCTTTTTTTTAATTTCGTTTGTATTATAACGGATTTGTAGTTACAGAAACGGATCTATGCTGTTGGTGTCTGATATTCAGTGTTTAGGTTATCATACACAGAGCGTCCCTCAAGTCTGGAGCCACAGAGCGCCCCTCCATGTCTGAACCCATACATGTGTCAGCAGACTTGGTCATCCTGAATGGGCCAGACTTCAAACATTCACAGTACTGGTTAAAGTAGAGCGACACCCTAATTGGGTCCAGACTTGAGGGGGCACTCTACCTCATTTATTCAGCTCCTCCAGACTATCGCTATATTTTTGAAGAAATATTTTTGTGTATTTTCGACACTTTTTGTCCAGTTTATATTTGTGATTATTTTTCCTCCGTTTATATATATATATATATATATATATATAATATTATTTATCTTATTTTTCATAACGTTGTTTACAGTTGTGTAGTGTGTTAATTTTTTTTTATAATTATTTGCATGTTTCTTTGAAGCAAACACTGTGAAGTAGCTACATATTCTAATTCTTTTCTATGGCTAAGGAGGTTCGTAGCTCAACAGTTGCCCCTTTGGCTCAACTGAAGGACCAGAGTTCAGTCCCGGGTAGGATTGGGTTGCCCCTGTTTACCTGGCACCAAATACCTGCCCAGGTCCTATTCGTTGTTGCTGGTCATAGTTCAGAGGATGACCGCTTTGGTATACATGATGCTGGGCTTCACAATGACCCGAAGCCGGAAAACCATTAAATCTTATGTTGAAAAACGCGAGTGTGTCAGTGTAGCAAATGAGATTCTCACCACCTCACTGATGTGACCTTACGGGACAAATAGTTGCCTATTACCGTCCTCACGTCCATTTCTGTGTCTGATGTGATCAAAATTCCATCACTTAATTTGCAGTCTTCATGCGTCCTGTTTTCATTTTCTCTTATTACCCATTTACGTCATTCTTCAACTTCAAAACATCATCCATTTCTCATTCAACATTTTTCATGAGATGGATATCACCCTGCATTAGTTTACACTCTGTGTGTGTGTATGTGAGTGTGTGTTTGCGTGCGTGCGTGCGCGTGCATGTGTGTGCGTGGTGTGTGTGTGTATGTGTGTGGTGAGTGTGTTAGTGGTGTGCGTGTGTGTGGTGTGTGTGTGTGGTGTGTGTGTGTGGTGTGTGAATGTGTGTGGAGATGTGTGTGTGGGGGTGTGAGTGTGCGTGGGGATGTGTGTGGGGGTGTGAATGTACGCGCGTGTGTGTGGTGTGTGTGTGTGGGTGTGTGTGAGGGGGTGAGTGGGGTGGGGGTGTGTGTGTGTGTGTGGGTGTGTGTGTGGGGTGTGTGTGTGTGGGGTGTGTGTGTGGGGTGTGGTGTGGTGTGGGGTGGGGTATGTGTGTGTGGGGTATGTGTGTGTGGGGTGTGTGAGTGTGGGGTGTGTGTGGTGTGTGTGGTGTGGTGTGTGTGGTGTGTGTGTTTGGTGTGGTGTTGGCGTGTGGTGTGTGCGCGTGTGTGTGTGCGCGTGTGTGTGTGCGAGTGTGGTGTGTGCGGTGTGGTGTGTGCGAGTGTGGTGTGTGCGAGTGTGGTGTGTGCGAGTGTGGTCTGTGCGCGTGTGGCGCGTGTGTGTACACTCACCTATTTTTACTCACCTATTTGTGGTTGCAGGGTCGAGTCATAGCTCCTGGCCCGCCTCTTCACTGATTGCTCTAGGTCCTCTCTCTCCCTGCTCCTGAGCTTTATCAAACCTCGTCTTAAAACTATGTATGGTTCCTGCCTCCACTATGTCGCTTTCTAGCTATTCCACTTCCTGACAACTCTATGACTGAAGAAATACTTCCTAACATCCCTTTGACTCATAGGAGTCTTCAACTTCCAATTGTGACCCCTTGTTTCTGTGTCCCCTCTCTGGAACATCTTGTCTCTGTCCACCTTATCTATTCCTCGCAGTATTTTGTATGTCGTTATCATGTCTCCCTAACCCTCTGTCCTCTAGTGTCGTCAGGCCGATTTCCTTAACCTTTCTTCGTAGGACAATCCCTTAACTCTGGGACTAGTCTTGTTGCAAACCTGCACTTTCTCTAATTTCTTTACGTGCTTGACCAGGTGTGGGTTCCAAACTGGTGCTGCATACTCCAGTATGGGCCTGACGTATTTGGTGTACAGAGTCTTGTGTGTGTGTGTGTGTGTGTGTGTTGTCGTTATAACAAGAATTTCTCTCCTCGACAGGCTTGATGATCTGCTCCTCTGTATTCCTGTGGTTCTGGGGTTATTCCGAGGTCTGGCTGGGAAGCAGCCGAGACGACCTCTACCAACCCATGAACACACACGACCCCGCTATTCCAGAACTCGACTCCCACCAAGCTAACCTTCCCCACGCAGACACCCATCAGCTATGACTCCCCAAGACCACAACCCTGATGATCATTACCTAAAACCCCTGTACTAACATCTACATTTCCCAAGACTTATTTCGATACCCGGTATAATTCAACGGTTCCTGTGAGCCAAATAAATCCTTCGATTCCGATCAATCGGGAACACGAATTTAGTCTCAGGGAAGGAATGTTTACCCTGTTTTTCATTTTTCTTTTTTGCTCGTATTAATACTAACACAATTTCGTTTTCTATGGAAATTATGCTGAAAACTTTCTTGAGAACAATTTCCGTATTATTCTCTGGTAATATACCAGTTTTTGGAAATCAAATATTTAACGTTGATTGTCAATTTGCAGAATAATCCATAAACTTTAATGCTATAAAAAAGTTTTCAGGGTCTTCATTTCACGTATGTACATGTGAATTAAAAAATAAGCGACTTTAGCACATGAAATATGTGACAATTAAGGCAATTCAAACGTCTTGAAAATTTGTAATCATGTCACTTGGCTCTTACTTTTCTACAGTTTTATACAAATTATAATTAAAACTTCATCTACTACCAAGAAAGTCTTTGGTAAAATTTTCAGTTTAAATAGTTTTAAAGAAGAGAATAATAAGCGCACTATAATTTTACAGCATCTCAAATGAAAAAAAAAAATTTCACCCTAATTTTTTTGTGAAATGATCCTGAATAAAATAATAAATTTAATTAATCAGGATTTCTTCTATAAAATAGACATTCTGCTTCAAATACGTAACAGTATACAGACGGCAATTTTCCTGTCATTCTCTCACTATTCATTAAGTTTATTTAGAGCGAAACTAATTGCTAGAAAAATAAACTGAAAATATAAAACATTTCAGGAAATTGAGATAATCTCCTCTCTCTCTCTCTCTCTCTCTCTCTCTCTCTCTCTCTCCGAAATAGGTAAAATAATTGATCAATTAGCAAAAACTATTTAAAATTTAGTCCTTTCTAAAATTTTCTCTTATACGTTTAAAGATATATTATTTTCTTAATTTATATTAATATAAACATTAATAATTTTGTATCAGAAGAACCTTAGAAAACTTACCTAACCTTATTATAACAAGCACAATTTAATTTAGCCTTATCCAACTAAATATATTTTAGATAAGATTTCAATAACTTAATAATAAACAAACACAGTGAAATATATATTTTTCGTTAGGTTCGGAATTATTTTTGCGAAATTATTGCATACACAAATTTTTGCTTGCCTTATTCGACAAGAAGAGCGTTGCTATTTAAGCCAAAATCGCAAGTTTGGCCTATTCTGCACTACATTATATATATATATATATATATATATATATATATATATATATATATATATATATATATATATATATATATAATATGCATGGTTCTTTGTTCAAGGGGATATGAAATAGTGATATAATGTTTTCCCATAAATTTATATGAAATATTAATAACGATAGATAATAAATTTTGAACATTTAAGACTCTTTGAGCCTATACATAAAAATATCAACGCTGTAGGTCTCTCTCTGATTAATAAAAAAAATAAGTTTTCACAGATATTGATATTTATAAACAAATATATCGCTGAAAATATTAATTCCACTTATTAAAAAAAAAAAAGTAAAAATATTCATAACACTCATTAGATAATTATTTATGAAATATAATAAAATAAAAAACAATAAAACCATTAATTATATAAAGATAAACATAAATGTTTTACCTATTCATTATCTATGTAATGCCACTTACTATAAAATTCACGAGGAAAGAGAAAGAAAAGAAAAGAAAAAAGAAGAAAAGAAAAGAGAAGGGAAGAGAGAGAGAGAAAGGAATGTCAGGAGTGATGCTGAGAGGATGCTATTGCTCACTAAAGAAAGAGAGATGGCAGCTGGAGTAAGGACAGGGAAGCAGAATAAAAATAGAGGAGAGATTGGAAAAATAGAAGAGTTGGAGAGATAAAATGCGACCGGAGAGATGGAGATTCAGGTCGAAGAGTGACAGCAGGAGTAAGACAGACTTCGTGTGCAATGCCGAAGGGTAGGAGCGACGAGGCAGATCAAGAAGAACAGGAAAAATTCTATAATAAAAACTTTGATAAAGGGGAGAAACAAAGGTGAAGAACAACACACAAGTTGAAGAACCAACTCAATGTTGAATTTAAAAAGGGAGCAACAAAAAAAAGAATAATTTAACAATGACATTTGCAAAATAACATGAACATTGACTTGATCACTAAACCTATTTTAAATCACCTTAGGCATTTGAACAATTATTCGCCTACAACAGTATGTTAAAATGCATTTCTGTATTTCATTCTCTTCAATTTATCCTGCAACGCAGTAAATAGTTTTGCACTAGGAATCATCTTTCCTACTAAATCATCGACATCATCATCTTTCAATAAACCGGCGGCATCCCACCGAGGCAGGGTGACCACCGAGGCAGGGTGACCACCGAGGCAGGGTGACCCCAAAAAGAAACACAATAATAAGATGGGTATAAATAATTTCACTGTAACCAATGGAGTATTTGAAAACATTCGGTGAAAAGTATCTCAATTTTGTAAAAGGAATTTGAAAATTTATATTTAAACCTCACTTATGGAGTCCTAACAGAGGATACCACGGAGGTCAACCCACCCAGGTCGTCCAGTAAAATCCACGAAGAACCCTCAGACTGGTGTCTTTCATACCTGGTAAGCCACACTCGTAGCAGAACAAGTCCTCATTCGAATTTGGGCAATTTTTCGCTCATGTTAGATCTTGCAAGTCATTGCTTCAAAAACCGCGTGAGCGAAATGTCCCAATATAAGCTTGTTCTGTGTTCTACAGTACCTGTCTGCATCTTAAAGTATTTCAAGCCATCTTGAAGACTTCATTATCATTACATTCAAGAGCTCTAACTAGTGTCAAGGAACCTTCCTTGAGAGGTACTTGAGGAATGTAGAGTTGCTATAGTTGTCACACGTGTTTTTTGCTTCAAACTCATTACACACTAATCATTGTTGTGAGGAACCTGCCCAACAGATAGACAAAATCCCTTGGAAAATCAGCTTCACCATCACGGTCAACCTAATGAAAACCAGAATCAAAATTGTCCTCCTATCTTATTATCCTCCAAAACTCTGATCTGTGAAAAAAAAATAACACCTCTTGTTTCAGAACACTAATGAAAAAACTAACCATCCCCCCCCCAATATTGTTTCTCATTCTTGAAAAACATTCTGATTTTATGAAATTCAAAATAGTTGTGTTATATCTGGATCACTAACAATGTACTGAGAAGTGTACACACTCATCCACAAGCATCGTGTCTCAGAACTCTCTCCTACTTCTGGTGAAGGGCTCTCGGTGCAAGGACTTAAAGCTACCATTTCTCTTTCTTGGATCAAACCTCATGACCTACCATTTCTCATGTTCTGTGTAACCCGTGCGCATTTAGCACTTCCGTAAAAATAATGAAATAATAATAAATAATAATATTATTATTATCATTTATTTTCAAGGCTGTAATATTTGTTGACATCGAGAAAAACTGAAATGGAAGAACTTGTATATGCAGGTCAACGTGGTACTCTTTACAACTGAGAATATTAAATAGTTTTAGAAAAATATTTTTGCTCTCAAATTCAGTTAATGACTTGTCTGTGAAAGAAGAAGCGACAGTAAGCTCATGCTTCAAGGTTTGTGAGAGTAGATCGCATATTATACTGTAATTTGGAACAGTAAGTCAAACACGGATGGCAAAGGACGTAGATATTTACGTTTGTAAAATGGAATTTCATTTACTGACTCGCAAAATGACACGTCGGCCGTGGCTGATAAATAGCATTGTAGAAGGAGCTGGCGGAGAATATTTTATCTCACACTTCTTTACGTTATAGTCATATTACCTTTTATTACATACACACACATATATATATATATATATATATATATATATATATATATATATATATATATATATACTGTCTATGTGTTGTGATAATATATATATATATATAATATATATAACTGTCTATGTGTGTATATTATATATTAAATATACACATTTATTAATATATTATTGTATATATATATATATAATATATATATATATATATATATATACTGTCTATGTGTGTATATATATATTTATATATATATATATATATATATATATATATAATATATATATATATATATATATATATATATATATATATATAGACAGACATAGTAATAGAGGCAACAAGTGGCCAGATAAGAGGCAGGGCCAGGAGTTGCGACTCGATCCCTGCAGCCATAAACACGTGAGCACAAATGAGTATTCGTAAACATATTCTTTAGCACTTGCTGTTAGAACACTAGAAAAGCTCCTACTGTCTAGTTTTACGGCTGTTGTTTCTAACATTATATAATTGTGTTTTAGTTTCTTTCATTTGCGCTTGAGACCGTTCGCTTTTGTTTATTCCGGATTATTATCAGAACAGATAACTATGATTTTCTGTACCTGCAGTGTATTTTAGAAGCTAAATGAACGCACTTAGGATAATTTATAATGGTTAACTGCTTTTTTTAGTAAACCCTGTCAAATAGTCAATTAGTAATTTACCTTAATATATTTTCTATGGTTAATTGTATAATGATAGTTATTTAACATTTTACGTGTACTGAAACTGCATTAATATACTTCAGAAAAGGCATAACAACTTAAATATAACTTCTCATTTCTTACTCGCATTTCCTAACGACAGTGTAACGAAGAATAAAAGATACAAAAATAATAAATAATCCGACAAATTGGCGGTGAAAATAGACTACCATTCTATCCGTTGTCGATCATTATCAAGTCACGAATTTATAGAGGCACAAGAGGAGGCGAAACGTCGTCCAGTTTGCAGACTAGTTGTGAAAAGGGAGACGGGTAGTATTCACCTTCTGACTAGCGTACCTAAAGCGAGTCCTTCCAGGATTTTATTTTTGTTTTATGAGAGCTTAATGGATCCTTAGCTCGACATCAGAATGCGAGGCGATACATTCTAGACTATCTCAGCCAAAGATCTTGCAACAACAACAACAGCAGCTACAGAAACAAAGAACAGCATCAACAATAGAAACAAAAGAGCCGAAACGATACTGGTCGCAGTGTTATCGGGTGAGCATCTGCTGACCCCCTTTGTGTTTCGCTGGATTTTCCTCTCAACGGGAAATAGAATTCTCACCGTGTCTTCAATACCGCATTTGCATTACAAAACGCTGGCACTACTCTGGCACCAAAATGTTTTATTACTTAAGATACAATACACACTGACTTGGAGCTGGAATTCTTGCAAGACTTTTGAGTCTATGGGAAAGGGAATAATTCTTTTATTCATGAGAAAGCGCTAAAATCACATTGATTATATAGCACTTGTTGAATGGAAGGTAGTGAGGCTTGATCCAAGGAGGAAGAGCATAACTCCATTATTTTTTTTTGGGGGGGGAGGATCAACGGAAAAAATATAAAATACATGAAAATATGTTTGCTCCAGTTAGGTTCATAAATAGGTATCCCCTAAAAGGGATGCTGTTAGTGTTTATAAAAAAAAAATCCTCCAAGATTTTTGACCATAAATTGAGAACACCTCATCCGTCAGTCTTTAAATTTTCAGCGTTAGTAAACCACATGTTGATGAAGCCCCAAGTTAATAGGCTATGTAGGTGTCATTTTCCATGCCCCACATGTTGTACCCCACAGGTTGCCCCACAGGTTGTACCCCACAGGTTGTACCCCACAGGTCGTACCCCACTGACCGCACCCCAAGTTCTCGAGTGTTTCCCCTGGCATATAAAATTAGGCGAATACTGAGCTAATAAAGCATATTGTTATCTAACCACGGAAACAGTTGAGGACTGAACCCACGGCTAGGACTCACTCGCCGTGGGTTTAAACCCCACCCGTTCCAACGTGGTTTGTTTCCAACCATGTTATTAACATTTCGTAAGTCAGTTAAATTTATCGTGTTAAGTTTTGCAAGGGATCTTACCAAAATAATCAAATGGTATCTTACTGAGAAATATATCTCAGTAATATCTAACTGAAAAAAAGAGTAATAAGAAGGTGGCTCTTGGTCAGCACTGTATAATCCGATAACCACTTAAATACAAAAAATACAGAAAGACATAAACAAACGACTTAGTAAATAAAAACGTAGATATTCCAGCATTTAAGAAAAAAGAAATTTCCACAACAATGTTTCCCATTCTGAGGTCTGAGAAACCTCTTAACCCGATGTGCCTCACCAACTTCTCTCCAGGATGAGAAATAAAAATTTTCAACGTGTCTTCAAACCTGCATTTGCATTGCAAAATGTCTGCATTTCTCGCTCAACGAGATGTTTTATTGCGCGGGATCCAATACACATTGCAACTTTGGGGGTAAAAGGTTTACAGTTTTTTATTCAGCAGGACAAAATTAAGTCTGCCTTCATTTTCCAGACCCGCCACAATAAAAGGCTCACGAGCGGCTCACACAGCCTTCAAGTACCTGGAAAAAATGCCTGGAAGATAACCAAGTTTAGCATTTTAGAAGACTATGTACGTGAGTCCCCTAGCACTGAACCTGTATGTTCGTACTCACCTAATTGTGATTGCAGGGATCGATTCATAGGTCCTGGCCCCGCCTCTTCACTGGTCGCTACTAGGTCACTCTCTCCCTTCTCCATGAGCCTTATCATACCTCTTCTTAAAGCTATGTATGGATCCTGCCTCCACTACATCACTTTCCAGACTGTTCGCCTTCCTGACAATTCTATGACTGAAGAAATACTTCCTAACATCCCTGTGACTCATCTGAGTGTTCAACTTCCAATTGTGATCCCTTGTTGCTGTGTCCCATCTCTGGAACATCCTGTCTGTCTTCATTGTCAATTCCTCTAAGAATTATATATGTCGTAATCATGTCCCCCTCCCCTATCCCTTCTGTCCTCCACTGTCGTCAGGTCGATTTCCATTAACCTTTCCTCGTAGGACATACCCCTTAGCTCCGGGACTAGTCTTGTTGCAAACCTTTGCACTTTCTCTAATTTCTTAACGTGTTTGATCAGGTGAAGGTTCCTGACTGGTGCTGCGTACTCCAATATGGGCCTGACATACACGGAGTACAGAGTCTTGGACGATTCCCTACTGAGGTGTATGTGTGTATACTCCTAGTTGTGGTTGCAGGGGTCGAGTCACAACTCCTGGCCCCGCCTCCACTGATCGCTACTAGCTCACTCTTCCTGCTCCATGAGCTTTATCATACCTCTTTTTAAAGCTATGTGTGGATCCTGCCTCCACTGCATCAATTCCCAGACTATTCCACTTTCTGACCACTCTGTGACTCAAGAAATACTTCCTAACATCCCTGTGATTCATCTGAGTCTTCAACTTCCAATTGTGGCCCCTTGTTGCTGTGTCCCATCTCTGGAACATTCTGTCTCTGTCCACCTTGTCAATTCCTCTCAGTATTTTATATGTCGTTATCATATCCCCACTATTTCTCTTGTCCTCCAATGTTGTCACGCCGATTTCCCTTACCCTCTCCTCGTAGGACATGCCCCTTAGCTCCGGGACTAGTCTGTTGCAAACCTTTACACTTTCTGTAATTTCCTTACGTGCTTGGCTAGGTGTGCATTCCAAACTGGTGCTGCATACTCCAATATAGGCTATTCTTAGGTTTGCTAGGCGCCAATATGCTGCAGCAGTTATTTGGTTGATGTGCGTCTCAGATGTGCCTGGTGTTATACTGTGTGTGTGTGTGTGTGTGTGTGTGTGTGTGTGTGTGTGTGTGTGTGTGTGTGTGTGTGTGTGTGTGTGTGTGTGTGTGTCTGTCTGTCTGTCTGCTGTCTGTCCGTCATTCGACGCAAGAAGTGATGGAGGCTCGATCCTCCATTCAATAAGAGACAGACATACTGCCTAGGTGTACTCACCTATTTATTATTATTATTATTAACACAACGGCCGTCTCCCTCAGAGGCAGAGTAGCCCAAAAAAAACTCTATTTTTTTTCTTTACATTTAGTAATTTAAACAGGAGAAGAGGTTAGTAGCCCCTTGCTTCCGGCATTTTAGTGGTCTCTTACGACACGCATGGCTCACGGAGGAAGGATTCTTCTCCACTTCCCCATGAAGTGAGGTCCTGACAGTATCTGGTTAAACCCTGCACGACTGTACATAATACATATATTATTGTTCTCATGTGCATTTAACAAGTAAAAGATTTTATTAATTATGTGATAAAAGAGGTGACTGATGTGCAAGGTAGTCATTAGGGCAAGAAATAAGATAACAGTTACCGATAAAAAGTCTGAAGATGGAAAAGCTTGCGGATCGAAGAAGAACTCTGATAAACAGCCTTGTTAGGATAAGATTATAGAGGACTAAAAAATGTAATCTTTCCTCCTTAACTGTGTTAAAAATGCTCCAGTAAATAAAAATCTGGGCGGTAGTTAATCGAGAGAAAGTGTACAGGATCACTAAATTTACTACTGCTACTATTAATACTACTACTACTAATAGTAGTAGCAGTAGTGGTTGTGGTGGTGGTAGCAGCAGTGGTCTTAGTTGTAGTAGTTATAATGAGGTAGTAGCAGTATTGACAGAATTGGTACAAACACTAGTATGGAATAATAGTGAAAGGATTTGTAGTAGTAGTAGTATTCGTAATAGTAGTCGTAATAGTAGTAGTAATAGTATTAGTAGAAAACCATCGGCAACAGTAGTACAAAAGAGCACAACAGCAGAAGCACATTTCATTACACTATCACAAGTGTTGCCAAGCGTGGCTCAGCACACCTGCAGTGTTCCTCTCTTCTTGTGATCTTCTACTATCACTGTTACTACTACTATTACTATTACAAATTCTTTAACCACTACATTCTACACTATTACTTCTACCACTTCTTCTAAAAACTACTATTTCTACATCATTACTACTACTACTACTGTGTAATAGTACTACTTTCCCAAAATCTTCGACCATCTCAGCTACTACAACTATCCCCGCTGTCTCTACTATCACTGCTCCCTTCCCTACCATAACGACTTCTGGCCGTCTCTACTTTTCTCGCCCCAGCTGTGACTTGACAATGGTCCAGGACGGGCCGAAACATCACGAGGTTCCTCTCTTAAGTGGGAAATTTTGGTGAATTGTTCTATTTTTCAAGATATTTTTCCTTTTCTGGAGAAAAAACTTCTCATCTGGATATAGAGGAGAGTTACAGAATAACATGAAGTTTAATAAGAAATAACTTTTAAATTAGACTGAGGCAAATCATTTTCCTGTATATATTAATGTTAAAAAAGGAGTCGATCTTATAGGTTTACGTATGTGATTACATATAAATCGGTAAAGCATAAAAGGTAACCGAAAGGGTAGTAAGCGTGGGTGAAGACATGAATGAAGATGTGGGTGAAGACATGAATGAAGATGTGGGTGAAGACATGAATGAAGATGTGGGTGAAGATGATGGGTTGATGGAAGTGATGGGTTACTTGAGGTGTTAGGAAGGCAGGGGAGGAACTAAGCAAAAGCTCCCCCACATAGATTATCCCCTGTGGGGTGCAGGGGAGTGGAATGAAGTGCAGGATTTTTTCTTGTCAGGTTCTAGTGTCTGGTGTCGCGACGGAGCGTTGGGTCAGGTGCTGGGGTAGTGAGACGGTCAGGTTCCAGGATCAGGTGCAAGGGTGGAGTGAGAGACTCAGGTTCCAGGAACAGGTGCTGGGGTGGTGGAGCAAGGGATCAGTCCACTCGTGATGGTGGAGCGAGGGGTCAGTCTATGTGAGGTAGTGTAGCATGATTTTTACTGAAGACACTCATTCCCCTCTGCAATGTTATGCATTAATTAGGGCTTACAATAGCCATGTGAGTAGAGGTACGGGTGGGGAGGTGTGTGGGTACAGAAGTGGGTGCTTGTAAAATAACGTGTGTGATACTGGACAAAGGAGTTGATTAATGGGCGAGTGGAGAGGTTTGTAGAGGAGTGAGTGGGGAGGTTAATAGATGGATGCAGGACTCAAGGAGGTTATTTCTCTTGTTAAGTTTGTGCCGAGTTCCATAACTTCAAAGAAGCGAGTAGTAGGCACTTGATGCCTTCTACAAATATTCCCAGGTTGCACAGTAATATTTGCTTCTCCTACCACACCATCCCATAGTGCACAGGGATAGTTGCTTCCCCTACCACACCATCCCATAGTGCACAGTGACAATTCCTTCCCCTACCACACCATCCCAGAGTCCACAATGACAGTTGCTTCTTCTATCACACCATCCCAGAGTGCACAGTGACAATTGCTTTCCCTAGCAGACCATCCCAGAGTGCTTAGGGATAGTTGCTTCCCCTACCACACCATCCCAGAGTGCACTGGGATAGTTACTTTCCCTACCACATCAGAATTCACGAGATGTTTACTGGGTTAGAGACTCACCTTCAGTACTCTAATCTGTGTTCAAAACGAAAATCCAAAAGTGATAATTATACACTCGGAAGAAGAGTATCACCAATTTGTACAATTTTTGGAGACGCCACTAGCACGTTGAGAGATAACACAATAAGTGTCAGGGGCCCAAGACTGTTCAACTGCCTCCCAGCGAACATAAGGGGGATTACCAATAGACCCCTAGCTGTCTTCAAGCAGGCACTGAACAGGCACCTAAAGTCAGTGCCTGACCAGCCGGGCTGTGGTTCGTACGTCGGACTGCGTGCGGCCAGCAGTAATAGCCTGGTTGATCAGGCTCTGATTCACCATGAGGTCTGGTCACAGACCGGGCCGCGGGGGCGTTGACCCCGGAACTCTCTCCAGGTAACTCCAGGTAAACTGCTCATGGCCTCGCTTCTCCTCTGGCCGCTACTGAGTTCCTCTCCTGGTTGAGTGAGTCCTCTCATACCTATGCTTAAAGCTTTGTATAGAGCCTGTCTCTGCCACTTCGCTTTCTAGGTCGCTCCACTTCCTGATATCAGGAACTGGATGTTAGAAACATCCACTTCCTGACATCCCGGTGAGACTCACCTGTATTGCCACAGCTTCCAGCTCAAATTTCAAACACATTGTCTAAATAATATTGAAATAACAGCTAATTTCATCAACATTTTTTCACAGTAATATATTTTAAAAGTTTACATTTTCTTCATTAAAAGTTTCGGGTGTAAATTTCTTATATAACTAAATATATTAGAGAAGGAGGAAGCAAGTGTTTGTGAAAGTCTTCTTCACTCTCAGTAAATATTGTATATTTTTTTTTTACTTTGATTATGAATTTAAATTGTTTAAAACAAGCTGAAATGCTATTACAAAAAAGTACACTTTGAAAATTTTTGTGCTTAGGAAATTTTTTTTTTTTGTGGTTCTGATAATGAATATGACCATAACAATTGACTGGTCAAACTTTTCATGAAAATTTATTTGCACATTTTACGTATATATATATATATATATATATATATATATATATATATATATATAGTATATATATATATATAATATATTAATAATATACCTGTAATGACATTAATTCAACCCGACGCTTCTTTGGTTGTCTCTTGTATGCTCTCTGGAATACAAGTATAATCTCTATGATGAACTACGTGATTTTCCTGGCAGCGTTTCTCCATGGCTGAGATGTTCTGTGTAATATTATATATATATATATATATATATATATATATATATATATATATATATATATATATATATATATATATATATATTAATAATATACCTGTATAATGACATTAATTCAACCCGACGCTTCTTTGGTTGTCTCTTGTATTGCTCTTCTGGAATACAAGTAATAATCTACTATGATGAACTACGTAGTATTTTCCTGGCAGCGTTTCTCCATGGCTGAGATGTTCTGGTGGAAACGTTTACGATGTTCACTTCTCCGTAGTTGGCCGGAAAAAATCTAGGTGCGAATGGAGGAAATGTAGCTTTGAAGACATTTACAAAGAGGAAATTCCACTGCTGTAATCTGAAGCCCAACAGTTCGCCTAACTCTTTGGCAGTTCTAAATCTCTTAATAAGGTCGATAAATTCATTGAGTTATCAATTGTCAAGTTATGAAAATATTCAAGTTGATGACTCGCACGTTTCGAGGTTACATCATCCTCCTCGTCCTCTGATTCAAGGAAGAATGAGTTTGGGGACTCAGGAATGGGTAATCCTTCACCCTGAGGCATCGCTTAATTCTTGCGATTACCTTTCTTGGTTGGAGTTACCATGCAGAAGTAACACTCAGCTTACATGATCTGTTGGCTCCCTTCACTCCATTGGCACTGCAAAAGGCAGAGATTTCCTTTTCCAATTCGACCACTGGCGAAGGTTTGTTGCAAAAGTATTGCACCATGTGTGAGGTCGAGCTGTAGGCCAAAAAAAAGTTAGAAGTTTTCTAATTACGGCAGTTATAGAAAGCTCTCTTGATGCAGTTCACTCACTTACATTCTTGATCAAATTTAGCTGAAAAAAAAGGTTAATGTCAGAAGTCAGCACTAAAAGAGAGTGAGACTTGTGCTCTATATGACTTCCAGAAATGAAGTGATGCAATTATGAGTGAATCATCCGCTGTTTATCATTGTTTACAGAAAACAGGGCCCAAAATAAAGTTGCACAGTTGGTAGTCCAGTCAGTATAATTCTGTCTTCATCTCCCTCCCCAAAAAAAGAAACTTAAGAAAAGAGCTACTGAGGAGAAATATAGGAAATTACATTCGTTTCAAATGAGGTTTTGCAATGTGGGTTTGAATCAAGAACATTTCCCCCTCCCTGTAAAGTCTATTTACCATTCTTCCTTCCTCAAGGATAGCAGCAACCAGCCTGAGTCCAATTTGCATTCATTTGAATCATTCAGTGACCCAAAAATACTAAGGAATGACTTGTTATATTTCTGAAGCATTTTGGCTGTGGACAAGTGAGAGCGGAATAGAATGTCAGGTATAAATATACTGTCACAATTTAATTTTGGTTTTACAAGATACGAATATATACATTTATTTACATATTTAAATTCATTAATCTGTGTCACTCACACACACATATACATACACGCACACATACAAACACGCACACACGCACACATTCACACGCACGCACACATGCACGCACACCACGCACAAATACACACGCACGCACAAATACATACGCACGCACAAATACACACGGACACATACACATATACATACGCACGCACATATACATACGCAGGCACGCGCACACAAACACACACACATATATATATATGAAAGACGCCAGAAAGAAAAACAGGAGATTGAAAACATCAAAGAAATAAGCGAGGAGGACATGACTGAGATAGATAATTTTCCGAGAATAGGGGTACTTAAAGGGGAGAAATCGTCCAGTCAAACTGATTTTCATGACAGAAACGGTGCGAAACAGGATCCTTCAAGAGAAACCACAGCTGAAAGAATCATCAACATACAAGAGGGTGTTCCTTGACCGCAACTGAACAAGTACAGAACGACAGCAGGTGAGGGAGAGGACACAAACGAAAGGGGCTAGGAAGAGAGTCAAGGACAGAGTCAGCAGAGGACAACCAGAGCAGAGCAACAAGCACACAGAACCACCTCTCAGAACCCCACAACCAAACATGCTATCCCAACACAATCCACAATCCATACTTACAGCCCCCACCCCACAATATGCCGTAGAATCCCACGGCACACTGCCAAATCGCCCCTTCCCATAACACAGTGTTGGAGTGAAAACTGAAGGTGTAGTACACCAACGCTGATAGAATAACAAATAAGTGGGATGAATGCCATGAAAGAATCAAAGAGGCATCAGCAGACATCATAGCTCTCACAGAAACCAAGCTCGCAGGAATGATAACAGATGCCATCTTTCCAATGGGATATAAGATCCTGAGGAAAGACAGAGGGGGTGGAGAGTGGCACTGCTCATCAAAAACCAATGGATTTTGATGAGCTGGAGAGAGGAGACAGAGAAGCAAGAGACTGCATAATAGGAACACTTCAGTCTGGAGGTCTCAAGGTGGAAATTACAGTGATGTATAACCCACCACAGAACAGCAGGAAGCCAAGGCAAGAGTATGATGAGAGTTACAGAGAGACGGTTGACACACTGGGTGAAGTGGCCAGAAAGGCTCATGCGAGCAGGGCAAAGCTGCTGATTATGGGTGACTACAATCACAAGGAAATTGACTGGAAAAACCTGGAGCCACATGGGGACCCAGAAACGTATAACACCGGGCACATCTCCTGAGCCGCACATCAACTAAATAACTGCTGCAGCATATGGGCGCCTAGCAAACCTAAGAATAGCATTCCGACGTCTCAATAAGGAATCGTTCAAGACCCTGTACACCGTGTATGTTAGGCCTATATTGGAGTATGCAGCACCAGTTTGGAACCCACACCTAGCCAAGCACGTAAGGAAATTAGAGAAAGTGCAAAGGTTTGCAACAAGACTAGTCCCTGAGCTGAGGGGCATGTCCTACAAGAAGAGGTTAAGGGAAATCGACCTGACGACACTGGAGGACAGGAAAGATAGGGGGGATATGATACGACATATAAAATACTGAGAGACAGGATGTTCCAGAGATGAGACACAGCAACAATGGATCACAGTTGGAAGTTGAGGACTCAGATTAATCACAGGGATGTTAGGAAGTATTTCTTCAGTCACAGAGTTGTCAGGAATTGGAATTGTCTGGAAGTGATGCAGTGGAGGCAGGATCCATACATAGCTTTAAGAAGAGGCATGATGAAGCTCATAGAGCAGGAAGAGTGACCTAGTAGCGGCCAGTGAAAGGCGGGCCAGGAGCTGTGAATCGACCCATGCATCCACAACTAGGTGAGTACACTGGGCTATAACATTGGGCACATATAACAACTGGCTCTCCCTCCCTGCATTCCTACTCTGAACAAGTGGATAATAAAGTGCGTGAAAACGCCGGAAGCAGTAAATAAACAAGGCTGGTGTGCGAAGCAGACGGGCCAGGTGGAAATAAAGTGTAGAGTGGCTGGCATTGCCCTCGCAAACCACCTGAGTCTCACCATTCTGACAACAAGGGCTCCTAAAGGTGGTGTCAGGTACACATTCTGGACGGAGCACAGAGATACAAACGCCAGCACACAGGGATATGCGGACACACAAGCCCACATATATACGACCACGTCAGCACACACGGATACCTAGACCCTAGTACACTTAGATATGTTAAAACTAACACATACACAGATGCATTAAAACCAGCAAACTCAGATACAGTAAAAAAATAACACACGGAGATACATTTAAACCAGCACACACAGAGACACATTAAAACCAACACACACACAGATGTATTAAAACCAGCACACACACAGATATACACCAGCACATAGGATACACAGATATACACCACCACATAGGATACACAGATATACACCACACATAGGATACACAGATATACACCAGCACATAGGATACACAGAGATACGTACACACAATCACACAAATAAATATACGTAAACAGCAGCACATATAAAAGTATACATGTACACAAGTACTGAAGGAGCTATACACACACACACCAGTACATACGGAGATATACTTATATGCACACAAAGAAATACATATACTTACACGCATACAGTGAAAGCTATAAATACACGCCAGCATACAGAGCGATGTACGTACACATCGGCACAGACACATACATACATACACTCATACATAAATACATACATACAAACATACATACCTTCATACATACCTACATAGTGCACAAAACGATGTACGCACATACACACCAAAATACAGCGAAACATACACAATAGCATACACAGATATACACACACCAGCACACAATGAGACATTCATACACACCAAACCCACCGAAAAACATACATACTAAGAGGCACACGTAAACACCAGAACACAGGGAAACACAGCACATACACAGAGACAGAGAACAGCAAAAATAAATACGAGCCCACACAGACATGTATACGCACACACACACACACATATATATACACAGAAGAAAACATGCATACAAACAAGCATAGAGACACATAGAATGTGTGAAAAATAGCGACACTGAGTAAAAGGCATAAAACATTCAAACAATATTTCTTAGGTCGCGAAAACAAAGTTGTTTTAAGTGGTGGGAAGAAAATTCTATTTAAGAAAAATACAGTAAGGGCAGACTGTAATGGAAGGCAAACAGATTTGACCCAAGAAAAGGGATAGTAACTCTAATGCGTATGATTAAGAGCCCTTAACTAGCATCAGGGCAACCCTCTCGAAGACTGAGTATATGAAGAATAGGTAAGAACCAGATCAAAATTCAAGCAACACAAAGTATCTAGAAACATTGATAAAAGACTCATAGTATAATTAAAAAATAATGAGCGTTTTGCTAGAGTTATTAAAGAACATGTAAGAACAGAAGGAATGATTTACCTAGGAAAATCACAACTGTAGTTCTGGAGCCAAACCCAAAAATTTTGACTCTCGGCACTAACTGGGGGGGGAAGGGAGGGAAGTGACGAATACCCGTGTTGATTATCGATTAACTCAGTGCTAGTAAGCCAGCAGAAGGCCTCAGTCATATGACCAAAAGCTCCAGTACCGCGTCAGGAAACATTTGTATCCCATTTCGCCTCAATATTCAAATGGTCATAAAAATTATTAAAATTCAAGGTAATTTCGATACACATTAGATACAGTCTCTCACAAATTAGGTTAACACAATAAATCATTTATATTTATCATTAATTCGGAAAATACACAAAAATAATTATAAAACTGTGCTTTGAAAATAAACAACAACAATAAAAAGAATTTGTTTAGAAACAAGAACAACAACGCAAAAAGATAAATACCGAAAACTGTACAAAGGAATTCATAATAAACAGTAAATTGCTAAACTGAGAAGAACGCTGTAAATAAATAATGTAGAATACTTTTATAAAGAAAATTTAATTCGCTAGACTTTCAACGAAATTAGGAGCCTTTAGCATGTGAAGAATACCAAGAGGCGAGTCCTGCTCCCAGGATGAAATACAAGATTTAAGAGAGAGAGAGAGAGAGAGAGAGAGAGAGAGAGAGAGAGAGACTTCGCAACATAAACCAAGACATACTCTGGTACACAGTACACACTGTGCCAGAGAGGTAACGCCAAAACAGCTATCGCAACGAGATGGGTCCTGCGGAGAGGCAGACCCTACTGTAAGCTATAGTGGGTCCTCTTAGGTGCCTACGCCAGACTTAGCCTAAACTTGTAACTCTCTCAAATGGAGAGAAAATTTTTCACTCGTGACAAGTATTACGGGGAGAGACGCCTGTGATTTCCTACTGTAGTGTGTTCAGACCAGAATCAGTCGTTATATATGACATTAGTGGAAATACTATTACTATTATTACTACTGCTCCTGTTCTTACTTTAAGTGCTACTATTACTGCTACTACAACTGCTACAATTCCTAGGAATCCACCTTGACAGTAGTCTTAAATTCCAAACACACATACAACAAATTTCCAAGAAAATCTCAAGGACAGTAGGTATATTATCTAAGATACGCTATTATGTGCCTCAATCAGCTCTCATTGCACTATATCATTCTCTTATCTACCCTTATCTCACCTATGGAATCTGTGCATGGGGCTCAACAACATTAAATCACCTTAGACCACTCATAACCCAGCAAAAGGCTGCAGTCAGGATGATAACAAATTCCCACTCTAGACAGCATACTCCACCTATATTCAGAACCTTAAAACTACTCACCATAAAAAATATTCATACCTATTCATGTGCCTTCTACATACATAAAACTCTACATGCTAATATTAACCCTGCGCTCAGAATTCTCCTCAACAACTTTAATAGGTCCCACGAACATGACACAAGACACAGATCACTATTTGACTTACCCAGGTCCATACTAACCAATGTAAAATTCTATGCACATAAAGGGCCCCAAAATCTGGAATTCATTACCAGTAAATATCAAGTTAACCTTGTCGGAAAATCAATTCAAGACTCTTCTCAAAAGTCACCTACTCACCCTATACTAAATACTCATACTGTAACAAACTTCCAAACCCAATATTATTTTACTTAAGAAGATCTCATTTGATATGTTCATCCTCCTTAACACTTGTGCAATCTCATATCATCTATTGTCTATTTAAAATCTTATAGTATCATCATTTTCTTAATTCGAAATAAAATATATACCTAGATGAAACTCTAAAAACTATTTCTAGTATTGTTATTATACTAGTATAGCATCAACATACTGTAATTTGAAATAAATTCTACAACTAGATTAAACTCAACCAATTTCTCTTGTATTGTCTTTAAATAGTATGTATAACCATTTAATAATTTAAATAATATAGAACTAGAATAAACTCAATCAATTTCTTTAGCATTAAGTACTTAGTGAATAAGTCTCTAGAATAAACTGCCCTAATGCCATGGCATGCCAGTGGCTCCCTTGCATACAGTTTTATATTTTATATATTTGTAACTACCAATAACATTGTACACTTGTAACATGCATTGAAATAAAAATTATTATTATTATTATTATTATTATTATTATTATTATTATTATTACTACCTCCACTGGCTCTACCTATTCTGTAATACTTCTACCACTGTTCTTACAATAGTCACAACTAACAATGCTCGCAAAATACCACAATACTACTACTACTACCACTGCTCTTAAAATACTACAATACTACTACTACTACTCTGCTTCTGCTCGTAAAATACTACACCACTACTATTGCTCGCAAAATACTACAATACTACCAACACTGCTCGTAAAATACTACAGTACCACTACTACCACTGCTCGTAAAATACTACAGTACCACTACTACCACTGCTCGTACACTATAATATAAAAACGCTGCTGGTACAATACAGTGTTACCACTTCTAGTACAACACCCCAAGTATATGCATTTACGTTCACAGAAAGTCGAAATTTATTTTACGACAATAAAATCTCTTTAGAGCGATGCAATGCATTCAAGAAATTTAAAATCCAACAAAGTAACGCGTGACTGAAGACTAACACAAGTAAATAAATTTCTTTTATAACGAAGGAATCGCATTTAAAAGAATCAAAGAGAACGAATGTTGTTTTTAAATCACATGACAGATAGTAAAAGATTGAGTGAAAATAAAAGAGAATATAACAGAAAATAAATTTTAGAGGACAGTGAATATGATACACATAGTTTACTTATTCAGAAATGTTCATATTTTTCCTCAAAAAAAAAAAAAAAAGATATCTGAAGCCCTTGCAAGCTAACAGCCAGAAAAGCTGCGGTGGATTTCATGTCTCCGTGAAAATATATGATTATTTTAAAATAGATTCCGGTTGACAGGACGAGATTTACCGAGAAATGTTCATATGATGTATTGAAGGATTTTTTTTATGAAGCGTCGCCTTTCATCGCTGGCTGATATGACATGTGCTGCTCAGAGATTGAAGAAATTTCGCCCAAGTGAAATAAAAGTAGAAAGGAAAATACGAGAAGCAGAATACCTTTTATTTCTGGTATATTACTTTCCGTTGTCTACCTGTCTGTAGTCGAGGGGAAATCTAGCATGAACACGAATTACGAAAAACGTTAAAAAAAATTTGTGGATTTTTTTTACATAAATTCCTAAATGTAGAACATATAAATGAATGATATAATAGTTGTGTAATAAAATATGATGCTGATTTGACCTTTCGAGAAATTTCGAGTGAGGGGGGGATGTAGAAGAGCTGCGGAGGTACGCCGGGGGGAGACGCCATATTGAATTTAACGTGTGAACACTGGACTGGATTGTGCAATGTTATCAGGTGTTCTCGAAGGTCAATTGGTGTATATCGGCCGCAATTCGTAATTTAGAAATTGCGGACACATTCCTACTGAAGAATTGGGATAAATAGTGAAGAAAGCCTTTACAATCCGGCAACCTGGATGGAAAAATAGAGGACTTCAATGAATCCTTCCCAACAACACACCTTAGTTAAGTGACGCTTACCCATTATGTACAGTAGTTTTTGCATTGGCCATCATAAATCCTAGCTGTTAGGGTATAATTAGGTTGTGTTCCATCAGCATTAAGTGTCTTCCAGTAATTAAATGGTAAGTGTTAATACCAATTATATTTTGTGTACCCAGCAAGCCTAATCCTATACAGTTCACAACTTTAATTTACCAAAGTAACTCGTTTTAATATTATAATTATTAATTTAATGTGAGAGTGGTAGGGAGTGGGCATCGAAGGAGTTACAGTTCAGCGACCTGCTGTGACTCAAGTCCCACTTACCTCACCCAAATTACTTGCACGTAATAATTCAGGAAAGACCCTGTAAGCCTCCTGCAGATGCGGCTAGCCAGGAGATCGAACCCATGTTTTGGCCTGCCTCGTGGGAAGAGAGCGAAAATTCATGACGCTCTAAACTACTGGACCATACAATCCTTCAAACAACATGAGTCTAGCAAGTAGGCTTGCAAGCCTAATTCGCTAGGCTCATGTTGTTTGTAGGATTGTATGGTCCAGTAGTTTAGAGCGTCGTGAATTTTCGCTCTCTTCCCACGAGGTGGGCTAAAACAACACAGGCTCGATTCCCCGACTAGCCGCTGTTATATATTTATATATATGCAAGACAAGCCACAGGAGGTTTGGTGCCACCCGCACCAAATCACTGGCTCACATCCCAAGAGAGGCTGCGGCAGGTGACAAACCCGCACTACACTACTCTGAGAAAACTCCCCCTCACTCCTCAGTTGTTGTCTTGCAACTTTGCACAGCTCCTGATGACGTACTGAGAAGTGTGAAAGTACTTGAGCTAACGATTTCCAGCCCCCGTGGCTTGTCTTGCATTAAGATCGCCTGTCTGCGATTGTTTGCATATATATAATATATATGCAAACAATCTTTTTTAACACATTGGCCGTTTCCCACCGAGGCAGGGTGACCCAGAAAGAAAGAAAAAAAAACTTCCATCATTCAACACTTTCACCATCACTCGTACATAATAGCGGTTTTTGCTGAGGCGCTCAGATACGACAGTTTAGAAGTCTCTCCAATATCCCAAACCCTCCCTTCCCATTTCCAGAACTTTAGTCCGGCTAACTGGTTTCCCTGAATTCCTTCACAAAATATTACCCTGCTCACACTCCAACAGCTCGTCAGGTCCCAAAAATCATTCGTCTCCATTCACTCCTATCTAACACATAAAACCTCTTTTCCCCTCCTCCACCTTTTCGAGTACCCTACCCCGCCTTCCTTCCCCAACAGATTTATACACTCTCTAAGTAATTCTACTTTGTTCCATTCTCTCTAAATGACCAAACCACCTTAACAATCCATCTTCAGCCCTCTGACTAATACTTTTAGTAACTCCACACCTAATTTCCACACTATGAATTATCTGCATAATATTTACACCACACATTGCTCTTAGACAGGACATCTCCACTGCCTCCAGCCTCCTCCTCACTGCAGCATTTACAACCCATGTTTCACACCCATATAAGTGTGTTGGTACCACTATACTCTGTGCCTCCATGTGTGTGTGTGTTTGTGTGTGTACTCACCTAGTTGTTGCAGGGGTCGAGTCATAGCTCCTGGCCCCGCCTCTTCACTGGCCGCTACTGGGTCTCTCTCCCTTCGCCATGAGCCTTATCATACTCAACTAGTACAACTAGTTCTCACCTAGTTGTGGTTGCAGGGGTCGAGTCACAGGTCCTGGCCCCGCCTCTTCACTGGTCGCTACTATGTCACAATCCTGCTCCATGAGCTTTATCATACCTCTTCTTAAAGCTATGTATGGATCCTGCCTCCACTACATCACTCTCCAGACCATTCCACTTCCTGACAACTCTGTGACTGAAGAAATACTTCCTAACATCCATGTGACTCAGATGAGTCTTCAACTTCCAATTGTGACCCTTTGTTGCTGTGTCCCATCTTTGTAACATCCTCTCTCCGTCCGCCTTGTCAATTCCTCTCAGTATTTTATGTTATCGTATCCCCCCTCTCTCTTCTGTCCTCCAGTGTCGTCAGGTTGATTTCCCTTAACCTCTCCTCGTAGGAACATACCCTTTGCTCCGACACTAGTCTTGTTGCAAACCTTTGCACTTTCTCTAATTTCTTTACGTGCTTGACCAGGTGTGGGGTTCCAAACTGGTGCTGCATACAGGGTCCTGAACGATTCCTTATTGAGGTGTCGGAACGCTATTCTTAGGTTTGCTAGGCGCCCATATGCTACAGCAGTTATTTGGGTGATGTGTGCCTCAGATGTGCTCGGTATTATACTCACCCCAAGATCTTTTTTTCTTGAGTAAGGTTTGCAGTCTCTGGCCCCCTAGACTGTACTCTGTCTGAGGTCTTCTTTGTCTTTCCCCCGATCTTCATGACTGCACTTGGTAGGGTTAAACTCTAGGAGCCAGTTGTGTGTGTGTGAGTCCAAAAATTTATTTTATTTATCGATATATTTTTCATTTAAAAGTGTAAAAAAAAAATTATTTGATACCTAAACTTAAAAGACCTTATCTACTTTTGGTACAATGAACATAATTTACTTTAGCTTTTTTTATACAAATCTAATTTTAGATCAGGTTAAATATATTTAATATTAACTAAAATGAATGTTATGAACGTTTTCTTCGATATTTTCATACTGATTTTCACCAATTTGTTGCATACACATATTTTCGCTTTGCTTATTTTGTTACTGTGTACTTAGATAATCCCAGCTACTTTATAGATAGGCTCTCTTTGCTAGCTATGACGTCACGAGATCCTCACACGTGAGTGGTGACCCAGAGGCCCAGCTCTCAGTCACGGAGTTCCACGCTAGGCATAGACTAAATTCGACTGACAGACTCTTAATTATACGCCTCCAAGACATTCAACGTGTGCTGTGCATTTCTTACTCCAATATCTCCTCACGACAATTTTGAAAAAAAAAATCCATTTTCTTGAAGCTAAACTTGCCGATTTGGCTTTTTAGACACGACGTGTGCCATAATATGGCACAACTCGTGATCATACAAGTAAACCATGGTTGGGAGAGAAGAGGAAGGTGATTATTTTTTTATTAAGAGATTATGGCTTTTCGGTATGAACTATAGCCAGAAGCATGGTCATTAAATGACTTAGATAAGGTTAAGATAGAAAATCAAAGGATTTAGCGAAGATTGTGTTCCACATGCTCCCTCGATTGATTCCATAGGCGAACGCTATGAAAGAGAACTGGTCAATTTACATTCCAAACAATGGGTTTCTGATTGCTATATGTTGTTTATTTTCGTCTCTTAAAAACGCTGATATCACGTCTTCAAAGATATGTTAATATATAAATCTTCACAGCTTTTATCTGAGGATCTGTGTATTTATTGATATTCGTTTGTTCAGCTGCTGAAACCCAAGAATAGAGTTTCTGAAGCTGGCAGAGGAGGGTATAATACAGCATACTATTTATTTTATTTAGTTGATAGACTCCTAATTTATACGTGGGTCATTAAGGCAGCAATTCATCTATAAACGCATTATGATTGCGCTCGTTCGTAATCTGGAGAACAACACTTGTTACCTTACACACACACACACACACACATATATATATAACACAACGCTGCGACTAGCTAAGGACTCGAACCCATGTCGTTTTGGTTCACCTCATGGTGAGCGAAAATCACATGACACTAACCCATATTCAAATTCAAATTCTTTATTTCTGATAATATTACAAAGTGGGGTTTACATAACTAATGGTATTAGTTCATATTATAAAATACTTATTACAAGACGACCACTAGTATGCCTAGGTATGCCTAGGCATTTCAGGCAGACTTATACTAGATCTTACTCTATATTGACACAATAATTATACTGGTATTAAGGTTAGATAATTGTAGTGGTTAAGTAGATTTACAAAAATGAGGTAGTTCAAAATATTTAAGAACTTAACAATTAGTGTATCTATTAATGGAAATTGTGTCGTATTGGCATGATACAGTTTCTATATTGGAGAGTCTTAGGCAAACTTATGACTAGCTTAAGAATTATGAAGCAATAGTTGTATTCAGAATTTTGTTTACAGTTATGTGTAAATTAAGGGGAGTCACAGATATCAATAAGTGTATTTTGCTGTGAATATGTGTAAGATAAAGTAGTTTTTATGTGGTTAGCTACTGGGGGGGGGTGTAAGGGAGATAAGATGTTTTTTAACGGTGCTTTTGAAAATGCAGGTTGTGTCTGCAGTTCTAGAGTTTTCAGGCAGGGAGTTCCAGATTTTAGGCCCTTTTATGTACATTGAATTTTTGTATAGATTTAGTCGGACACGGGGAATGTCAAAGAGATGTTTGTGTCTGGTATTATGTCTATGGGTCCTGTCACAGCTATCAAGAAAGTGTTTTACTTCAGGGCTAATATTGGAATTTATGTTTCTGTAGATGTAGATTGCAGAGTAGTAAGTGTGGATGTTCTGAACAGTGAGTAAGTTTAGGTCTTTGCAGAATGGGGGTGTTGTCTAGCGTTGGAGTGCTTGATAATTCTTACTGCGGCTTTTTGTTGGGTTATTATTGGCTTTAGGTGGGTAATTGCTGTTGATCCCCAAGCACAAATGGCATATTTGAGGTAGGGATAGATGAGTGAATAGTATAGTGTGAGTAGGGCTGATTGTGGTACATAGTAACGTATCTTAGAGAGGATCCTCACAGTTATGGACACTTTCTTTGTTATGTGTTGGATATGAGTGCTGAATTTCAGGTTGCTGTCGAGGTATAGGGCTAGGAATTTGCCCTCATTATGTTTAGCAATAGGAGTGTTGTCGATCTTAATGTTTAATTGTGGATCACCTGCTCTGTTACCAAACATAATATAGGTCTTATCAGTGTTGAGTGTAAGTTTATTGGCTGTCATCCATGTAGATATTTTAGTAATTCGTCGTTAACAATGGTGCTGAGCGTGGCAAGATTTGGGTGGGAGATGACGTAAGTCGTGTCGTCAGCAAAGAGAATTGGTTTCAGGTGTTGTGATACATTGGGAAGATCATTGATGTATAAGAGGAAGAGCAGGGGACCAAAGACACTTCCCTGTGGTACTCCAGTATCAAGTGGTCGTGTCAATGAGGTTGTTTCTTTAATGGTGACATACTGATACCTATTAGTAAGGTAGGATTTGAAATATGCAAGTACATGACCTCTTATACCATAGTGGTCAAGTTTATGGAGTAGGATGCCGTGGTTTACTCTGTCAAAAGCTTTCCTTAGGTCAATAAAATCCTACAAGAATCAAGCACCCAGCAGAGCTCACCATGAGGTGGGCCAAAACGACATGGGTTCGAGTCCTTGGCTAGTGGCAGTGTTGTTATTGACTAAATACCACTCGTTCGTGGTAACAATAATATATATACTGCTTGTGGAGGCTAGTACACCAAACGGGGAGTAGAATGAAATTAGCTCAGAGGCACCCACACCACCGTATGTCCTTGGATCAAGGTAAAACACCTAGCTCTTCTGGGTGCTTGATTCTTGTAAGATTTGGTGGTCCTGTGGGTCAGAGCGCCATGCGATTTTCGCTCACCATGAGGAGGGCCAAAACGACATGGGTTGCAGCGTAATTTAATTTAGTCTAATCCAACTAAATGTATTTCAGATAAGTTTACAATAATTTAATAATAAACACAACGAAATATATATTTTTTCGTTAGGTTCAGAATGATTTTTGAGAAATTACTGCACTCACAAAATTTCGCTATCCTTATTCTGCAAGAAGAGCGTTGCTATTTGAGGCAAAATCGCAAGTTTTATCTATTCGGTTTATATATAGTATATTTCAACAAATCGGCCGTCTCCCACCGTGGCAGGGTGACCCGAAAAGAAAGAAAATCCCAAAAAGAAAATACTTTCATCATCATTCAACACTTTCACCTCACTCATACATAACATTATATATATATATATATATATATATATATATATATATATATATATATATATATATATATATATATATATATATGTCGTGCCGATTAGGTAAAACTTGTGATTTTGGCTTAAATAGCAACGCTCACCTGCCATATAAGACAAGTGAAAATTTGTGTATGCAATAATTTCGCCAAAATCATTCTGAACATAACGAAAAATATATTTCATTGTGTTTGTTTATTATTAAATTAATGTTAAAGTATCTAAAATATATTTAGTTGGGTTAGGCTAAATTAAATTGCGCTTGTTGTAATAAGGTTAGGTAGGTTTTCAAAGTTTCTCTTGGTACAAATTATAAATTCTTACATTAACATAAATGAAAAAATATATCTTTAAACGTATAAGAAAATTTTAGAAAGGACTTAATTTTAGATGAGTTCTTACTAATTGACCAGTTTTACCTAATCAGACAATATATATATATATATATATATATATATATATATATATATATATATATATATATATATATATATATATATATAAGAACTTACGTATTATTCAAATACTGTATTCAATTAGTATCTAAAATAAGTACAAATATAACTTGTCGTAAGACAGCCTAACCTTACCATTTTTTAACATTAGTGCTATATAATTATGTTGTGAAGTTTTGGTTAGTCTTGTAGAAATTCATCCAAACATTCTTAAGCTTATTTTTTATTCGGTCAAAAAAATAGACAAAAATCGCTGCCGAATAAGCTAAGTCAACAAGTAGCTCAGGATAAAACTCCCGACACATGCTATGTGTCTACTATTCCACAAACACCGACGACATGAAACGTTTCTTGTCATAATAAAACCCTTTTTTGGGCTCTCGTTTGATGTATGTTAATTAAATATTATTTTTTTATAAACCTGACAAAACAACTATATGTTTTCAGCTGCTCATAAGCTATGTTAATGGTGGTCTGTGGATCCACTGACCCTGGCATGCCTCTCAGCCTCTAATTACACACTTGCTTTTGTATACCCGCCAACGTATTACATTATACACAATATTCATATTATATTGGAATGTCTCTCTTTTATGGAGTAACTTAACATAATAGGATTTAACCCCCTATTTTTTTCTTCGTTAAGGTTTTAATTAGTGTTCTCCTGCATGTATTCCCAGTCGAACGGAACAGCAAAGGGGGAAAAAAAACTTTAGTTTCGTAAATAATACTTAATTAAATCATCAATTGCAAGAACTTACCAATAACGCAGAAATTATACCAAATATATTTAATTCAGTTATGAATTACAAGGTACTCAACTGGTAACGCAAAAAAAAAAAAGAAATATTACAAAGGATTTTCCCAGTATAAAATGTTTCTATTAAACTCATTTTTGTGTTACCCCTCATCTCATTTTTGTGTTACCCCTCATCTCATTTTTACGTTATCTTCATCTCATTTTTACGTTATCTTCATCTCATTTTTACGTTATCTTCATCTCATTTTTACGTTATCTTTATCTCAATTTTGCGTTATCCTCATCTTATTTTTGCGTTACCTCTCATCTCCCTCATCTCATTTTTGCTTTTCCTTCATATCATTTTTGCGTAACACTCATTTCCCCCCACTCATATTTAATTCATTTTTTCATTATATTCATTTTACGTTATGATAATTTTCTCGACAGTCTCACTAATCTATGAAAAAAATATTGAACCGTTATATAAATAATATAAAATAGCTACATAGAGTACATAATCTAAAATAAATACTGAATATGGCTGGAGTTAAAGCCCCTTCTCTATCGTTTTTTATTATACGAAAACAATAGGATTAAATTTTATCTCTTACAATATAAACGACAGTTTGGATTAATATTGTCGGTATTCCACAATAGTTGTAGTTTGGATTATTATTGTACCTATCCCTACAGTAGCTGTAGTTTAGATTAATGTTGTCCTATCCTAATATTAATCCCTGGATTAATATTGTGTCTATTCTCACAATAGCTGTAGTTTGGATTTATATTGTCCCTATTTTCACAATAGCTGCAGTTTGGATTATTATTGTATCTATTCCCACAATAGCTGTAGTTTGAATTAATATTGTCTCGATCCCTACAGTAGCTGTAGTTTGGATTAATATTGTATCTATTCCCACGATAGCTGTAGTCTGGATTTATACCCCAACTATTCGCTATGGGAGAAAAACTAGTGACTCTTGATATGCCTTTATAATAAAAATTTGTTGCTTAAGGGAAAGTTTTAACTGACAACATGATGAGAGCTTTCCCTTGAGTGGTACGTTGTTTTAATAACGTTTTCCCTTGAGCGATACGTTGTTTAAGTAAAGCTTTCCCCTTGAGGTCTACCACTACATTGTCTTTCATAACATCTCTATTGTTTCTTACTAATCAGCTCTTCATGTGTGTTCATCTGCGTGTGTCATGTGTTCTTTTATAACCTTCCTTTCGTCTATGGTGTTCTTTCACTTTCGGTGTTTATAAATAACCACCTTATTTTATTTTATCATATAAATTACATTTTACTTATCAACGTTAAAATTTATTTGGCATTAATCTAATTTGCTAGGTTCTCTAGGTATACCTGCATTGTTTTGGACACTAGGACATTGTTCTGATTTAAATGACGTAATGCCGACAGTAGTGAAGTGAAGATTAATTTTACGTGCTCTTTTTGGGATTGTGTTTCAGTCCTTGTAGAATTTTAATAAGTCAAGGTCATGACTTGAGAGAGATCTACTCTGGGTGAAGGGAACTTCCAATAACAACGTGTTTGTCACAGTGCATCTTCTAACAGAATGTGTCCCAAGACTTACCCTGTGGCAGGCCGCGCACTAAGACTATTCCGAAGCATTAGGTTAAAGGTCTGTCCATTATATGCATCAAGACAGCCAGTTGTCAAGTCATTCTCATATACTCCTGTCCATTTGATATACCTTAGCTGTCAAATCTTTGGCAAGTTAATATTTACCCTGATTAAATACCTGTCGTTTCTTCACCCTCATCGCTTAGATCCTAAGGAATTAGACACACATTCAACACCTGAGTACTCTGAATATGTGTAATAAGGAATTACACACATTTTCACCACCTGGTTACTTTTATATTATCTCAGTAATGAATTGAAAAAGCCAACCAGTGGCTTTTTCACTGGTTGCTTATACTACTGATTATTGTTTAAGTTCGTCCGGATTTCATATGTTTTTAAACCTATAAATATTTTTACCCTTAATCCCACGAAGGCGAAACTAATGAGGAAAAAAATCATATATGAGTAAAAAGACACTTTATGCAGAACAAACTTTCATTTTGTACGATGTTTCGCTTAGGATGAAGCTTTTCGCAGACTTTATGAAGCTACATTCAGGGCGAAACTTTGTCTAAATGGCTTACTTTGCATTGTGTTTTATACCCATTTGTCGGTTTGCTGCTCAAGTCACCATGTTCATAACGACAACGTTTCGCCCACACAGGGGCTTTATCAAATGACTTAAAGCCCCTGAGTTAGCGAAAAAATTAATCCTTGCATTAAGAGTTATTCTGAAAATTGTCTTCTACGACATTTTTCCTGGTCACAGACCGGGCCCCAAGGGCGTTGACCCCCGGAACTCTCTCCAGGTAAACTCCAGGTAATACCAGTAAATCAAGTCTCAGTTGAGTCTTACGTGAGATTCAGTGACAACTTTCTTCATTTAACCTCACCTCCTCAGTCACGAAAGTACCCTCTTCTCCAACGACAAAAATCCTAAACATCAGCAAGACTTAAGAGAAAGCATTGTTCTTCAAATGCCATAAAAAATGGGTAATATTTTTTTAAGAGAGAGTGGCCATTTGCCTTTGGAAGGCCTCGGAGTGCATGCTCAGTTCTCCGCATCAGGATTCAGCAGTGCACACGTGTCTGTGTGTGGAATATGCAGTGGGACTTGCAACTAGTTTAAATAATGGCTTTATGAAGGTTCTGGGAACCTAGCCCCTCTTTTCTTACGTGAATATCAGAGGTGCGCCTACAACCCAAGTCGGCACAAATCCTTCTGACAGCTACAGCGCCAGGTGCAGAGTGCCAGGTGCAGAGTGCGTGGAAAATGGAAGAGCTGCCGGGAATATTCTTCTAAAATATTCACAGCAGCCACAGAACATTTTCCACATAATATATCAAGTGAAGTAGCCTCTGTTTATATTAGCTATAATGTTTTCCCTATTCTCTGAGCCCGATTCTCACTGTATTTATGAGAGGCGTTAAGCCCGTGTGGGTCAGTCATTGCAAATAATTGTGGATGCTCGATCCTCCTTCCGCTAAGGTGGAGACAGACACGTTGCTTAGCTTTCATTCCCTAAGGTGTCTCTGAGCAGACAGTAAGAACGCTTTGAAAGTATCATGTAAAATAATAAAATGATTTCATTACGTTTACGCAATAACTACGCTAATTTGAACTGGTATGTCCACTGTCGTCAGAGTATCGTTTTTTGCAGTGAGTGATGAGTGTGTGTGTGTGTGTGTGTGTGTGTGTGATCATCAGAATTATATAACCTAACGTGTTTTCCCCGTCGTCAAAATATCGGTATATTGTAATCATCAGAATCATAAAAATTATGTATTTTCCACGTCGTCAGATTATCTTTTTTTTTTTGTGATTCGGGATGAAAGTGGACGTGAGGGAGAATCTACTGCCACAAATCCAGTACAAAATAGAGGAAGTAAACAGAAATAAAATTATGTTTGCGTTCATAAACCTCATTGATAAAGTTTTACCCATTAAACAGGTGAAATTGCAGATCTAGAGAATGTACAGAGAACCTATACTGCACATATAAGTTCCATCAAACACCTTAACTACTGGGAACGCTTGTAAGCGCTTGACTTGTACTCACTGGAGCACAGGCGAGAGAGATACATCATAATCTACACCTGGAAAATCATAGAGGAACTGTTCCCTAATCTGCACACAGAAATCACTCCCTACGAAAGTAAAAGTAGGCGATGCAACTTATCCCCAATGAAAAGTACAGGCGCAATTAGTACACTAAAACACAATAAGTGTCCTGGGCCCAAGATTGTTCAACAACCTCCCACCAGCCATAGGGGAAATTACCAATAGACCCCTGGTTGTCTTCAGGAGGGAGCTGGACAGATACCTGAAGTCAGTACCAGATCAGCCGGACTGTGGTTCGTACGTTGGACTATGTGCGGCCAGCAGTAACAGCCTCGTTGATCAGGCCCTGATCCACCGGGAGGCCTGGTCGTGGACCGGGCCGCGGGGGCGTTGATCCCCGGAATTCCCTCCACGTGAAGTGACTTACCCACTGGAGTGACTTATATACCCACTGGAGTCACTTGTATACCCACCGGAGTCACTTGTATACCCACCGGAGTCACTTGTATACCCACCGGAGTCACTTGTATACCCACCGGAGTCACTTGTATACCCACCGGAGTCACTTGTATACCCACCGGAGTCACTTGTATACCACGGAGTCACTTGTATCCCACCGAGTCACTGTATCCCACCGAGTCCTTGTATATCCACGGAGTCACTTGTATATCCACGGAGTCACTTGTATATCCACGAGTCCTGTATATCCACGGAGTCACTTGTATATCCACCGGAGTCACTTGTATATCCACGGAGTCACTTGTATATCCACCGAGTCACGTTATCCCGGCTTGTATATCCACGGTACTTGTATCCCGGAGTCACTTGTATATCCACCGGAGTCACTTGTATATCCACCGGAGTCACTTGTATATCCACCGGAGTCACTTGTATATCCACCGGAGTCACTTGTATATCCACCGGAGTCACTTGTATATCCACCGGAGTCACTTGTATATCCACCGGAGTCACTTGTATATCCACTGGAGTCACTTGTATATCCACTGGAGTCACTTGTATATCCACTGGAGTCACTTGTATATCCACTGGAGTCACTTGTATATCCACTGGAGTCACTTGTATATCCACTGGAGTCACTTGTATATCCACTGGAGTCACTTGTATATCCACTGGAGTCACTTGTATATCCACTGGAGTCACTTGTATATCCACTGGAGTCACTTGTATCCACTGGAGTCACTTGTATATCCACTGGAGTCACTTGTATTGTCACTAGTAGTTCAGTGATAGTATTAGTAGTATTGTATAACTGTTAGTGAGTCACCAGCCTTTCACGTGATCAGTGACCGTTACTAGCCTTTCTGCTGATCAAACCGTGTCAAGGGTCAATCTTTGAACATGAGCCAGTAGTGGTCTAGAGAGAGCAGTGTAGAGAGGCAAGGTACAGGCTCTGAGTGTACTCCCATTTCCACCAATATACTAGTTACTATCCAAGTACACTTGTGTTTATTACCCAATCCATGAGAAGAACCCCCACGGCAGTATACCCACTGGAGTCACTTGTATGCCCACTGGAGTGACTTGTATACCCACTGGAGTGACTAGTATACCCACTGGAGTGACTTGTATACCCACTGGAGTGACTTGTATACCCACTGGAGTGACTTGTATACCCACTGAGGACTTGTACCCCTGGAGTGACTTGTATACCCACTGGAGTGACTTGTATACCCACTGGAGTGACTTGTATACCCACTGGAGTGACTTGTATACCCACTGGAGTGACTTGTATACCCACTGGAGTGACTTGTATACCCACTGGAGTGACTTGTATACCCACTGGAGTGACTTGTATACCCACTGGAGTGACTTGTATACCCACTGGAGTGACTTGTATACCCACTGGAGTGACTTGTATACCCACTGGAGTGACTTGTTTACTCACTGGATTAATTCTCGTTCCTCCAGACGTTCCGAACCCATGAAGATCTTGGATAACACTGGAAATGAGCAAGTAGAACAAGCTTGTCTAACCAGGGGTTCACGCACCCCTTGAGCGTGACTGGATACTCAGCAGGGACTGCATGAACCCTAACTAGGATACTGGATCCTCAGCAGGGGCTGCATGAACGCTACCTAGGATACTGGATCCTAAGCAGGGGCTGCATGAACGCTACCTAGGATACTGGATCCTAAGCAGGGGCTGCATGAACGCTACCTAGGATACTGGAGCCTCAGCAGGGGCTGCATGAACGCTACCTAGGATACTGGATCCCCAGCAGGGGCTGCATGAACGCTACCTAGGATACTGGATCCCCAGCAGGGGCTGCATGAACGCTACCTAGGATACTGGAGCCTCAGCAGGGGCTGCATGAACGCTACCTAGGATACTGGATCCCCAGCAGTGGCTGCATGAACGCTACCTAGGATACTGGAGCCTCAGCAGGGGCTGTAGGAACGCTACCTAGGATACTGGATCCCCAGCAGGGGCTGCATGAACGCTACCTAGGATACTGGAGCCTCAGCAGGGCTGAGCAACGCTACCTAGGATACTGGAGCCTCAGCAGGGGCTGCATGAACGCTACCTAGGATACTGGAGCCTCAGCAGGGGCTGCATGAACGCTACCTAGGATACTGGAGCCTCAGCAGGGGCTGCATGAACGCTACCTAGGATACTGGAGCCTCAGCAGGGGCTGCATGAACGCTACCTAGGATACTGGAGCCTCAGCAGGGGCTGCATGAACGCTACCTAGGATACTGGAGCCTCAGCAGGGGCTGCATGAACGCTACCTAGGATACTGGAGCCTCAGCAGGGGCTGCATGAACGCTACCTAGGATACTGGAGCCTCAGCAGGGGCTGCATGAACGCTAACTAGGATACTGGATCCTCAGCAGGGGCTGCATGAACGCTACCTAGGATACTGGATCCTCAGCAGGGGCTGCATGAACGCTACCTAGGATACTGGATCCTCAGCAGGGGCTGCATGAACGCTACCTAGGATACTGGATCCTCAGCAGGGGCTGCATGAACGCTACCTAGGATACTGGAGCCTCAGCAGGGGCTGCATGAACGCTAACTAGGATACTGGAGCCTCAGCAGGGGCTGCATGAACGCTACCTAGCATACAATAGAACGTTATGCTGTTCTTTGGTAACCAAATATTTTTTTTTATTAATTCTTCTTAAAAATTACGTGCCGATAAATTACGGAATATATTATAAATCAAGAACAATAAATAATCATCCAATATATTTTGGATGCTAAGTCAATCCTTTTTATTTTTCCTAATCAAAAATTTTATGGGATGGGGTGCATGGTTCGGGATAAATTTGGTTTGGATTACACAAGTTAATATAGGTTAGACTCCCCTTTGACCTGAGGGATAAACAACGTCGAGAATAAGGTGTGTTTGAATCCCAGTAATGACAGTGAACAAACGCGTCAAATTTCCACACCAGGGAACTAACGAGATGATGCGGACACTGCGAAAAATGAAGCGACGTTCCTGGTCAAAGTCCTTCAACAGCAAGAGTGAACAACATGAGTTAATTGTGCAAATTCCATTCACTGGTTGCAACAGAATGAGGTATGTGCCAGTCTTCAGAGAGAGAGAGAGACTTCAACACAGGAGGGATGTGGGTGGCCTTACTGTTATGTACAAGGCCATCATTGTCAAAGTACCACACTTGGCTCCACTTCGAGGACAGCGAGAAGCAAGCTTCTATACCACAAGACGGGCAGAAAGCAGCAACTTCACTCTGGCTGTAACCTTCTCCAGAACATCACTTCATCTGAGATCATTTATTCCCAGGATGACTCGAGTCTGGAACATGTTCGTACAGCATAATGATATCAACGAGATAAGGTCAATTGATCAAATGAAAATGCTGGCCCACAGATGGCTCCAACTTCATCCTGTTCCCTACTTGTATGTTTCATAACAATAAAAATGCTTTCAAATGAGCTGATGTAGGTAACAGCTCTTAGCTTGTGAATAAAATTAGGAATCCTTAACTTGTCAACAGCTTGTCAATAAAGTTAGGAATCCCTAACCTAACCTTGTCAAACCCTGTGTAAAAAGAGAGCCATAGAGATACAGAGAGAGAGAGAGAAACAGAGACAGAAAGAGAGAGAGCCACAACTAGCACGGCAGACCCACTAAGTACACGAAAAAGGCAAGTGATGGAAGGCTTCCTTTGAGGTCTTTCTGCGTGGTATACCGGAGAGAAATTGTGTGGAGAGGAGAGAGAGTCTAGTGTTGGCCTTGCCTGGGAGAGTGTTCAAACGTGGTCTTTGTCTGCCCACCTGTGAGTCCAACTTGAGCCCCGGAAAAATTATAAAGCGAAATTAAATTATGCAGTTGGGCTTTTTTAAATTATTTTTTTTTTCCTTCTGTTTGGTATTCTCAGCAGTGACGGCGGCGCCAGGGTGAACTTGAAGACTTGACAGTAAACAGCTGGTAGTTGCAGAATGTAATTAAGAGAACAGAGGAAAGAGCTTTTGTGTTTGATGTCGCCTTTGTGGGAGTGTTACGTGCGTGTGTATAATTACCTATTTGTTACATAGCTGTAATTACCTCTCTGTAATTACTGGAGTAGAGCTATTATGCTCGCTGTGGCTCGTCTTCAGTGTTCAGTTTGTAGCATAATTTAAAAAAAAAATCCCCCTGGTCGTTTCACATGCCATTCTCACATCCCGAATGACAAACGTTCAGATTCGTACGTTTCCTGCTTTTCTCTGTCACCTCGTTCCTCTAACTGTGGTTACACATTCATTTTTACAGAATTATACATAATTCAGCCTAATTTATCTTTTCTAAATTTATCTAAACAAACTTAAAATCGAGAAAATAGAATTTGTAAAAAAAAAAAAAACCTGAAGATTCTAAATGACGTTGACTTTCAATCTCAAAAAAACGACTTAAATGGATGAGGATAAGTTGAGTAATCAATTGGATAACACTGGAAATGAGCAAGTAGAACAAGCTTGTCTAACCAGGGGTTCACGCACCCCTTGAGCGTGACTGGATACTCAGCAGGGACTGCATGAACCCTAACTAGGATACTGGATCCTCAGCAGGGGCTGCATGAACGCTACCTAGGATACTGGATCCTAAGCAGGGGCTGCATGAACGCTACATAGGATACTGGAGCCTCAGCAAATTGTAAAAAAAAAGTGTTTTGTGTGTTTTGTTGAATATTTACTTTAGCTGATCGTTTTTTTTAATGTAAATTCTACATTCTTAAATATCTTGTGCAATGGAGACGATTATATTTTTGGCCCATGGGGAAAGAGTTTTTGATAAACAAGAAAACCGAACCTAGCAAAGGAATTAACTCAAAATCAAGTCTAGGTTAGATTTGGTCTGCTTCTTTTTTTTTTTTTTCCAAAAAAAAACTATTTTCTTCCCGTGGGTACAACCTACTTATAATTTAGTAAATTTTATAACTCTTATTTTCAGAGCAGCTACAATAAATAATGATTTTTTAATAATTTTAATAACTTATTTAATCACAATGCCACTTTTCATTCTAATTATATTCAGGGAAATCGTTAAACCCGTAAGGATCATGCAGCTTCTGGAGAATAGTTATCAGGTTTAATCCACGTAAGATAAAGGATAGCTCCATTTCTTTGAATCAAGAGCCCTTCACCGGCATCAAGGAACCCCCCTTGAAGGGACTAATATATTAGATGAAAGTGAGTAGCATGAAAACGCCTCGTGATTACACTTCACATCAAAGTTCTCCTTGAAAGGTTTGCTCCTTTTATAAGTAATTTAAAAGTGTCTTCATCGATTTCATTAAAAATTTTAATATTCACTAATCATTTTACCGTCTTCAGTAGTGTTTTACCTCTAGGGGGATCTTTTTTTCAGGACAGATTTGGACTTTATTTTATATTTTTAGGTATTGATAATATATTACAGCTGCACTTTTCAATTTTGATCTAACATAGGTCGTATTTTTTGGGTTGGAGGAGCATTGTAGTATCCATATATCTGAAAGCTATTTTGAAGATTCTCAGCAAATAACATAAATTCTGTGATGTTATCGTAGGAAGTTCATTGTTCGGATTGTTTAGGGTTCAGTTAGCACAATACATTAGAAATTTCAAGCAGAGTCTTTGTTGAATTCAACACCCACGTGGAAATCTCTGCTGAGTTGACACCTACTACCTAAAATTTTCTGAATTGTGCCAGCTGTATGAAAGACGGCTAAAACATCTTGATATTGGCACAAAATCTACACGATGAACTTAAAGGAACAGGTCTGAAGTACTTTCCTTAAACACAGGAGGAAACTGATGGTAAAAATCCAGTCCTTGTGCTCCTTAAGTTAATGTAGCAAATACTGAAACAAGCACTGAAGTTGACTTAGAGGGCGATGTTCTGGTTCTGACTAAAGATGTAAAGTGTGTGTGAAGAGATATCTTTTTCTCAGAGTCAGATGGCTTTTCACTTCAATTGCTCATTTGCTCCAGGTTGCCAAGAGGAGTCAGGGCCCTACTACCTGGACGTCACTCGTATCTAGGATGATCCACGGAGCTGACCTAACAGGTCAAAGTTCATTGGATTCCTTCCACGGAACAAGAATTAGCCAGTTTCATTTCCCGATCAAGTTCAACATGCAAATCTGCCAGAATAGAATAAAAATGCTAATCTCAGACACAAATACGGATCACTCGTTACCTGAGAGCTTCTCTGCCGTACCAGCTGCTATCCAAAAGGAAACCACTTCCATGATTCTTCTGTTAGTTTGAATTTATGATAAGGCACTTACAGGATTGCAAAGTGAGAGATATGCATTAGATGGAGTTGGAACTCAACCTAACCCCCCGCCCCCCCCAAACAAATCAGAAAAAGAGGACATGGGATTTGGTTAGCCTTCAAAAATTACTTTCGGTACGGTACGAAAAACGACATCCTACCAAAAAACAAATCGAGGTAAAACTTTCTACCAACTCAGAATGCACTGTTTAGGCACTCATGCCAGCTGTCCACCTTGCCGGGATCTGAGCCGCGAGTGACATGACCTTGCAAAAACCTCCATCTTCTGAGGGACGAGGTCAAGGCCAGCAAATCTTTGCTTCCATTGTGAACCAGCTTTCTATAGTATGAGAGTATGTAAAGATCTGGTGATGTGTGGCTGAAAGGGCACGAAAGGCTGTGGTGGGTGACATACATGAAAGAGACTCAGATGAAGTGCACAGAACTTGGCAGCCATAAATCTCAAATAGAAACATCGAAGAACTACTCACGTGAAAAAGCTTCTCTTGCAACTAGGTTTCAGAAACGTAATACAATGAGCAGTCTAGTTGGTTTTCAACGCATTATGTGCAGTAGCTGAATGAGTAATGAGCACCGTACTCTTGTAATGTCTTGAGATCAGCTGAAGATATAGAGGTGAACTATATGCAAAAAAAAAAATGTTGATTTGGTAAACAAAGATGATTTTCTCTTTATAAAATAATAGCCTGCATAATTTTATTTATTGTGACTAGGTAATTACTTTTAATGTTAAGTTATGCGAATTATATTTTCCTATATTCCAAATTCCATGGTCCCCTGCAAAACATTTATTATTAAGGTACAAGGAAGTTCTTCAGAAAATTTAGTGCTTTTATTCAGAATGTCTCAATTTTTTGTCAAGGTGCCTAACTATAGGGATTCATTTTTTTATAAATGAAGTAAAAACTTAGCTGTGGAAGGCCAGCGAATACCTAAACATAAACAAGGTCATCATCTGACTAAATATTCACGTCAAGAGATTCCCAGACGAACCAAACATTACCACCTGTAACGTGAAGAATATTGTCAATCATATATAGAGTAGAAATACCAGAAATGCTTTGCTATTCATTATTTGTATGCCAATTTACCTTGTCTGTAAGGGGGATGAACTGACACAGTACACAACTAACCCGCACTTAGTAGACCGAAAACTATGGCGACGTTTCGGACCGACTTGGGCCATTAACCAATGTGACTTTTGTATCGATGGTATACAAAACCCGACAAGATGTGAGTTGTGACGCGTTAATGGTCCAAATCGGAGCGAAACGTCGGCATAAGTTTCAGTCTCTTAAGTGCGGGTTATTTGTCTATTGTTCTTTACATCCAGTATAAGTACTTACTCCCAGGCTCATAGTTTTTTTAATACCTACTCTTAAATCTGTGCATAGATTCTTCCTCCACCGCTTATTTACCCAAATCATTCTACTTTTGATCATCCAGAGACTGAAGAGATATTTCTGACAAACCATTCGCTCAATTATATAAACTTAAAGCTGTGCCCCGTGTTCCCGTCTCTTCAAAATCTTCCCAAGTTCATCAGTCCTTTAATAATCTGGGTTGTAATGACGTCTATCTTTGAAGTCTAATGCCTTCAGGGTGTTCTATCATAATATGTGTGTGACCTCCTTGATTAAGTCACTGACCGACTCCAGGCGTCACAGAAAATAGCTTACCTACCACAGGCGTCACAAAAGATAGGTTACCTACCCCAGACGTCCCTATGATCAGGAGGTTGCTGACTGAGTCAAGGCGTCTTTCTCTAATCAGATCTTAGACTGACTGACCCCAAATGAGAAAATAAGAAACCCTGGAAAGTACGAGTGTTTCCTGATAGGAGTCTAGTAATGCAAAGATTTCATTCCACGCGATAATTCAGAGATAACTAAATAACGGAAACAGCAGAAGCAGTAAAGAAGTAAAGGTGATCAGTCCTTCAGCCTTAAAGTAATAGTTTTCAGGTGGTCAGTCTCTCTGCCTTGATAAAGAGTTCAGATCCATCTTCTCGATTAATGCGAAGAAGAATGGAGCCTTTTATACTGGAGACGAAAGTGAGGTTCAAGCATAAAAGGCCCTATTCTCATGCATGAGCTTCACATTCATCGAGGCTATGATTCTATGTTTTAAGACCTCTTAACCTTTCCCATATATGGAGCCTTACAGCGCTCTTACGTATATTTATATACTTCATGAAACTCAACATTACTCGGTAAAATAAAAATAATTGATCGTATTGATGTCTTATGAATAAATGAGATTTTTATTCCCCAGTTAATTATAGCTTGGTAAAAAATAATCGAATACACAATCAGTAATTGAAAGTATATTTTGTGGGCAATTTTCTTGCCTAAAGGCGGGGTAAAGTATTCAACGTGAAACGAATTTATTGGAAAGCCATTATTTCAGACGTCAGGCGCTGACTCAAAATCTGGTAATAATAAAGAGAAGATATAAAAAGCTGGTAGTATGAGAATAAAAACTAAATTGTGGTTCAACAGGTGACATGCAACTTTAACGACCCTCGTGTTTCCATAGACTTAAGAGCCTAATTAACCAACCAGCCAACCAAACATCCAGGAATGACAACCTAAAAATCCTGACGATAAATCCAAACCTAACTTACTGACCGCAAAACTAAATATACATATAGCTCTTTCGATATTATCTTTCAGGAGCGAAATATTTCACAATAACGACAGTGAGAAAAAAAAAACACAAATGTAGTATAACTTTTATTGATATATAGACAACTAACGCAAAATTTGAAGAGGAACCGAAATGTCATTCAAAGTTCAGACCGGATTGAAACATCATCTAGAATTCAAAGCGAACTGAGAAGCCTTCTAAAGTTGAAAGCGAATGGAAACATCCAAAGTTCCCTTCCAGACTTTGGGATATATGTATATCGCTGCAGCCGCGATATTGTCATTTTTATTCTTTTACTGCTCAACTTTTTTGAGTATTTTACAAGGGCTCGGGGGAGCTCACATGGTGGTCTCAGCTTCCCAAGGGACGACAGGTTTACTGCTTCGAGCGCTGCTGCATAGAGTTTGTTTATACTGAAAACGTAGGTTTTGTCGCCCTTCTCTCCCGTTTTGATCGTTTTCATATATCTGCCACCAAAACTAAATAGCATATTTAATTTATGGTTTGATAAGCATAAAGCACGCGAGAGAAATGACACACACACACACATCTCCTGAGGCGCACATCAACCAAATCACCGCTGCAGCATATGGGCGCCTAGCAAACCTGAGAATAGCATTCCGACATCTTAATAAGAAATCGTTCAGGACCCTGTACACTGTGTACGTTAGGCCCATAGAGTATGCAGCACCAGTTTTGAACCCACACCTAGCCAAGCATGTAAAGAAAATAGAGAAAGTGCAAAGGTTTGCAACAAGACTAGTCCCGGAGCTAAGGGGTATGTCCTACGAGGAGAGGTTAAGGGAAATCGACCTGACGACACTGGAGGACAGGAGAGATAGGGGGGACATGATAACGACATATAAAATACTGAGAGAAATTGACAAGGTGGACAGACAGAATGTTCCAGAGATGGGACACAGCAACAAGGGGACACAGTTTGAAGTTGAAGACTCAGATGAATCACAGGGATGTCAGGAAGTATTTCTTCAGTCACAGAGTGGTCGGGAAGTGGAATAGTTTGGGAAGCGATGTAGTGGAGGCAGGATCCATTCATAGCTTTAAGAAGAGGTATGATAAAGTTCATGGCGCAGGGAGAGTGACCCAGTAGCGGCCAGTGAAGACGCGGGGACAGGAGCTATGACTCGACCCCTGCAACCACAACTAGGTGAGTACACACACACAAAGTATGAGAGCAGTTAGATGAGCAAGACATTATGCACCAACTGGGTATTTCCACTGTTAAACGTTTCGGCTTCTTCAGTTTAATACAAAGCAGACTAAATAATGGAGACAGGAGTAATAGAGGGCTGAAGATGATTTGATCAGTCCCTCTGTCTTGAAGTAATTTTGAGGTGGTCAGTCCCTCAGCCTTGAGAGGTGTTCAGCTTCGTAGTTTCGGAATGTAAAGCTCCTGCACGAGAACAGGGCCTTTTATGCTTGAGCCTCACTACCGTCTCCAGTATAAATGGCCCTATTCAGCTTTACATTGATCGAGACCCAGGAACTGAACACTTCTCAAGGCTGAGAGACTGACCACTTTAAAAATACTTTCTTTAACACCGAAGGACTGACCACTTCGTCTTTACCTCTGCACTGCTTCTGCTGTTTCCATTATTTAGTTATCTCTGACTTCAACTGAAGAAGCCTATAAAGCAGTCGAAACGTTTCGACAATAAAGATACCCAACTGTTACACATGTGCCTTATTTTTGTACTTGTAACTATTGCATGCCATTAATTATGATACTCTTCCATAATCCACAGCACTAACATGTGGCTCTCACATCATAGAGATGGAGAGACTAGCGCCAGAACTAAGAAACAAAGGCTACTAGCTATACTAATAGAGCGGAGTAAAACAATAAAAATAACGAAATATTAATAGGGCATAACACCGACTGCAGAGACCAAGCAATTAAGGATGATAATCGATGTCCTATTAAATAGTGAATAATGAAGTGTTGGAAGCAGAAGTAAAGGAAAATGAGGAAAAAAGTGACATTACTGATAAGCGGTTAGACACTCTTTAGGACATAAACAGAGACCTCAGATTTGTAGTCACGGTCATATACAACCTCCCACCAAACAGCAGGAGACCCAAATAAGAGTATAGCCTAAAAAAAAAACATTAATGAGTGCAGCTGGAAGGACACTATTAGTAGCAAACTTCATAACTTATAAAAAAATGTAACTTCACCCAGAGAGTAATATTATTATTATAATCATAATCAAGAGCTAAACCCACAAGGGTCTAGAGAGTAATAGCCTGGGAAAATAGAAACCAAATTGGCATCCACAAATGTAAAAGACACATTTCACTTATTTTAAAAAGGCAGCATTTTTTAACCAAGTATGTTAAATAATCCACTACAGTCAAACTGGAGGTATACCAACAGCCCTAGACTCGACCCTCAACTTCAGCGAATCAAACAGAGGGTCTAAGAAGTGCCCATAAGAGGAAATAACCAAAATGAGCTAACAAACTTCATTACAAAGATGGGATCATGAGCTAGAGCTAAGAATAATGTGACAGAGACCTGTGTACAGTGAAGATATCTATAACAGACTATAAAATGGCACATTATATATATGGCATAAACCTTGGTAACTGATACTGATAAATTGAAGTGATCATGATCCCAGGGTTGAACCGAAAAGTCTTTTAATATGTCCTAGTGTTTGCTTTGATTTTGGTTTAAATAGCAACGCTCTTCTTGTCGAATAAGGCAAGCGAATATTTGTGTATGCAATAATTTCGCAAAAATCATTCTGAACTTAAAAAAATATATTTCATTGTGTTTGTTTATTATTAAATTATTGTAAACTTATCTAAAATGTATTTAGTTGGATTAGACTAAACTAAATTGCGCTTGTTATAATAAGGTTAAGTAAATTTTCTAAGGTTCTTTTGGTACAAAATTATTCATTTTTACATTAACATAAATGAAAAATATAAATCTTTAAACGTAAAAGATAAAATTTTAGAAAAGACTTAATTTTAAATGAGTTCTTGCTAATTGACTAGTTTTACCTATTCGACACGACATATATATACACACACGCACACACAATATATATATATATATATATATATATATATATATATATATATATATATATATATCGTATTTGCTTGGGCCTCCTCCTCCTTTCTGCAACATTACAAGCTCTGATATGTTGATTGCAACACAAAAGGCCTAGAGCTATTATTAGTCTCTCCCCGTGGTTGTTCCGCATATCCGGAGATAAACGAACAAGAGACAAGGAGAACCCATGGTTCAATCCACAAAAAAAGAAAAGCCAAAACAGGGCATAAAAAAGAAAAAGAGAATAATACACGCTAGACAACAAATGAATTCACTGCAATCAGAAGGAAACCAGAACTGCATTTACTAAATCATATTTGCAGCAAAAGTCAAAATTGTACCGAAGCTTTTCCACAACAGTAGCAGAAGGATGATGATGGTTTCATAAAGGACGAAATAATAAGAAGAGTATCCGTCACTCTAAAAATGACAAGAAAAGTTTGCATAGAACTCATTAAGAACATTCTTAATATCTAGGTGACAAAAGAGGACACGGCACCAGAACTGAGAAATAGGGAAATTCAGTGTCACTATAAATCATCGAAACAATCAGATACGTTATTAACGGTACACGATACCGTAAAGTTGATGAATAGGGCACAAGTACAACACCTGGATATCTTTTAGATACCCTAGATATTTTAACGACTCCCACGTCTCTCTTATTCATCAACAACAGTGATTGTCGAACGTATACAAAGAAATGGGATCAGACAAGATATCACCTTGGATACTGAAGAAAGGCGCAGCGGCCTATGGCAAACTACTACTTCCTCAAATTTTTATAATATTATCATGAAATAGCCAAACACGACTTACTTGATCCCTGTTTACATGGGAGGAGCTAGACTGACTGCAGCAACAAATTATAGACCATATGCCTTTCAAGTATTCCATGCAAGGTGATACAGAAAATAATTCTATTGGAACACCGGTAGAACAATGCAGTTTAAGGAATGAAAAACATTGTCTCGGGAACCTAATACAACTCAGCGATAGATTAACAGATATTAGATAGGAAAGCGATGAACAAACTGCATATTGATTTAGAATGGTTGTTTGAATAATATAACAAGTAGCTGCTTGAAGTCAAGCCCTAGTAAACTCAAAGTAATAAAAAAGAAGATAAGAAACTCTCTCCTCCCTAGGAATAAGCATCACTCTCTACGTAGCAACCAGAGCACACACAAATCAAATAACATTAGCAGAGTATACTATACTAAACAAATATAAGAAGGCCAGTCAGCCCAAGGACTAGTGGAGGCTTGATCCTCCGTTGCACCAGTCAAGTCTCAGATAGGTGCTTAACCTGGTAAGGTGTACTTATCAGGTGGACTGGTAAGTACACCTAGGCGAGTACATCTAATTGAGTACATAGAGGCGGGCAAATCTAGGAGAGCACATCCAGGTGAGTACACCTACGTCAGCACATCTAAATAACTAAATCTAGGCAAGTATATCCGAAAACGTAAACATCCTGACGAACACAAAATGTTCTACACTCTTGCTCATACGTGGCACAACACACCTTGACTGTATAATCCAGGCAAATGCTTATTGTAACGTACGGAGCGCACAGCAGCAGCCGTATCCTGAATGGCTTTACAAATGCAAGCACTAACGAATGTGATGTAATTTACACCCCCGGCGAACCTACATCTCATTAATTAAATCTGATAAAATTGTAAATTCCACAGCCGGCTCTGGCGCGCCCGCCTCCATAAAAATGATCAATACTGCATCAGGGTAAAAAGCTTTAATGCGAATTATATTGCAGATTTGAGCCATACTCTTTAATTTGCAAAAACTTACATCATGTAGGTTCAAAGGCATCAAAAATGAAAAGTCCTCTTTTTAAACCCAGGATTTGTTGGCTTTTGTGATTACATATATTAAATTTACGTCATATTTCTGCATTTTCTAATTGCTTATTTTGGCAGATTGCATGCATAATAATTTGGGGAAAAAATAATGAATAATCTAGTCATATTTCAAGGCATAATTCTGCGCACGTGTCTCATAATATATTGAAATTGTATTCTTCACGCAAAGATCTTAGTCAAAAAGAAAGGCTCTACTAAATTATTTTATAATATTGATATAATCACTGCCAAGAAAATACTAAAGCGATTAGTTAAATGACAGCTCCCTCTCTATGCATGTCTATATTTAATGCATGTGTACATATACATACATGACTCAACGAGAACATACATACATGGAAGCATACACACATGTACACAAAAAGAATTGACTTAATATGTGGAAAACGAGTCTTATAATGACCAGCAGAATCAAGGAAAACTTAAGTATAGTCATTATGACAACATTTCGAAAAACATCTTTCCTAATTATCTTTTCTATAATGAGAGAAAAATTTGTAATTACAAAATGTAAAATTTCAAGTTTAAAAACTTGAGAATTTTTAAATAAGTCTAAACAAAGTAAGAAAAAAAATACTATAATGTTAAAAAACACGATAATGCAGGAGATTTTGTTGTTATATTTGTCAGGACAGTGTTAATATTATTAGATGAAATTATCATCAGTTTTAGAGTGGTGGACTGGTAAGCCAGCGGAAGGCCTCGGTCAGATGACCAAAAGCTCCATCATATGATTAAGACCCGAGGCAGGAAGCATTTACTCTTTTTCCTGAAGAACCTTACCTAACCTTGATATGATATATAATGAATTAGACACATGTGCAACACTTGGGTATTGCAATACCCAAGTGTCTAATTCATCAACCTGTCGGTTCTCTGAACCATTTATCTGCATGGTTTATAATCTTTCGACGCCCCTCTGTTAGATCGCATTGTCGTATGTAGCGATGACTGTGAATGAAGAGCCTCTGCCAGATTTATCTCCCTGTTTGATGGACAGCTGGCTCGAGCGCCATGCTCTTGAATGTCCGAAAATGGTTGTTTACCCAGCCAGCAGTTGTCTTGTTCTGAATGATATACTCAGGTGTTCGGAAATTCGAGCACTGTAGTGTCTTGTCTTAACGTTCTGTGATTTCAACTTCATACGCGTTTATTCGTGTACTATAAAAGGTAAACAGAGACCGAAACTTTGAATTTAAAAATTTCTTTTCGATGTTAGGTTATTCATTAGGTCTGATTGAGTACTTTGTCTGGGGTGACTACTAGGTCTACTAGGTATGACTGAGTACCAGGTCTGAGCGTTAGATCCGGGTGAGTATTTGACCTAGGCGAATATTTGATCTAGGGTGCAGGATGCTTTTATTGGTATGGGGAATATGTCTAGTGATTTCTAAGTCAGGGTGAGTACTTGGTCAACACGATCAGTTTGTCTGGGTGAGTTAAGTCCAGGTAAGTACAAGATCTTGTCTTTGTGATTACTTGATCTTGGCGAGTACTTGAACTGAGTTGACTTACCTATGGTCTATGATTTGATGGTACATTATCTTATGGACTCTACGACATGTTAGCAGCGTGTTAAGACTGGCAAGAAGAATGGTGTTTGTCTCAAGATTAACGACCGCAGGAGCGAGCCTCCACTTCTCCATGAGCAGAATACCCCACAAAGTGCAAGAAGTCAGTCCAAGATCATTATGAAGTCGTGTGTCGACAACTTTCCAAGGAGTGAAAAATCCCTAAAAATTTCCCAGCTAATTGCGAGATAAATGTGAATTAAACTAATATTCACGAAGGCATAGAGTGTATCAAACTAAACCCCTGTTGTAATAATTCCGGGAGACCCAATTTGAGAAAAAGTAGATAAAACTCTTGGAGGGCAAAAAAGTTGCTATCAGGCAGTTAGTTTCCAATCAGTGAAATCCTGTAGATGAAGGGAAAAAAACAGATGGGCAGACTTTCAGAGTTCACCATAAAGATTTCACCTGAAAACTACACATGATATACCAAACAAAGGTAAAAAAATTAATTGGATAAAATATTTTTACTGCGTAAAGAAAATGTAAATATAAATAATATAAAGAATGTAATGGAAAACAAGATATATATATATATATCGGGAAGATGGAGGGAATATTTTGAGGAGTTGTTAAATGTTGATGAAGACAGGGAAGCTGTGATTTCGTGTATAGGGCAAGGAGGAATAACATCTTGTAGGAGTGTGGAAGAGCCAGTTGTGAGTGTGGGGGAAGTTCGTGTGGCAGTGGGTAGAATGAAAGGGGGTAAGGCAGCTGGGTTTGATGGAATAAAGATAGAAATGTTAAAAGCAGGTGGGAATATAGTTTTAGAGTGGTTGGTGCTATTATTTAATAAATGTATGGAAGAGGGTAAGGTACCTAGGGACTGGCAGAGTGTGTATTGTTCCTTTGTATAAAGGCAAAGGAGACAAAAGAGAGTGCAAAAATTATAGGGGAATAAGTCTGTTGAGTATACCAGGTAAAGTGTATGGTAGAGTTATTATTGAAAGAATTAAGAGTAAGACGGAGAGCAGGATAGCAGATGAACAAGGGGGCTTTAGGAAAGGTAGGGGGTGTGTAGACCAAGTGTTTACAGTGAAACATAGGTGAACAGTATTTAGATAAGGGTAAAGAGGTTTTTGTGGCATTTATAGATTTGGAAAAGGCGTATGATAGGGTGGATAGGGGGGCAATGTGGCAGATGTTGCAGGTGTATGGAATAGGAGGTAGGTTACTGAAAGCAGTGAAGACCTTTTATGAGGATAGTGAGGCTCAGGTTAGTGTGTAGAGAGGGACTATTTCCGGTAAGAAGGTCTTAGCAAGGATGTTGATGTCACATGGTGTTCAATATATTTATAGATGGGGTTGTAAGAGAAGTGAATGCGAGGGTCTTGGCAAGAGGTGTGGGGTTAAAAGACAAAGAATCAAATACAAAGTACGAGTTGTCACAGTTGCTTTTTACTGATGACACTGTGTTTTTGGAAGATTCTGAAGAGAAGTTGCAGAGGTTGGTGGATGAATTTGGTAGGGTATGTAAAAGAAGAAAATTGAAAGTGAATATAGGAAAGAGTAAGGTGATGAGGATAACAAAACGTTTAGGTGACGAAAGATTGGATATCAGATTGGAGGGAGAGAGTATGGAGAGGTGAATGTATTCAGATATTTGGGAGTGGACATGTCGGCGGATGGGTCTATGAAGGATGAGGTGAATCATAGAATTGATGAGGGGAAAAGGGTGAGTGGAGCACTTCGGAGTCTGTGGAGACAAAGAACTTTGTCCATGGAAGCAAAGAAGGGAATGTATGAGAGTATAGTTATATCAACACTCTTATATGGGTGTGAAGCATGGGTGATGAATGTCGCAACGAGGAGAAGGCTGGAGGCAGTGGAGATGTCATGTCTGAGGTCAATGTGTGGTGTGAATATAATGCAGAGAATTCGGAGTTTGGAAATAAGGAGGAGGTGTGGAATTACCAAAACTATTATCCAGAGAGCTGAGGAGGGGTTGTTGAGGTGGTTCGGACATGTAGAGAGAATGGAACGAAATAGAATGACTTCGAGAGTGCATAAATCTGTAGTGGAGGGAAGGCGGGGCAGAGGTCGGCCTAGGAAAGGCTGGAGGGAGGGGGTAAAAGAGGTTTTGTGTGCGAGGGGCTTGGACTTCCAGCAAGCATGTATGAGCGTATTTGATAGGAGTGAATGGAGACAAATGGTTTTTAATACTTGACGTGCTGTTGGAGTGTGAGCAAAGTAACATTTATGAAGGGATTCAGGGAAACCGGCAGGCCGGACTTGAGTCCTGGAGATGGGAAGTACAGTGTCTGCACTCTGAAGGAGGGGTGTTAATGTTGCAGTTTTATAACTGTTATGTAAAGCACCCCTCTGGCAAGACAGTGATGGAGTGAATGATGATGAAAGTTTTTCTTTTTCGGGCCACCCTACATATATAAGTGATATATATGTACATATATATATATATATATATATATATATATATATATAATTATAAATGTTTCATTTTATGTCACCGCCTCAGTCATTTGGTAAGGAGATGAAAAAGACACTATTCAACACTAGTATCTATTGGTGCCGAATAGTAAATTGGTCAATTAGCACGAACTATTTAAATTAAACTTTATAAAATTTCTCTACAATTTATATATATATATATATATATATATATATATATATATATATATATATATATATATATATATTACTTCAATAATATTTGGATGAATTGAGATAATTAACTGATTGTGGCTTTCAATGTAGTTAATTTCCTAGTCATAGTACCAGAATAAAAATTAGAGCATTAAAAAATATAGAATGAGAGCTAAAATACCGTAGGAGAGAAAGAGAGAGAGAGACACACACACACAGGAGTAATTATAAACTACAGATTATCAACGTAAGAACACGTAAAGCCGTGAAAGCTCATTTTATTTTACAGACTTAATTTATCATTTAAATATATTAACACGGAAATGCTAAGCAAAAAAAAATCAAAGTTTTTCATAGGAAAAAGCAGTTGGTGTGTTGTCCGCTCCCAGGATAACACCTGGGGAAAAATGTTGTGACATTCTACACAAGAGAGAAAGGAGAGTTAGGAAGATAAACGACATATAATAAAGACGTTCACGATATGAGGAATGGAGGAGACGTGATAACCACAACATGATAAGAGAAAGTAGTAAATAAGAGGAAGAATGTAATTTTCAGTTCCGTTCTATTATAAATCTCTTGTCACCCACTATCTGAAGAACACTTTCTTTTATATTCATTGTTCATTACCTCCTCTGACGTGTTCTGGTATTCGTTCCACCTGACCTGTATTCTGGCATTCCTTCCACCTGACCTGTATTCTGGCATTCCTTCCACCTGACCTGTATTCTGGCATTCCTTCCACCTGACCTGTATTCTGGCATTCCTTCCACCTGACCTGTATTCTGGCATTCCTTCCACCTGACCTGTATTCTGGCATTCCTTCCACCTGACCTGTATTCTGGCATTCCTTCCACCTGACCTGTATTCTGGCATTCCTTCCACCTGACCTGTATTCTGGCATTCCTTCCACCTGACCTGTATTCTGGCATTCCTTCCACCTGACCTGTATTCTGGCATTCCTTCCACCTGACCTGTATTCTGAGCATTCCTTCCACCTGACCTGTATTCTGGCATTCCTTCCACCTGACCTGTATTCTGGCATTCCTTCCACCTGACCTGTATTCTGGCATTCCTTCCACCTGACCTGTATTCTGGCATTCCTTCCACCTGACCTGTATTCTGGCATTCCTTCCACCTGACCTGTATTCTGGCATTCCTTCCACCTGACCTGTATTCTGGCATTCCTTCCACCTGACCTGTATTCTGGCATTCCTTCCACCTGACCTGTATTCTGGCATTCCTTCCACCTGACCTGTATTCTGGCATTCCTTCCACCTGACCTGTATTCTGGCATTCCTTCCACCTGACCTGTATTCTGGCATTCCTTCCACCTGACCTGTATTCTGGCATTCCTTCCACCTGACCTGTATTCTGGCATTCCTTCCACCTGACCTGTATTCTGGCATTCCTTCCACCTGACCTGTATTCTGGCATTCCTTCCACCTGACCTGTATTCTGGCATTCCTTCCACCTGACCTGTATTCTGGCATTCCTTCCACCTGACCTGTATTCTGGCATTCCTTCCACCTGACCTGTATTCTGGCATTCCTTCCACCTGACCTGTATTCTGGCATTCCTTCCACCTGACCTGTATTCTGGCATTCCTTCCACCTGACCTGTATTCTGGCATTCCTTCCACCTGACCTGTATTCTGGCATTCCTTCCACCTGACCTGTATTCTGGCATTCCTTCCACCTGACCTGTATTCTGGCATTCCTTCCACCTGACCTGTATTCTGGCATTCCTTCCACCTGACCTGTATTCTGGTATTCCTTCCACCTGACCTGTATTCTGGCATTCCTTCCACCTGACCTGTATTCTGGTATTCCTTCCACCTGACCTGTATTCTGGTATTCCTTCCACCTGACCTGTATTCTGGTATTCCTTCCACCTGACCTGTATTCTGGTATTCCTTCCACCTGACCTGTATTCTGGCATTCCTTCCACCTGACCTGATTCTGCATTCCTTCCACCTGACCTGTATTCTGGTATTCCTTCCACCTGACCTGTATTCTGGTATTCCTTCCACCTGACCTGTATTCTGGTATTCCTTCCACCTGACCTGTATTCTGGTATTCCTTCCACCTGACCTGTATTCTGGTATTCCTTCCACCTGACCTGTATTCTGGTATTCCTTCCACCTGACCTGATTCTGATCCTTCCACGACCTGCTTAGATAACACCATTGTCCTTACCTACTGACCGAGACGCCCTCTAACACTGCGTGTTAGAAAATTGTAATGGGATCTAATAATAGGACGTTTGTGCTACTGTTACAGAAAACGATTTTTTTTTCATGACAGACTAAATACTACTGGAGACGAGACAATATGACCATCCTTTAGTTCTGATCTCTTAACTGGTTCTAACTCATTAGATCTCTGTAGGATATCTAATGAAGCTTGAGCTTTTTTTCTGAGGGGGAGAGGTCTGTGACATCGAGAACAGATGACGGGAGTTAATATCACAGTGACGGAGAATGGACGCCCCAGGACAGAAGCCTGGCTGCAAGGTATCTTGTGAAAGTAGACCATAGATGTAAATAACTTCCACTTCTCCATGCGTTGAGGGACCTGCACGGTTTTTATGCTTCACATAATAATTAATAATAATATTTAATAATGAAAAGAATAAATTATAATGGGGAGGGTGGTGTTGAGTGGGTGGGGAGTGTGGAGGGTGGTGTTGAGTGAGTGGGTGTGGAGGGTGGTGTTGAGTGAGTGGGAGGTGGAGGTGGGTGAGGGTGTGGAGGTGGTGTTGAGGGGTAGGAGGGTGGTGTTGACGGGGTAGGTGGAGGGTGGTGTTGAGGGTGGGAGGGGGTGGTGTTGACGGTGTGGAGGGAGGAGGGTGGTGTTGACGGGTGGGAGTGGGAGGGTGGTGTTGACGGGATGGGAGGGTGGTGTTGACGGGATGTGGAGGGTGGTGTTGACGGGATGTGGAGGGTGGTGTTGACGGGATGTGGAGGGTGGTGTTGACGGGATGTGGAGGGTGGTGTTGACGGGATGTGGAGGGTGGTGTTGACGGGATAGGGAGGGTGGTGTTGACGGGGTGGGGATGGGAGGGTGGTGTTGACAGGGTGGGGAGGGTGGTGTTGACGGGTGGGAGGGTGGTGTTGACGGGATGTGGAGGGTGGTGTTGACGGGGTGAGGTGGTGTGACGGGAGTGGAGGTGGTGTTGACGGGATGGGGGGGTGGTGTTGACGGGTGGGGAGGGTGGTGTTGACGGGATGGGGAGGAGATGGTGTTGAGGGGTGGGGGTGGAGGGTGATGTTGACGGGGTGGGGAGTGTGGAGGGTGATGTTGACGGGTGTGGAGGGTGGTGTTGACGGGGTGGGAGTGGGAGGGTGGTGTTGAGGGGTGGGAGTGGGGAGGGTGTGTTGACGGGGTGGAGTGGGGAGTGTGTGAGGGGTGGGGAGGGTGGTGTTGAGGGGTGGGGGAGGGTGATGTTGACGGAGGTGGGGGGTGTTGACGGGATGGGGAGTGAGGAGGGTGGTGTTGAGGGGTGGGGAGTGTGGAGGGTGTGTTGACGGGGTGAGGGGAGTGGGGAGAGGATGGTGTTGAGGGGGTGGAGGGTGGTGTTGACGGGGTGGGGAGTGGAAGGGGGGTGTTGACGGGGTGGGGAGTGTGGAGGGTGGTGTTGTTACGGGTGGGGAGTGGAGGGTGGTGTTGATGGGGTGGGAGTGAGGGGGTGGTGTTGACGGGGTGGGGAGTGTGGAGGGTGGTGTTGACGGGGTAGGGAGTGTGGAGGGTGATATTGAGTGGGTGGGGAGTGTGGAGGGTGGTGTTGACGGGGTGGGGAGTGGGGAGGGTGGTGTTGCCGGGGTGGGAGTGGGAGTGGTGTTGTGGGTGGGGAGTGAGGAGGGTGGTGTTGACGGGGTGGGGAGTGAGGAGGGTGGTGTTGACGGGGTGGGGAGTGAGGGCGGCGGTGTTAAGGAGAGGTCGGGCATGTGTTCCCTTGAACAACTATCAATTTCCTGCATGACATAGCTTTTCATTAACTGTCTTTCTGGTTGACGACCTCCATTGAGACAGCCATGGGGCTCGTCTAGGCTATCAGCTGGGGAAATCAGCGCACGAGTGATTGACGGAATGATTATTATATTATTATTATAGTCAAAAAAGAAGCGCTAAACCCACTGGGATCGATTATTATAATAATTATTATTACTATTATTTACCTTAGCTAGTTTCTCAGTGAGGCTTTGACGAGAAAGGGCAAAAGATTTTGATTGCAAATTAACGCTAAGTGCAAAAATATTATCTCTTTCAAAACACTGTAACTAGGAATTGAGTTGTATGTCAGGAAGCGTTAAAACCGTGCGGGTCATTCAGTTCAAGGAGTGGCAGAGGATCGTTCCTCAATCGCGACACGAACTCTGATCACTCGGGTACACTCCAGGTACACTCCAGGTACACTCCAGGTACACTCCAGGTACACTCCAGGTGGTAGAAGAAAATTATAGTGAGATGTGGGAGTTTCATTGTACAGCAACTCTAATAAGAAATACGAAGGCTCAATAAGATTTTGTGACAACGTTTCGATCTGAATAGTTTATTTACTATTACTATTATAGTAGTAGTATTACTATTATTACTATTAATATTATTTTATTTTTTCATGGAGAGGTTCCTGAGGAAATGAGATGCAATCAGGTTCCGATGTATGGAAAGGGAGGTTAGATACATTTCCTTAGATCGAGAGCCCTCACCGACATCGATGCCAATTGACAAAATTATCGAATAATTTGTCAAGCAAGACGTTATTTCAACAAGAGAGGTACTATTATGTCGGTCAGAGAGAAGCTTTGATCCAGTGTTGTGACAGAAGTAGACAAACGGATAATGAGAAGCGAATGTTGGTGAACGGTTCTTAGTACAACCTTGAGTAAATTCGATGGGTAGCTTTGGGAAAAGGTTGGACAAATAGGTGGATGTGAATGATTGGTTTTGAGAAGAACGTGCTTTGTATGGGCCAGTAGGCCTGCTGCAGTGTTCCTCCATTCTTATGTTCTTAATACAATAGGAAGGATTTACGGTTACTGAGGTAGGTAATGTATGCATGTGAAGATCGAGCTGACGCGTCTCACACTTGTGGAATCACAAACCCCCAGCTGAGATAGTTGCAGTAGGAGGTAGTGTTGTCCTAGAACTGAGATGGAGGATAGAGTTATGTACCAACTAAGTTATCTGGCTACCCCCTTCCTCTTCCCCCTCTCTCTCTCTCTCTCTCTCTCTCTCTCTCAAGCTGGGATGGCCCCATCACTGAAAAGATGCTTGCCAACATGCTTAGGGCTGTAACATCAGACAGGGAGACTGCCCGTCTCCATGGTCTAGATGGTCTAAACTGTTCCAAAACCAAGGGCAAGCATGCAAGATACAATGAAGTCAACGACATCATAAAGAGAACCCTTGCTTCAGCTGGATGCCCAGCAGAGAGCCCCGATCACAAGCAGGCAACAATACCCACAACCCAGCAAACCGCCCCGACGGGATCACCATCTATCCTTGGAAGAATGGCAAGCTCTTAGCATGGGACTGTACCTGTGTGTCGACACTGGCTGACACCTACATCCATCACATTGTCGGGCGACAGGGAGGAGCTGCTGATCACAGTGAGGAGTGCAAGATCAACAATTACAGGGACATAAGCCAACAGTATCAATTTGTCACAGTGGGATCAGAGACCTTGGGATCATGGGGAAAAAATGTCACACGTTTCCTTAAAGAACTAGGTTCCAGACTCATCGACACCACTAGGGACCAAAGGGCAGCCACTTTCATGTTCCAGCGCCTCAGTATGGCCATCCAGAGGGAAATGCATGCTGCATACTGGGCTCGCGTCCGGCTTCGGAGGAGATTCATAATCTTTGATATATTGTACTATTGTATTCATGTTCATGTTTGTGTTTTCTGTCAATGTATTCTGTATATTAATAAAGCACTCATATAATATATATAGGGGGTGGTAGGAAAGAAAATATTCTAACAGCTCCGGGAGAACCTCGAGTTTTCCCTGAGGTACGTTTATTGTCTTCTCTGAGGATGAGGGTCCCCAGTAAAGTTTATATATATATATATATATATATATATATATATATATATATATATATATATATATATATATATTTGAAGGAGGGTGTTAATGTTGCAGTTTTGTAGATGTAGTGTAAGCACGCCTCTGGCAAGACAGTGATGGAGTGAATGATGATGAAAGTTTTTCTTTGTCGGGCCACCCTGCATTGGTGGGAAACGGCCGATGTGTTAATAAAATAATTATTTATATATATATATATATATATATATATATATATATATATGAAAAATAAATTGCATATGAACTGTCCCAAGAGCAAACATATCAAACATCCATCTTTTTGTTTTTAGTAATAGATTGTTTCATGCCATTGTGCAAGGATGAGCTACAACGGGAGGATTACCCTGAGGATTGTTTGTACTTTCTTCTTACTTAATACACCACCGTCCAATTCAGGCGGCTTATACGATCGCGATAGAGACAGTATACTTGTTCCAATTCAGCGTTTCCCCTTCCCTTTGTCATAAGGGAAAGTATAATATAAAATGCAACAAAAATGCACCAATTATAATGGCTGTACACTAAGAATAACGTAAAGAGGCTATGCAGTGCTATGCATTATTATTATTTTCAGACAAATTTTGTCGTTACGATATGCTTGTTTCAAGACTCAAGAACAATTAGTAAGGAAATAAGCGAAGCTTACAGGAGTGTACTAACGAGCCTGTGTTGACCTGTCGATCCAAAATCATAAGAGCTGGCTAGATTAGAGCTCTGTATACCATTAAAGAGAAGCTTTCCCTGTGTTATATCCAACTTTGTTTAGAGCGTCTTTAATTCTCATTTTACTGGGATTATTTTGATGTTTGAACGTACGTTCTGGTCTTTATATTTTTTTCACTAATTTTGTAGAATTCCCTGACGATGGGGTCGAATTAACTTCGAAACTATTCGTGACTATATAATGGCTGAGGTATGTGAATGATGTAATCTGTGACCTTATAATGAGTGGAGTGATGACTCTCTACCCAGAATAATCTCACTTGTCCCTTCCATAAAGTTCTCAATGGAAAGTTAGATAAAGGAAGTTATTTAATTTCTAGATATACAGACCAGTGAAGGGATATTAAGGTAAAATTTATGTTCATACATATACACTCAGTGGCCACTCTATTAGGCACACCTGCTCGTTAATGCAAATATCTGACTAGCCAATCACCTGGCAGCACCTTATTACCTAAACGCATGAAGACATGGTAGAGAGATTCAGTTGTTTACCTTAGAAATTTAGGCAGTCGTGTACACGTTGCATTGCAGCGCATTCAGCTCTTTAAACAGACCAAAAGACCTCCGGCAGTGCTCCTCTATTTTTGTGTAAAAATTGACTTAGGAATTTAAACTAGCTCATTCTTGCGAGTTCACTTGTCACTGTAGCTTGGTCAGCTCCTCGCGTGGGCAGGTAGGCCTCAGTTAGGCCTCTAGTTGTGTTACTTCCTTTTACAGCATGAGCCGATAGACCTACTTCAGTTCTTTGTTTTAAACTTAAACACGAGGGAATCACCTCACCAAGGAACCTATACAGTGAGCTTACTTTGATTCCTCTTTTCGGTCCTCTGAATATATGAGCACGTGAAAGAACTCAGACATTTGTATTCCTCCCTTTTTTTCACCCTTTCCCAAATACATATATCTAACTTCTTCTCATTTTTACATGTTACTCTTCCAACATCGCATTCCTGATGATGCACGGAGACTTGTAAAAGATTTTGAGCTTAAAATTTACATCCCCGTGGTTATCATGCATTGTTAACATCGCCTGTCTGCTATATATATATATATATATATATATATATATATATATATATATATATATATATATATATATATATATATATATATATATATATATATATATATATATATATATATAAGTTTTCTCAGAGTTAGGTATCATGGTGACGCAGCCAGCTCCTTTCAGATAATTCAGATATCTGAGAAGATATCCGGATATTGAGTTAAATTGTGTATGTAATTGATTGCAAGTTTGAGTTTGAAAGGAAATATTATGCTTAAAGGCAGGGAATGGCTATGAGAAATCCATATATGGATTTCTTTGAGACTAAGCTGTTGAAAGATATCCTGCCCCGTGAAGCTAAGTGGTTCAAATATGTGGATAACATCTTGTGTCTTTGGCCGAATTATTTGGACCTGAACACATTTTTACCGAGATTTAAGAACATCTATTAAATTCATCGTAGAGACAGAAGTGGACTCTAAACTTCCATTCTCAGATGTTCTGATCCACAGGGTTGATAGAATGTTTAAGTTTACAGCATATTGGAAGTTCACAAACGTGGGTTCATATATCCACTAACACTCCAACCATAAAACAAGAGTAAACACAAATATCTTTCTCGCTGCTTTTGAGAGCTTACAGTGTGTGCGACCCTGAGTTCCTTTATGAGGAAATTAGGAAAACAATGTAACCCTACAAAATAATGTAACCCTAAGGAGTTTGTAGAAACTGCTTTGCTAGTAGCTAGGAAAATTTATCATAGGGCTGAACCTACAATAACTCCTCAGACCAAGAATGTGTTTGTCTTGCCATTCAATGAGAATTCCATGTACTTCATGGCCGGAAAGAAATATTTCAGGATTGGCAATTATAAAACATGAAAATCATTCATTATATAATGGTAGGTACAGATTATTCAAGCTCGATTCGATTATAATTGAGACTATTGAGCATAACCTTAAACTGGATGCATATACGAATGCTCTGGATTGTCAAAAGTGTCATGGTTCCACTTCAAGAAGTTGGGGTCTGCCTCCCTTCCATCTTGGGTTAGACCATTGTCTGCAAAAAAAAAAAAAGGGTCTTGTAGGATAGCAAAACTATGGCTGTCTGCCCTTGGATAAACTATAGATGTCTCCCTTTAGTTTTAGGGGAGTCTGTTACAGACCCATTTTTTTAATTCTCATGGAAAAATCCTAAGACAAATACCAGATACATCTATATTCAGAATGTATAGTATTTTATATCGTCCTGAAATCTGACTGATTTTTATAATTGTTACTTTTCTAATGGTTAAGTTTGCTAAGTAGTCACTCCAATATTAGTGATTGTGCGCTATCATCTATTCCTATAATACTGTCTTGCTGGCACATGGCACTGTTAAGCCTGGGGCATTAAGCGTCTCCTGCTCTCCTACCTCATTCTTAGCAAGAACGTTCCACCGAACGAATCTGCTGGAACGTCCTACTCATTTCTGCAATATTGTAAGCTCCTGATGTATTGATTGCAATACGAAAGGCCCAGGTTGTTTTGCACAGGACTTTAACCATCCAAAACGCACCAACGGTTCATTTGACTTTGAATCCGATAACACTGTAACTTCGACAACATCCAAATCTGATACTTTTAATACTCGCCACTCTGCTTCACAACCCCCTACACACTCTGCTTCACAGCCCCCTACACACTCTGCTTCACAGCCCCCTACACACTCTGCTTCGACCCTACACACTCTGCTTCACAGCCCCTCACACTCTGCATACAGCCCCACACTCTGCTTGCACAGCCCTCCACACACTCTGCTTCACAGCCCCTACACACTCTGCTTCCACACCCACTACACTCTGCTTCACAGCCCCCTACACACTATGCTTCACAACCCCCTACACACTATGATTCACAACCGCCTACACACTATGATTCACAACCCCTACACACTATGCTTCACAACCCCTACACACTATGCTTCACCAACCCCTCTACACTCATTAGTACACACCTAACACTATTACTCTCCCACATACAAATAGCTTACCTTACCTCAACTACCCCTTGTCGACTTTAAGAACTGCCACCTACTACTGTATACCGTTGTTTTATTAGTAAGGAATAATGTCAGCTTCGAACGGTAATTTCTCAGTTTTCTCCAGTATATTTTTATTTGTAAGAACCTATGCTACACGACACAGAATTCCTTATCTGTCTTTACAAACATTTCACCATTATTCCACTACATCATTCAGCAAAAGTTCATTTCTAGTGTAGAATGATACTGAACATACTAAAATTTCCATTTATACCCTATTTCACCTAAGCCTCTGTGTTGACAAGTGGTACACGGGCTGCTGCTCTCTCATCTTTCTCCCTCATGACCCTTATCTTTAACTGATATATCAATTTAATTACGTTCCTACTTATGTCACTCCTTTAATTTGGCCATTTACTCTGGGGAGAGTCGCATTGTAACTCTCACAGAGACTGATCAGGGTCATTTCTTACCCCATGTTTTGAACACCAGTATCCAATACTTCTAGATCTCCGAACTCATACTCCCTCGTGAACAGATCCAGCTACTCTTCATCCATAACGTTAGAGATTGAATGAACAGAGATTTAGCTATTTTTATTACTTCCAGGTCTTATGTTTGAAGCAGAAATCATTTATACTTCCCATTATCTTCACTCTTTCTAGGGTTTCAAACATTTTTAGGAAATTATTTTTTCAACTAAAATTAGGATAATTTTGCTTGCCCTTCCTGCACCCTAGGTAAATAAAAAAATGTGTTCCCTGGTGGTCTCCAGATTGCACTCATTAAGTTTATTTGCAACGAACTGCATAGAACCGTTAATGTTACAACTGTACTATGGATGTTTTTCTAGCTTATTAAAACAAGCGAGAGCGCGCGCACGTCGAGATATACGGATAGGTAAACAAACTAGTTGGCTTTCTTACCTGTCTATTGTGAACGCTATTAACTCCGTGTGTTCAGTCTGGATAAACGTACTGAAGTCAGCAAGTACTGACTGACTTTTCCCCTTCATTCCACTGCCAGCGGAAACGCAGCAGACCCTGGTGAAGTTGTCACGACGGGTGGCCAAACCTCTAATCAAAGTTTCTAAAGGGCTACATTAATCACCCTCTTTCTTTCTTAACACGAGCTGGAGTCCAACCCACTGAGTTCAAGTCCCATACTGAAGATTATTATTATTATAATCAAGGGGCAAGCGCTAAACCCGTAGGATTATATAGCTCCTGTGGGGGGGGGGGATGTGGAAGGTATTCAGGCTTAATTCGGGTAACTGGAGCACAGATCCAATTCCCTAGATCAAGAACCCCTCACCAGCATCAAGGAACCTTCCTTGAGGGACCCATACTGAAGAACCTTGCAAGGTTACCTTCACCTGCGAACTCACATCGACGTTATCAGAGTGCCAACCAACATCGACAGGGCCAGATGATATTCACGTTCATGTGCTTCGACACTTACACCAAACAGTACTGGTCTTGCGTTTTTCTTTTCAATTAAATTTGATCCCGGAATAGGTGAGACTTGAACCCATGGCAAGTGAGTCCTAAAAGTTACTTGTCAGTGCATTAACCACTCAGCCAGCTGGTCAAGTGGTTAATGCACTGGCCTGTGAGTTTTAGAACTCGCCTTGGGTTCAAGCCCCACCCGTTCCGTGATTTGTTTACAGTCGTGATATACGATTTCGTGAGTCATTTCTCATTATAGACCCACTGCTCTTACCAGTGTTATTTATAAGAAACGACTCACTGGTACTAAGAAACCCGAAACTCACTCTCAACCCCTCAGTTTTGTTGTTTTAGTAGGGGACGTTCCTCCCCTGACTCCGTACTCAGTTTCGTTAAGTATGTACACAAACAACCAATCCGTCATCGCTGTTCTTTAGGATTACGAGGAAATTTTCCGGTTTTTCCCCAAAGATTGTCATAGAGTGCCAAGTAAATAACGTCACTGGTCCTTCAATGGGTCATGAGGCCCAAACTCATAACTGTAAAATATTTATCTATTTGTAAAGAAAAGTGAAACAATAACTTATCTTCTCTTCCAGGTGTCACAGTCCCTTGGTGGGGGGTACACACTCTTACCTGCCGATGTAAAATCGGTCTTTCATATACGCTTCAAACATCATTTATTCATAAATAGCCAATAGTAATATTATAAAGTAACTATTACACAACTTAAAAAATGCTGTAATAATCATGTCAGTTTCAAGATTTTTATTACAAGCATCAATTGTAGTGGGATTTACTCACCTTGTCTTGGTGAGAGGAGAATACAGGTGTCACCACCACTGTTTATGTAGGGATTGTAGTGAAACTGATCGTCACGCCACTAGTGACTGTCTCCAATAAATCATCTGCAAAAGAATTTTACCTTAGTAGTTATTTCTGCAACCTAAATTGAAATAGTTCTGATAAAACAAAAATGTGTCACCATGAAATATAAATACTATCAGAAGCACAACCAAGATCGAAACCTACAGCTTCAAGCAAACTATATTTATACTATTTTTTAGGCAATATGGATGGCAAGGATGACTAGGGAAAAAAGGGCTGGGATAGGAAACTGCGATAAAATTATGGTTAGAAATTGTCTGTTCCAGAACACTTTGGTACAGACAATTTTTTTTTTCTTAATATAACGTCAAATTCTTTATCTAGCTTGTCCTAATTGTATGAGAGAGAGGTAAGATGCTTTCAATGGTCAGACAACTTCAGGTATTATCTAAGTGAATGGCTTCTGTCACATGGTGAACATTTAAATTCTAAATATATGTCTTTACGCAACATGTCCTCGGTGCCTTTGGAACGTTGCCACTGGCCAAGTTAATATTATTTGGCAACTTCCATCGACACAAAAATTAACTTCAGTCAATTAAAACAAATATTTTTTACCAGACTCTGGGGGAATTCTTTTAGTCGGACGCTCTTGCGAAAACTTTACCCGAAAATAATTTTAAGTAATATATAAGAAAATATCCATAAATTCTATGTGATAACCATTGCAGAAAGTCGAAGAAAAGTGAATAACTTATAAATACATTTGCATGAGCAAGTTTTTATGGGACGATACCAAAATTTTGGCAGATATATAAACTGAATTGTAGGCCGATACCGATACCATACATTAATGGATAGTGATACCGATACTTTGGCACACCCCTAATGTTTTTATTGTTTTTAATTTTTATGCAAACATTAGAAAATACTTTCAGTATATGCTGCCACATACATTATGATACAATGTAAGCAGACTGGCGACGTAGTTTGGTTGCTAGTCAAAGTTTTCTAACTTTTACTGGTAATCTGAATTATTAGTTATCCAACTAGACAGATAATCCGGAGTATAAACTGGTCACTTATAGATAATCCGGATGATAAATTATCCAATCATATAGATAATGGTGTCTCTTCTTGACGTCAGAATTACCGGAGTCGTTGTCCAAGACCTTTTTATCATCACCAGGTGTTGTTAAAGGCACATAAGCGGTCCCAGGACCGACACGTTTCCCTGAGATAATGCCCAAAGTGTTATATTCACCTGTCTTTAAGCATAACATAGATTATAATCAATCCAGCTATATAATCTGGATTACAGGTCCTCGATATAAAAACGTGATCCATTAATATCTTTGGTATAGCAAACTTTTAGGATAAACATAATATCTGTAAAGCCTTTGCCAGAATTTGACAGCCTTAATTTTTTCTAAAGCAGGACCTGAGTGGATATGGATGCAGATTATTATAATCAAAGAAAGCGCTAAACCGACAAGAGTCATACAGAGCATCGAGGCAGAAAATAGTGCTGGGGCTATAAACAGCTAGGTGGAGATCGTAAGTCAAAGGTAGGGCCGTGTGCAAGAAGGGAAGATAAGATAAGAGTGGTAGGGCGGCGGCGTCGATGGAGGTAAATCCTGCGAGCTCACTGGTATACCAGACAATCCACAAGAGAGTGAAGAACTGAAATAGGGACCCAACAAACCTCACAGAGAGGAATAGGGTGTCGTTCCATGAGATACCCATGGGTAAGACGAGTATGGCCGATGCGGAGATGGGAGAGCGCAGTCTCGAGTACGGCAACGGTGGAAAGATGGTCACTAACCTAAAAGCAGTTTAATAGAGTGCAATTTGTGGTGCATGTCTGACCACCGTTGTTGTCAACGGCCGCAAAGACAGGCAGAGATGACTGGAAAATAATCTCTGAACAGAATACCTCTATAGGAAACCGGAAGATCATGTACCGCTGACTGGCAGCAGCATCCGCTTGCTCATTGCCCTGCACATCAACGTGTAGAGGGACCTAACAGAAAACGACGTCTTTGTCGTTGCTAGCCAAACGGCGCAACCATAGTTGAATACAAAGAACCAATGGATGAGGGGAATCAAATTGTTTAATGGCCTGTAAAGCACTGAGGGAATCTGAAATTATCACAAACGTCGAAAGAGACATATATGTAATACGGAGAAGCGCTATGAGGATGGCATACAACTCGGCGGTAAAAATGCTAGCCGTGTCTAACAAATGACCTTGGACAACATCATTAATGAACACCGCTGCGAACCCAACACCGTCAGAAGATTTAGAGCCACCTGTATAAACAGCGACAGCATGAGCATGCGACCAGAAGTGATCAATAAAAAGAGAGCGAGAAGCAGTCATAGGTAGGAGAGCTTTGGCGCACGGCAGTAGGGAAGAACAGACATGAACCGCTGAAACCTCCCAAGGGAAAAGGAAAAGGCAGACGCTAAATGAACATACAAGGGAAGCAACTGGAGAGAAAACCGGAGTGAGTGAAGACGAAAAGAAAACAGTCTGAGTAAGCAAGGGTGTCGAACAAATAATGGGCTTCTACTAACGTCAACCTATACGTAGACAGAAGACGAAGGTCATGAGAGTGGACAAAGTAACGAAGGCAATGAGCATCACGACGATCAGCTAAGGATGGAACATTCGCCTTAGCATAGAGGCTTTCAACAGAACGAAGACTCCATGATGATGGTACTACTTTCATATTATTTTTTTAAAAAAAAAAAAGAGGGACAGTGGAGGGACAGTCATTAAAAGGCATGAAAGGGCCGTAAGTTCCCCCTCTCATCCAAGAGGACCTCGAGACCACGAGCAGTGCAGATGCAGCATGGAACCTGTGCCATACCCTACCCTTCACGTCAGTAAACCAGCGCTCCGGGATAGCAACCTCACATCAACCAAGCCACCTCGGCGGACAAAAGAGAGGGCGGTCGGAAACCCCCACAAAGCATACCTCCTTTGGCTGCCACATCCCAGAACCGACAGGCAGCCTCTGGAGATATACCTGTCACATGCAGGATACCCCGCCTACCTCTCAGAAATCCGGGAAGGGAGCAGGGCACCTCCAGATAATCCAGATTCCATGGCAAACTACATCACACCCGAGGAACCTCACAGAGCGGGATGAACCTCGGCACACTTCCCACTACCTAGAAACCGTAATGCCAGAGGGAAGGACCACAGAGGCTACAAATGGGAGGGGGAAAAGGAAGGTTGGGAGGGGGAAGGAAAGGGAAAAAAGGGGGATGGGGAGGATGGGAGAGGGAAGGGAGGATTCGGGGGTAATTAGGTTCTGTCTGAGGAAGACGACCAAAGGGCATAATTCTTTAGATCAAGAGCCTTATCGCCTCGTCAAAGAGCCCATGCATATGGAACAAAACAGGGTATGGTTGGGCATCTTTAAGTATAGTAATACCTTGTATAACGCGAGGTTTGCTATAGCACGGTTTATAATTTTACATTTTTATATTTGTTTTAATTACATACGAACCTAACAAATGTAAATGGTTAACACTTGAACAAAAACTTTAAATTATAAGCTTCTATTTATTCGCTGAAGTTTGTTCCCAGTCAGCAATTAACTTAAGCCACAATAAACGAGTATCAATAAATAAACAGAAAAATGGATAGGGACTTGAACCGTGGTCCTGGCACCTAGCAGGTCGAGGTCCTGGCACCTAGCAGGTCGAGCACTGTACCACTGAGGCTTTCAATAGAAAGATTTCAGAGACAGGCCATCTTTGAACAACGTGATCTGGTAACGTGATGCTTGAACAACGTGATCTGGTAACGTGATGTTTGAACAACGTGATCTGGTAACGTGATGAGTGAACGTGATATAGTAACGTGATTGAACAACGTGATCTGGTAACGTGATGATTCAACAACGTGATCTGGTAACGTGATTCAACAACGTGATCTGGTAACGTGATTCAACAACGTGATCTGGTAACGTGATTCAACAACGTGATCTGGTAACGTGATTCAACAACGTGATCTGGTAACGTGATTCAACAACGTGATCTGGTAACGTGATTCAACAACGTGATCTGGTAACGTGATTCAACAACGTGATCTGGTAACGTGATTCAACAACGTGATCTGGTAACGTGATTCAACAACGTGATCTGGTAACGTGATTCAACAACGTGATCTGGTAACGTGATTCAACAACGTGATCTGGTAACGTGATTCAACAACGTGATCTGGTAACGTGATTCAACAACGTGATCTGGTAACGTGATTCAACAACGTGATCTGGTAACGTGATTCAACAACGTGATCTGGTAACGTGATTCAACAACGTGATCTGGTAACGTGATTCAACAACGTGATCTGGTAACGTGATTCAACAACGTGATCTGGTAACGTGATTCAACAACGTGATCTGGTAACGGGTTTGAACAACGTGATCTAGTAACGTGATGATTGAACTTGATCTCGTAACGTGTGATTGGACAACGTGATCTAGTAACGTGATGATTGAACAACGTGATCTAGTAACGTGATGATTGAACAACGTGATCTGGTAACGTGATGATTGAACAACGTGATCTGGTAACGTGATGATTGAACAACATGATCTGGTAACGTGATTGAACAACGTGATCTGGTAACGTGATGATTGAACAACGTGATCTGGTAACGTGATGATTGAACAACGTGATCTGGTAACGTGATGATTGAACAACATGATCTGGTAACGTGATGATTGAACAACATGATCTGGTAACGTGATGATTGAACAACGTGATCTGGTAACGTGATCCTTGAACAACATGATCTGGTAACGCAGTGATTGAACATGATCTAGTAACGTGATGATTGAACAACGTGATCTGGTAACGTGATGATTGAACAACGTGATCTGGTAACGTGATGATTGAACAACGTGATATGGTAACGTGATGATTGAACAACGTGATCTGGTAACATGATGATTGAACAACGTGATCTGGTAACATGATTGAACAACGTGATCTGGTAACATGATGATTGAACAACGTGATCTGGTAACATGATGATTGAACAACGTGATCTGGTAACATGATTGAACAACGTGATCTGGTAACATGATTGAACAACGTGATCAGGAAATTCTCAAGTGTAATCGGTCATCATTCTTAGAGCAAGAATAGAATGATATAAAACATGCGACTCGTATCTCCTAAGTTTCACTTTCTAAGATTTCTGGTTTAGCTCTGCATCATTGGGTTGGTAAACATGTCCTCAGAAACAGTTAATAATTGCTAAGGTTTAGTTGTCTTTGACCATTTCTGTAATTTATTGTTGTTATTATTAGATTCGTTTAAAGCGCTAAAAGTGCGTAGTCATAGAACACTGCTTAATTAGATGTTATCATCCACAATTTTGAGCATATATACACATCCGCGGATGCGGATGTGTATACGGATGTCTTACTTATTTTGCAGTTGCGAATGCAGATGTAAGAAATTGTGCGGATGCTCCGCGGATGTTGATGCGGATGTAAGAAATTTTGCGGATGTTCCGCGGATTTCGGATACGAATGCATATGCGGATATCTGTTTACAGTAAAATGCGGATGCGGATGTGAGAAATTGTGCAGATGTTCCGCGGATGCGGATATCCGATACATCGCTAATGTACTCCGTAATACCTTTCAGTTTTTCTGGACCAAAAGCTCTATGATGACTCTAGCGGACATTAAAAATAAGGAAGAGCAGCATAACTGGTCTACCCTTCCTGACCTTAGTTGGTTAATGGGGTTTAAAGCCTGTCGACTACACTAGGGTCATTAAAGACTGCTGGGTAACCTTTCCACCACCAGGCGAGAATGCTTTATAACTCTCAGCATATATACGGTGAGAGAAATACATTGGTCGACAACTTCTTCGTTTACCCCTCAGGTAATTACGGAATATTGTCGGAAAGTCTACTGCGACCCCTTGCTCACACTTACCAGTGGCAAAGGCGGTGTCATCTTGCTGGTACCCTCAACACTAACTACATAACACAAGTCCCTCATTATTATTATCTTTCACATTTTCACTAATGATTTCTCTGCGTGACTTACCGATATTCTAGATTAGTTCCTTCACCATGCACGAGGTAATTTACTACACGGCACAGAGCACCACCACCGTGTCTACACAATCACCAGGTAGACCAACTGTGTGATGGGTGGCTGATCCGCTAGCACCGCCACGCCATCTCTGTTCACTCTAGTATTCTGCCTAATGGGTATCCAAAATAAATTAAAAATCATGCAAAAATTATTTCAGTGACATTTTAACCAGTAGCTTATGTTTTATAATGATTTTTCTTTCAGTGTTATTATACCTAATTGTTAGATTTTGTTTCTTAAAGTTTCTTCATTTTACTGAAAATCCTGGAAAAGACCCGGGCCATCGGGACAAGACCGGCGAAC